>CM053581.1:290565909-290638821 GCA_028627135.1 Pseudochirops cupreus
ATAGGAAGGAGGGACATGTAGTCAGTCTCTCACAATGTGCCCACTGTGGAGAAGTTCTGCGTAATTACACATGTACAGCCTGTATTTGATGGCTTGTTCTTCCAGTGCGGGTGGCTGACGAGGGAGGAAGAGAAAGAATCTAGAATTTAAAGTTCTATAATCAAATGTTAAAAATATATATGTGTGTGTGTATATATATATATACATATATATATATATATGCACACACACACACACACACATATATACACACACACACGTATATATACAATTATTATTACTATTATTATTAACTACATCCAACTGGAACTTAAGATACGCAGGCCCTGTGGAAGGGAGATCCATCCTGCCCTATCAGAAAGTTAGAGGAGTGATGGGGGAGGACATAGGAGAGAATAGATTGGGGGAGGGGTTATACAAGGGGATGGCTGTTTTGGGAGGGGGGAAGATAGGGAGAAAATTTGTAACTCAAAATCTCTTGGAAATGAATGATGCAAACTAAAATAAATAAAATAAAATATTTTTTTAAAAAGGAAATGCAAAATAAAAAAGACCAAAAAAATAAAAAAAATAAGGTATGGTATAAAAAAAATACATAGGATTGATTACAAAGAAAATCAACTATATTGAAATATGGTTTTCAAAATGATTTTTAAAAAACACCAAGGTCTCTCACCCTAGAACCCCTTTTCTATGTCTTTTTTTTGGCTAGTAACATATTGAGTTTACTACACCCAACACCATTAAGGTGTTGATTATCCTTTGAGTCACAATTTTGACTCTCTGAGGTCCATGGTCTTAGGATTCATAACTATATAGCAATACTAGAAGAATATCGACGTTGAATATTGATGTTGGTGGGTTTTTGAGTCAGGAAGCAGCTGCTAATTTTTATCATCTTTTACCCATTCCCACCACTCCAAAATGACACAGTGGAATGTTGTAAATATTTTATGTATCTTTATTGTACATGTTGTCTTCCCAATAGATTATAAACTCCTTGAGGGCAAGGATCGTTTTATTTTTCTCTTTGTATCTCCAATAAGTGCTTACTAATTGCTTATTGATTAATTCATTGACCTCGGTTTGAATCCCAGCTCTGCCACTTGTGACCTTGGGTAAAACTGCTTAACCTTTCTAGGTCTCAGTGTTCTTTCTGTAAAATCAGGAGGGTTAGACTAAATGATTGCAATGATCCTTTCCTGTTCTAAACCTGTGATCATTTCATCACTGCTGAAGGAGAAGGGGATAAGGTGAGACTAAGGACCAGTTTTTTTCTTTGTGTTTTGTGGGCTGCACTGGGCAAAAAAATGATCATTTCATGGCCACTCCTCGGATGGTCAGTGTCTGGGCACTTAGCTTGGCTGATCCTTGAAACGCAGACACAGATTTGTCAGTGTGCTCCAAGCCTCTGAGCCCAGCTCAGCAGAACCTGCCAGACTCTGTTCTGCGAGCATACTCTTTTAGAGCCCAGGGTCACCTCCACACTGTGCTGAAGCATCAAAGCAGCCCTTCTGGGGAGGAGCCCTACTTGCTAGAATTAAAAATATTTATAAGCATTACAACCAGGACTCAAGACCCAAGTCTCTGGAGAACACTCTACAGAAGGTGGTGAAGCAATGGGTCAGGAGTTTTCTTCTGCAAGGACACATAATGGAAGAGTGGAAAAAACACTAGACTTGGGAGCCAGAGAAAATGGGTTTGATTCCTAGCTCAGGTATTTACTGACTATATGACTGGGGCGAGCCACTGAACTGTAATGAACCTCAGTTTCCTTTCTGTAGAATGGGAATAGTAATATTTGCACTACCTACCTCACAGAGCAGTTCTGAGGGAAGCTTGTTCTAAACCCCAAAGTGCTATAGAAATATAAATTCTTTAATTTAAACAAACAGCTTTAGAGCCAAAAGGGACTTCTGAGTCTAGCTAGTCCAATCCTCTCATTTTACAAGGAGAATTATTACATACATACACACACACACACATGCACACACACAGAGATACATATATACATACACATGTATACATGCATATATGTATATATAATATATATATTTAAAATAAAAAGATTATAAGGAAACTAAGGCCCAGAAGGCCGAAATGACTTGCCAGAGGTCACAAAGGTAGCAGGCATCAGAGATGGGGTTTGAACTCAGGGCCTCTGACTCCAGCTACGGTGCTTCCTCTCCCAAACCATACTGTCTCTTCTCCCTCAGGCTGAAGTTTCTACCATGCCTTCACACACAAGCTACCCCAAACTCTTCCACCTACTTCCAACTACCTTCTCAGTCTTCCATCCTCCAATCTTCCCACTAAACAGGGAAGGGCAGAAAAGAGTTTATCATCTTCTTTATTTCTCTACCCACAGCGCTTAGTTTTTGGCCTCAATGGGTTCTCCAAGGCAGGAATTCTATAAGGACTGACTTTAACAAATGTTTCCTTGATATTCTGTACGTAGAGTTTTGCACAAGGCACTAGAAGCTGTAAGATCTCTCCAAAGAAAGGTCTCAGGCATCTAGCCCAATCTCTTCATTTTATAGATGGGAGTCACGCAGTTTTAGGAAGCTTCAAAGAATGAATTTGAACCAAGGTCGCTGAAGCCATAGATAATGGTCTCTGATCTAAAGGAGCTCATAATTGTCAGAATAAAAAGAATATTGAATGGAGAGGGTTTTGGGTCCTAACACTGACAAAGGCATGGGGGCCTTCTTTCAGGCTCTCAGTATTCTTTCAATGCTGAGGTTGGACTGGGTGATTCCCTGACACAGTGTTGTATCCTGAAGGCACTTAGGTTCTAACAGTCTCTTTTTCCATCCACTAAATAACAAATCCCAAGCCATCAGGAATTTAAGCAGAGTGTTAGACCTAAAATCAGGAAGTTCTTTCTGGTTTGAAATCCTGACTCAAACATGAACCAGTTGTGTGGACCCCAGGGGGAAAGGAATTTATAAAAGTAATCTCTCTGAGCCTCAAATTCCTCATCTACAGAATGAGGCTAACAGTAGCACCTGTCTCCCAGGGTTGCTGGGAGGCTCAAGTGAGACTGCAAATGAAAAGTGCTTTTCAGACCATGAAGAGATATCCTTATCAGCACCATTATTATTAGAGTAGCCATAGTAGTGGGACAGGTAGGTGGTGGCAGGCCTGGAGTCAGGAAGACTCATCTCCTGGTTTAAATCCAGCCTCAGACACTTACTAGCTGTGTAACCCTAGGCAAGTCACTTAACCTTGTTTGCCTCAGTTTCCATATCTGTAAAAGGAACTGGAGAAGAAAATGGCAAACCACTCTAGTATCTTTGCCAAAAAAATTCCAGCTGGGGTCATGAAGTTGGAGATGACTGAAATGACTGAACAGCTATAGTAGTAGCTTGAAATAGTAGTAATGAGATAACACGCCAAACCTGACTTTATTGCATAAACAGACTAAATCTCAAGGTGTGGCTAGATTAGCAGAGTCTTAACTTTCCCTCATTAAGGATCATATCACAGATTGTGATCCCAGAATTCAAAAGCATCAGCTGCAATTCTGCTGGCCTTTGAACAACTAGCCATGGTTCTAAATTCCTGCTCCATTAAAGTGCCTAGTGACTGAAGCATGCTCCCATCTGAGATACATACGGTTAGAAGTAAGTTTGTCTGCTCCTCCCAGAGCGTTGAATGCTCCATGAATGTTCTGAACCTAGAGACAAACAAAGCCTGTGTCAATCATTTCTAGAAAAGATCAGAGGAATTGTTTACGATAGGGTTTTAGATATGCATTCTCTGAGATGGTGATTTAGTGCAAGAGTCTTAACTTTTTAGTATCAGGGATACCTTTGGCAGTCTCCTGACACCTCTAACACCCTTTTTAGAATGCTCTCTGTTTTTTAAAGACTGGGTCTCCCTAGCTTGCCCAAGCTGGAAGAGTGGGGACTTCCAGGCTCAATCCCACCACTTATCAGCACCAAAGTTTCTGACTTGGGTTGGTTGCTCCCTTCTTAGGCAGACTGGTGACCACTCGTGCTTGGGGACTTGCCATCTTGATGCCAAACTTAGTGTGGACACCTAACAGCAAAGCCCATTCTGAGCTAAAGAGATCCATCAGCCCCAGCCTCCCCAGTAGCTGGGATTACACGTATGTGACACCATACCTGGGCTCAGAATAATGTTGTTTTTACATTCATATCTGAAGGAAATGTTAACCTTCAGTTAGAGCAGTGGTGTCATACTCAAACAGAAACATGGTCATTAAACCTAAAACCTTATTATTAAAATCACTAAATCCTTATTATTAATGAACTCTGTAGACCACATATTGACTTAGAAAAACCACATCTTAATATCATCTATGTTTTACTATATTTTTATTTATTTTGTTAAATATTTCTCAATTACATTTTAACCTGGTTTGGGCCATGAGTGGTGTGTTTCACACCTGAATTAGAGGAAAGTGAAAATAAAGATGTTAATTGTCTTCCCATACAAATTCATGTGCCCCCTAAGGTCCTCAGAGGTCATGTGACTTGCCAAAAGTCACATAGGTACAAAGACTGGGTCAAGATTTGAACCCAGGGCCTTTGACTCCAAAGCCAGTCTTCTTTCCATTGTACTCCACTGTTCCTCATGAACAAGAGGGGATTTGAGTTGGGTCTTGAAGGATTGAGTAGAGTTTTCCCAGATGGAGGGGAAGGAGGACAGAAAGGGGTGCTGTGAACCAGAGCAGAGAGGTGGGGGGAAACATTTGTTAGATAGTGATTGGATCAATTTGATCAGAGCAAAGGGTTTGGGATGGCAAGTTATTTGGAGGTAAGGCTCAAAATATAGATCGGGGGTCTTCCTTTCCTCCTGTACATATGTAAGCTAAGTACAATGTCAGGAAATTAGAAACATGATGATCTTACCCCTTAGGGGTCAACATTCTCTTTCTAATCTCTTTTGTCCTGCGATCAAATGCATTTCTTTACAGATTCATCAGTCCACAATCCAAATGGTCTAAATGAAACCCTGAATTCACTCCTATTTATAAAAGAAAAATCCTCCTGCATTCTTTTGAGTTGACAAAGCTGATGACATGAATTCCTCTAGAAATAACTAATTCACGTACCTCTACACCCCACACCCTCTCTGTGGCACTTCTTAAAAAGCCTTCATTTCATTGTGCTACATGGAAGAACAAGCCTCTTCAACGCCATCTCTAACTGCCTCCTTCCCCTTGGCACCACAAGACTGGTCACCTTAGAAGCATTTTATTTTATTCTATATTTATTTATTTATTGCCTTAGAAGCATTTTAACTTTCTCCCCTCTTGTTAATTTCCCCAGATACTATCCTCTCTGCATGCTTCTCATGATGCGATCTTCTCTACCAGTATCTCTCTCCATCAATCTGCTGATCCACACCCTTAAAAGATGTCTAACTACTCTATTTATGCTCTGTATTTCAACCATTGCTTACTCTGCTTACTTGCCCTTCAACATGCCCAAGGCTTTCCATATTGAATAAACCTTCACTTAGTGCAGTCTTTCCCCCATCCCACCTCACTTCCAACTGGTTTGTCCTTGGTCCTACGCTACTTTAAAAATTGTATCACTGACTTGGATAGAGGTATAGATAGCACACGTGTCAAATCTGCAGGTGACACCAAGCAGGACATTCTGGATGACCAAAAGAAAAAAAAGAGATACAAAAAGATCTTGACAAGTTACAATGAGAAGCTAAACTAATGAGATGTATTTTAACAAATAAAATGTAGAGTCCAAGAAAATCAGCTTGTGTGTCAAAGAGAAGAGTAGTGCAGTTAGACACCAGTTCATATGAAAAAACATTTGGGCATTTTAGCAGATGCCAACAGTGCAGCATACTGGTCAAAAAAGCTGATGGAATCTCAGGCTTCATTAAAAGAGGATTAGCATCTAGGGTGAAGGAAGTAACAGTCCTGCTATACTCTGCCCTGGTTGGATCATATTCTTGATATTAAATGTTCAGTTTTGGAAAGGACATTAATTAACAAGCTGGAGAATATTGAGAGGATATTAAATGGCTTGGACCATGCAGTGAGGATTAGTTGAAGGAACTGGAGGTGGTTAGCTTGGAGAAGAGAAGACTTGAGGGTTGGGGTTAGGGGGCAGGGACAAGATAGATGTCTTTTAAGTAATCTGAAGAGCTGCCACATACAGACTAGACTTGTTCTGCTTGATGCCAGGGATCAGAGGCAGGATGTTGCAGAAAGGCTCTACATAAAGAAAAACTTTACAGTGATTAAACCTGTTTTAGATTGTAATTTAGCTATTTCAGACCATGGGAGGTCCATAATCACTGGAGGTCTTAGGATGAGGTAGGATGATCTTTAGTCAGAGACAGAAAAATAAAGCATTTATTAAGCACTCATGTTCTGAGCACAGTGCAAAATGCTAGGGATACAAATTCAAATAAAAAAGAAAGACTGTTCCTGCCTTCAAGAAACTTGCATTCTAATGGGGTAAAATAACACATAAAAGGGAGCTGAAAAACAAGGAGGGGTGGAGGGGATGGCCATGAGCAAGCTGGAAGAGTAGTCCCGAAAGTCAAGGTGTGAACCAGAGCAGAAGTGAGTTTTGCCATCATGGATCCCTACTCAGATGCAGGTTCAGGGGAAAACTCACCATCAATCAGAGGTGGAGGTGTTGTCAAGAGAGAAGGAAGCTGGGGTGGAGGTAGAAGAGTCAGAGAGATGGAGAGTCAGGGGCTGAGTCAGGTTAAAAGTCAGTATTGCTGAAATTCCTCATTTGGAAGTTCTGGGGAGGAACTCATCAACCAGAGAAGATTTTATAGATGGAATAATTGTTCATGTATGGCTTGGGATAGATGATCTCTGTGGTCCTTTCATAACCCCAAGATTCTATGATGCCATCCCATTTCGATACTTGTCCTTCTAGGGCAAATTTCTTTAATGTCTATACCTGCTGTGTTAATTTATCCAGTACACTTCCTTTCTCTTTGGCCCCCTGGAAGTTGTCTACCTTTCTACTCAAATGAAATAATTTAATGAATTCCTTTAGTTTCTCACAATATCTTAAAATATTTAAAGAACAATTAATTAACACTATCTGAAGAATTTCCAGACAAACACTTTACTGAGAAATAGAATGAAACAGTTCAGGGTCTCTCAGGAGAGATGAATGTGAAAGAAGTTCTGCTGAAACATTTCCATGCCAGTAAAGACCTTGGATCAATGCATACTTTTGGTGTTAGAAATCTATATTCTTATAGCAATGAAATATTTAAATTACATTTATCAGGATGAACCTTTTAACTTTGAAAGGGTCTATAATGGATTTCAGAAGTTTATCAAAAGGAAACGCCATTCAGTTTATAATTTTGAAAAAAAAATCTTGTTATGAAAGCATTTAACACTTAGTAAAAGCAATGGAGAGAATATCCACAAATACACAGGGAGAACACCAAATGGTGACATTGCTTGTGGATGGTGATCAGATTAGGGAAGCTCCACAAAAGTGTTCAATCTGCCCTGCAGTCGTTATGCAGTGGTCAGCAGCTTCACTGAGCTGGTTGGGAATTTCCCCCAAAGTTTAGGCACCTGAATAAATAAAATGATGTTGCCTTTAAAGCAGAGAGGTCCCAGGGTCATAAAAGTTAGCATTATGACCTGTAAAATGTCTTGTGTGAGAGGGCATTTTCTATAAGATGTGTTCTATATGGAGTTTTTAGCAAGGCCCTCCTTAAAACTGAAAAGATAATAGAAACTTGAGTTGTTCCGTAAATACTTAAGAGGAGTTATAAGTCATCTTTATGCATGTGACCTACTGAACTGTTGAAACAACTTTGGATTTTCAAAGTCTGCAATTCTGTATGTCTTGGTGTGTGTTTATATGCATTTGAGGAACATGTTTTTAGTTAGAACATTAGAAAAGAATAAAATTATAATGGCACATAGGAAGCACTTTATAATTATTAATTATTGTTTCTCTACTGAGATATGTTTCTTACTACAATCAAGAGATCTCTCTTCTCCACAGCACCTGAAAGTGTCAAGCACTCCCTTCTGGATACTCTTAAACCTGGACTTTTGTGACTCAGTGGTTTCCTCTTTCCTGTCTTCCCTTTGCCAACTGAGGCTGACCACAAAGCTGTTCCTGCTGCTTCTCACATATTTCCATGCTCAAGGAGCTTTGTCTATTCACATGATATTCAAATGCTTCCTGTACAGACAGACCTCCCAGATCCAAATCTCTAGCCTTGACTTCTTGCCTTCTTCAAGAGTTCCACATTTCTAGTTGTCGTCTAAGGACATGAGAACATTTGATTGAAGGGAAGCATACATGAAATTTTCCCTCTAACAATTACTCAACAAAGACTAATTAATCACCTCCTACTACGTACCAAGCATCACACAAAGGAAGAAAAGACCCAAATGTAAAAATGCAGGGATAGGAACCAGATCTTGTGACGTCACTGATGTAGCCCTCTACCAAAGCAAGCCCTCTGCTGTGACTTTAATCTGAGGAGGTTCCCTAGAGCACTTGGGCATTAAATGACTTGCCCAACATCATACAGTCAGTACGCTGTAGAAGTGGGATCTGAACCTAGGGTTTCATGGCCCCAAGGTTAGCTCCCTATTTATTATGCCATTTCCCTCTCATAGAAAAGTAAATAATAACAGAAAAGTATATAATCATAAGTAACATTTATATAGCACCTACTATATGCCAGGCATTGTGCTAAGCATTTTACAATTATTATCTCATCTGATCCTTACAACCCTAGGAGGTAGGTACTATCATTAGTAGTATTATATTAAAGAAGAGAGAGCTGAGGTGAACAGAGGTTACATGCCTACTTGCCCAGGGTCACAAAGCTAGGAAGCACTGGAGGCTGGATTTGAACTCAGGTCTTCCTTACTCCAGGTTGGGTGCTCTATCCATTGTGCCACCTAGCTGCCCTCAAACTACAAACTAAATAAAGTTGATCTATGGAGGTGAGATGGAGCAGATCAGGAAGGACTGCACAGAGAGTCTGAGAGGCAGAGGGTGAGAAGAGAGTGCATTCCAGGCATGAGTGACAGCTGGTGAAGAGATGGGAGAAAGAACATCTTGGATGAGGAACAACCAAGTGGAGTCCAGCTGAACTGTAAAGTGTGTGTGGAACACTACATATAAGAAGTCTGGAAAGGCAGGCTGGGCCCAGCTTATCTTAACATGCCAAACATAGGAGTCTATATTTGATCCTGGAGGTCACAGGGAGCCACTGGAGTTTCCTGAGTGGAGGGGTGATGTGGCCAAACTTCCAACTTTGGCAGCCCTGGGAAGGATAGACTGGGAGTGGGAAGACACTTGAAGCAGGGAGGTCAATTAAAGAGGTTAATATAGTCTGGGCAAGAGGTGATAAAAAAGTGATCTCAATGCCATTGTGCTCGCCAAAAATCTGTCACTTCTTTCAAATATTTCCATTGCTGTCAATACCACTTCAATCTTCCCAGGATGGGAATAGATTCATTTTCCATTGCTCTCTTTTACCTCCATCCCCAAATTCTGCCAATCCTGAGCCATCCTACCCCCAAAGCTCATCAGAGCAAGGCTCCTAGTCCAATCTCTCACGTCTTACTAACGGACCCAGTGTTAGTATCTTCAGCCTCTCCCTCCAATCCATCTTAGGTTTGCATACAGAGGATATCATGAGCATCTTCATATACTTAGTCTTTTTCAAAACCACTATTTATTTATATTTGATGATGTTTTTTTAAAAAATTGTGAGTTCCATATTCTGTCCCTCCCCCACCTAATGGGAAGGCAGGGAATACATCATCAATTACACATGTGAATTAGTCCAACTTTAAAAACTAGAAAGGATGTGTGTTATTATTATCCCCATGTTACAGTTAAGGAAACTGGGGCAAACAGAGGTAAAATGACTTGCCCAGGGTCACACAGCTAGTAAGTGTCTGAGGCTGAATTTGAACTCTTCTTCCTGATTCCAGGTCCAGCATTCTATCTACTATGCCACCAGTTGCCTCTAGTTCCATTACCCTCTAAGGCTGTCCAAGACCACAGAACCAGTTAGTGGAAGAGCTAAGACTAACATTCAGAACTTCTGACCCTATATAAGCATGCATGTCTTCTTTAATTGCCTATAGTCTATCACCTCAGTTAGACTGAGAGGCAGCTAGGTGGCACAGTAAGACAGAGCAATGGACCTGGAGTCAGAAAGACCCGAGTTCAAATCCCAACTCAGACACTTACTAGCTTTATGGTCCTGGGCAAGTCATTTAACTTCGGCTGTTCCTCATCTGTAAAATGGGGATAATAATAGCACTTATTTTGCAGGGTTGTTATGAGGATAAAATGTTATCACCATAATATTTGTAAAGCACTTTATAAACCTTAAAGTGCTATCTAAATGCTAGCTATTATTATTTAATATTTTTACAAACCTAATTAGAATAGGGATTTTTTTTATCCCTGTGCCCTTTGGGTAGCATACTTAGTTGGCACCCCATAAGTATTAGTTGACTATTTCTTTCTTTCTTTCTTTCTTTTTTTGGAGGGGGGAAGGCAGGGCAATTGGGGTTAAGTGACTTGCCCAAGGTCACACAGCTAGTAAGTATCAAGTGTCTCAGGCTAGATTTGAACTCAGGTCTTCCTGACTCCAGGCTGGGTTCTCTATTCACTGTGCCACTTAGCTGCCCCTAGCTGACTATTTCTATGAAAACTTGTGAATGAGAAATGGCATAGGAAACATCAAAGATGTGCACTTCTGGACAAAGAGGTGGGTCAGTTATGTCATCAGAACAAGGGATAACAAGATGCCTGTGCTGGGAGCTTCACTGCTATCTGGGAATGTTAAGTCTCGAGTCAGAGAACCTGTACTTGCATCCTGGCTCCACTAATTCTTTACTATGGGACCTTGGGCAAGTCACCTAAGCTCTTTGGATCCTCTGTTCCCATTCTGCAAAAAGAAAGGGTCGCTTGAGATAGCCTCTAAGGTTCGTAGATCTGGGATCACATGAAGTGGGGGACTTGGGTCAATCCTTTAAGGAAGATTTTACAGCGATGCTGGGACAAGAATCTCACAGAATAAAAAGATGTGCCTTCATAGAAAGACTGCCCATACCAATGACATGGGAGATCTACTGAAGGATATGTATTTGTGTGGGCTACTGTACAAGGGAAATTTGGGAAGGCCTGGTCCCTGAACTTTTAGTGGAAAGAACAGAACTAGGAAAGAACAATCGGCAAGATCTTGTAAGATTAGCAAAGATAATTTCTCTACCCTCAAACCTTTTCCAAAGAAAAACCATGAATCTTGAAAAGTGCCTAAAGTGATTTTTACATGACAGAATAGAAAGTTTATGATTGGTCAGCACATGTTTGGATGTGGCTGGCCATGGAACAGGTTGTTAAGATTACAACAGCATGAGCTGTTCACATTGGGCAATCAAATGAATAGAGTGATTGGGAAACTAGTAATGGAACCATGGAATAAGTGTGTGAGTGTGAGTGTGTGTGCCTGTGTGTGTCTGTACATGGGTAAGTTAGGGAAAAAAACAATACCAAGGCCTTCTGAGGTCAAACCAAAGCAGGTTATAAGAGTGCAACAGAATAAGTAGGTCCATGTGTGAAATCAGGGTTTATATCAAGTTAAATGCCAACCTAGCTGAAGCAAGAGGACAGAGGAGATACTGAAGTTCATCTTGGGAGACTGAGAAAGGTAGAACTGACTTTCTTTTGAAGAATTCTAAATAAACTTGCTGGGTGAAAAAAAGGAAGAAGTCACCTACTGATGAAATCAAGAAGAAACTAAGGCTTCTCTTCCTTAGGTCTACTCTCTACCCAGAAAGGGTGGAGGGCACAGGAGACATCTAACCCATGTGCCTCTTCCCCACCCACAATTCCACTCCACCCACCAACGCATGAGGCCAGCAGCAAAAAGCATTCACCCAAGGGTAAATGTAATCCACCCCCTAAATGACCCCTCCTACCCATATTCCCCATTTGCTTAAAAATAACAAACCTCTCTTGGTCTTGGTGTCACAAGTTCAAGACACTGGGGTCTGAGAACTCACCTGTAACGTGTCTCCAAAGGACAGCTTGTGGATGACATGAGTCATGTCTGGATTCTGGGGCTGTGCAGTGGCACTGTGTGTTGATACATGAAAGTTGCCAGGGACCTATTTGGGCCGATAGCCCACAGGGCAAAAAACAGGAAAAACAAGCCTTTAGAAAAAAATGTCCCTTTCCTCTTCTCCTGATTGTATCTATGGCAGTGGTTCTCAACCTTCATAATGCCGAGACCCTTTAATACTCATATGTGGGCATATCTGCATGTGGGCAGACCTGCCTGGAGACAGAGAGAAGAGCAGTGTCTCGGTTCCTAAGACCATCGGAAATACGTGTTTTCCGATGGTCTTAGGTGACCCCTGTGAAACGATCATTCGACCGCCAAAGGGCTTGTGACCCACAGGTTGAGAATCGCTGATCTATGCGAAGCTGGGCAGAAATCATGGGACCTGATTATGTCTTAACCAAACTAGGAGGTTAAGAAGGACTCTAGGCTATGGTCTAAATCTCAGGATGCTTCCTAGGGAAGAGAAAAGGGAACAAGTATGTATTTAGTGCCCCTTATGTGCCAGGCTTTGTGCTAAGTTTTATAAATATGATCTCACCTAGGGGGAAAAAGGTGCCTCCTTCAAGTGACACATCATGGGAGAGTGAGGGGAAGCGTCTAGAGCAGGCAGAAGCCCTATCGTTCTTTGAAGACAAGGATGTCTGCATTCCTTAAGCTCCATGGTGGCAGGGCCCAAGCGTCAGACTTCAGAATGGGACTTCCTAGAGGGCAGGGACAGTATATTTGCCTTCCTATTGTTACCACTTGGCACACAGTAAGTGCTGATAATTAGCATAATTAAAAGGTGTGATAAATGTTTTCTGACTGTTGCCCCTCTTACAAAAATTTTACATATATCTTCCTCAGTACTTACCGTAGTTTTCTACCGATAGCAAATGCTTAATAAATGTTTAACTGTTCACACCAATGATGAATGAATCTCCCTTTCAGCTGAGTGATCAGCTAGAGCTTTATTGTTCCAAAGACCAAATGGCCATAAATTCATGACCTCTTGTTCGTAAATGGGTTTCTTTGGTGGAGTTTATCTCCTGTCTAAATCATCTTCCATACAGCTGCTAGACTGTTATTCCTAAAGCATAGACCTGAGTAGGTCACTCCCTTCACCAGAGGGGAGAGCTCCAGAGACCCTACTGCCTGTAGTATCAAGTACAGACTCCTTGGCTTGTCACTCAGGCCCACCGAGATCTGCCTTCCACCTACATTTCCATCTTATTACACATTACCCACCGACTGCACTTTACACTTAAACCAAACTAATCTACTTGTTTGTTCTTAACTCTGCTGCCACACCTGGAATATCCCCTCATCTCTCATCTGCCCCTTCAGAGAGAGCTCAGGATTCCTTCAAAGTCCAGTTCAAATGCCACTTCCTACAAGAGGCCACCCCACCCCTTGGTTGGCCTCCAACCTTACTTAGTGTTTAGCTTTGTACAAGTTTATTTTATATTTATCCTCCAAATTGGACCAACAGAGGCCACACCTGGGAGGAGGCACTTAGCACTTAGACAAAGAGTACTTATCTTAATCCACAGCCACTCTCAGGCCAGCCTCCCAACTCTCTTTTAGAGATAAAGTTGGGGACTGACTTATGAACTCCCAGATGAGCAACCTCCCTCAACTAATGCAGATCAGGACTCTTTCAGGGGGTAAAGTGGGCTACCAGGGTATACAAGCAGCATGTGTTAAAGAACAGACCTTGAGCCAGGTCTTCCCAGCTCTGAGACCATCTACCATATTTCAAAGCTACTTCTCAGGAGAGCTGTAATTATCACTGCCATTGCTTCCGGAAAGAGTATGTTAATGGACTTCTCTACTGGGGCAGCTAGGACTCATCTTCCTGAGTTTCAATCTGACTTTGGACACTTACTAGCTGTGTGACTCTGGGCAAGTCACTTAACCCTGTTTGTTTCAGTTTCCTCATCCATAAAATAAGCTGGAGAAAGAAATGCCACGAAAACCACAAACAAAGTCATAGAGAGTCAGACACAACTGAAAAACTACTCAACAACAACTGTTCCGCTCACCATCTTTGTGACTGCTCAGGCCATGAATCCCTTCCCTGGCCACTACCATATTTCCCCCATTAGGATTCCTGGAGAGCAAGGGCCATTTCACTTTTGCATTTAGCACACTGCTTGGCACACAGTAAGTGCTTAATCGATAGCTTTTATTCATTTATTCATGCTTTTATGTGAGTACCCCTTTTCTCTCTTTTTAAATTATTAATTCAATTAAATTTTAAATTATTAATCTTTAATTAAATTATAATATTTTTAAATTATTAAGTTAATATTAAGTTAATTAAAGTAGTTCTTTTCTCTTTTTAAATTATTAAAGTAATTTAAGCCTCTTGAAGCACATACAGTACTATTTTTGCTTCAGTTTTTCCAGTATCAAGCAGGGGGTGTAGCACACAATAAGCGATTAATTAATGCTTGTCGAATGAATAAGAATATCTATGACTTTCACTAGGATCCTATGCTCCCTAGAGTCTTCTTCATCTGACAGCAGTGATCTAGACTGAGGTTTGAGTAATGAGATTCATTAATTTAAATGATTCAAAGAGGTCCCTCTACTTGGCATTTGCATCTGAATCCATGGGGCTCCCCCCCAGCAAGTCTGACTCAATAGCTATTTCTATACTAGTTTCTCTCCCACCCTCTCCCCTATCCCCATCACCAGGATACTGATCACATCACAGTTTGATAGAATCAAATGACTCACAAAAGCAAGTGCTGGCCTGCAGAATCGAGGGATCCAGGGCATGTGATTTACAAACCCACGTAGCCTTCTTTAATGGCCTTAAAAACATATGGTGCCAATCATATAATGCCTGCCTAAATCCTGACTACCTCCTGCTGACTCAGTGAGTCAATTAACTCCAAAAAAATGCTACCCACCGAGCTTTCAAACCGTTTCAACCAAGTAGTTGAGTTGCCAACACAGTTTGAAATACTCAAGCTCTAACATCATTTGTTCTAAATGTATGGTGGTGATTCCGACTTTCCAGCACATAAACTTACTTATAAATTTAAATTAAGCTCAGCTACCAGTCTAAAGGTAGGCAACGGAAGGAGTGAAACTCCTTGAAAAGTTTGATATGAAAAGAGAGGGATCAAAGACGTCAGTTATTCAAATTCCTGAGATGAAAATAGACATATTTAAGCTTTGTAACTAATGTTGTTATGTTATTAGCCTTCAAAAGTTATTGGTAATAATAACTGACATTAGTAGAGCACTTTAAAGAGAGGCAGAGAAGTGTCGTGGTTAGAGTTTTCTTCAAAGCCAGTAAGAACTGCGCTGTGGTGTTGCCACTGATACCACCTTCCTGGGTGACCCCAGCTAGACAAGTCCCTTTACTTCTCAGGGCCCAACTCTCCAAGTCACAATCTGCAATGGTAGAGGGGGTGTTCTCACTCCATCTGGACCCAGGCCAGAAAGGAAAGGACTAAGAAAGCTAAGCTCTTGCCAGTGAAAGTCCTTGGCACCAGAAACGAATTATCATTTTATCAGTGGAAATAACACTCCAGAAGAGGCACTGCCATCTGCTTTGCTTGCTGCTAAAACCTTTCATTAAGTGTTATCTTCTCCATTAGAAGGTAAACTTCTTGAGAGCAGGGACTGACTTACTTTCCTATTTGTATCCCTCTTAGCACAGTGCCTTACATGATGTATTTAATCAATGCTTTATTCTCCAGTTCTGGTCCGTTTGTGCAAATTAGTTTATATACACTATCTCATTGAAGTGTCACAAAGGACTTATAACTACATACTGCAGGTTTTATTATTCCTGCTTTACAGAGAAGGAAAAGAGTTTTAAAGAGGTCAGGTCATTTGTTCAAGGTCATGAAACTAATAAGTGTCCAAAACAGGATTTGAACCCAAATCATCCTTTAAAATATAGCCCTCATCTACATAAGGGGGTCATCTCCAGTCATCCTGATCTATATCTTGCCACTGAACCCAAATGGCTCCAGAGGAGAAAGTGAGGCTGGTGACTTTGCACAGCCCTCCCTCACTTAAATCCAATTCACTTACAAGTCATGGCTTCACCTTCCTGATGCCACAGTACTCTTAGAGAATAAAGGATAAACAACAACTTCTACACAATGTTGCCGTGTGTGTATGTGTGTATGTGTGTTTGTGCTTAAATCTTGTTTTCCTCAATGGAATGTAAGCTCCATGAGGACAGGTAGTTTTATTTTTGCCTCTGTACTCCTAAACTGTAGTATAATGACAACTAGATGGTACAGTGGATAGAGTGCCGGGACTAGAGTCAGGAAGACTCATCTTCCTGAGTTCAAATCTGGCCTCAGACACTTATAAGCTATGTGACCTTGGGCAAGTCACTTAACCTTGTTTGCCTCATTTTTCTCATCTGTAAAATGAGCTGGAGAAGGAAATGGCAAACCACTCCAGTATCTTTGCCAAGAAAACCTCAAATGGGGTCACGAAAAGTTGGACACGACTGAACAACAACAACAAAAAGCACAATGGTTGGCACGTAGTAAATGCTACACAAACGCATGCTGAGTGAACGAATGGAATAAGATCTACTGCAGAAAGGCTCAGAGGCACTCATGAAAGAACAGCTCACGTTAACTCTGCACAGACAAGGCCTATCAGAAC
This sequence comes from Pseudochirops cupreus, assembly GCA_028627135.1. Taxonomy (NCBI): domain Eukaryota; kingdom Metazoa; phylum Chordata; class Mammalia; order Diprotodontia; family Pseudocheiridae; genus Pseudochirops; species Pseudochirops cupreus. The sequence continues at coordinate 290,582,638 of CM053581.1, forward strand.
CTAGTGCAGAAGCACGGAGATGCAAATTCGGGGCAGAAATGTGTGAGTCAAATCCTGCTGCAGGTGTCCCTAGAACATCTTTAATGTCCCTTTGCAGGGTGAAATGACATGAATGAAATTTGAAACTCTTAATTTGGTTCCTGGAAAAAAGCCAGGTTTATAGGTCACTCGTACTTCTGTTTCCAATTTGTGTTCTTTGGAAAACAAAGTTTATGAAACAGTCCTTTCAAAACTGAAATAGAATATGACCCCAGGGAAGAAAGGAAGACCACCAAGCTCCAGACTCAGGATATCAAGCTGGGGAGCAGATTGATTACTTTGGCATCCAACAGATTTTACTTTTGTCCTCTGAGTAACGAAAGGCAGGATGGTATAACTGGAAAGATGGCTGGCCTTGCAGTTGGGAAGATGTGGGTTCAATGTTCAGGACAACTCTGTCGGTCTAAGTTGTGGACCAATCTGTCAGAAAATTTCTTAAACTGATGAAATCATAGGGGGAGCCCATAGATTTCTGCATCACAGTCCTCTCTCAATCCCTTATTCTTAGATGGGGATAGACTTTGGTTCTCAAGGGTTCCCAGCAGAATTGAAACTCTGGTAAAACTTACTACAGAGAAAGCCTTCCAGTGAGGGCCCAGTGAAATGGAAATCTTTTCTGCCCTCCTGGAGCCTGCCTTGGTCACAAGTTGATGAGTCTTTTTAATGAAGGGCCCAGTTGGCACCTGGTGCCCTTGAGTTATGACTGCTTGTAAAGTAGGTCCTCACCAATAACCATTTCACCTGTGCTTCTGGCTTCTTCCAAGATTGTTTAGAGAAGCCAGAAATGAGGCTTCTGGTTAGCATGGGACAGAGTTCACATATAAAAGACTAATGCTTAATTTTGTCCCCTTGGCAAATTGGTTCAATGGTATACCTGTCCTTTATTCTTGGGTCCTTTTTTCCTTGGTCCTATCACTGATCAAGCCTTGTTAAATCATAATCCTTGATTACTCTCACCAAATTCACAAGCTATTGAACTGAACTGGAGGAAATTATGAAACCAAGCTTACTGACTCTACTTCAAAGTTAATGACATCTGGGCCCTTATTGCACTAATGCAATCCTACCTCTCTTCCCTAACCCTATCCCACTTACCACAGAAACTGTTCCACAAGTTTTCTTCTGTCTTCAGGTCTCCCATTCTATTCCCCAACCCCCAAACCCCATCTTTGTTGAGGACTTCATGAAAACTGACGATGTCAGCCAAGGGGTCTTTCTTATCCCTTTCTCCTCATCTCACATCCCTCTTTAATATCAGCTCCTACTTACGACCTTCACACTTCAGCTTTTAGTGATGAGGTAGCTTTGCTGCCTGCAAAGGCCAACACCACTACATGTACCCTTGAACCCACCTCAGCCTGTCTCCTTCAACAGATTGCCCCTGTCCTGCCTAAATCCCAAGTCTCCATCTACTCTTCATTCTCCCCTGCTGCTTATAAACATGCCCAATCTCCCTATCCTTAAAAACCCTTGATAGACACCATCATACCTGTTAGCCACTGTCCTCTATCTCTCCTCTTCTGAGCTAAACTCCTTGACCAAGCCATCTTTAATCACTGACCTCATCATTCAACTGATACTGCTCTCCTCAAAGTTTCCAGTGGTACTTAACTGCAACATTAATGACCTCTTCTCAGTCCTAATACTTTCCTACCTTTCACAACTCTGTCCTTCAGGTTTTGTTCTGGGTCCTTTTTACTCTCTATATTTTCTCAGTCGATGAACTAACTCATCAGCCCCTAACTGAACAAGGGTCTAATTATCATCTCTATTAGATGATTCACAGATCTATGCATCTAGCCATAGTCTCTGGCACTACAAATTAGGTGTTCTATAGACAACACAAACTCAACATGTTGAAAACGAATGGGGCAGCTAGGTGATGCAGTGAATAGAGTACTGATCCTGGAGGATCAATTCTGAGTTCAAATCGGACCTCAGAAATTTACTAGCTGTGTGACTCTGGGCAAGTCACTTAACCCCAATTAAGAAAGAAAATTCATTATCTTTCTCCCCAAACACACAGTAACACAGATTTGTAACTATTATCTTTGACTCCTCTCCCCCCCCCCCACATACCCCATAGTGTGTTGATATAAAATCTCTCAAATATAGCCCCTTCTCTCCACTCCCACAGTCACCTCTCACCCATACCATCACAACAGCTTTCTATTTGGACTACCTATCAAGTGTCTCCCTATTCCAAATCCACTTTTCACAAAGCTGCCAAAGAGATTTTCCTAAAGTGACTCAACCATACCTCTATTTGATAATTTCCAACAGTTCCCAATTACTTCTAGGATCAAATATAAACTCCTCTGAGATTTAAAGTTCTTTATATTCTAGCCCCTTCCTATTTTCCTAGTCCTCTAACATGTTACTGCTTTTACAACGAACTGAGCATTGGACCAAGGAAGTTGTTGAGTCACTTTTCAGTCATGTCGGACTCTTCATGACCCTATTTTGGGTTTTCTTGGCAAAGGTACTAAAATGATTTTCCATTTCCCTTTCCCGTTCATTTTATAGATGAGAAAACTGAGGAAAGCAAGGTAAAGTGACTTGCCCAGGGTCACACAGCTAGTAAGTTTCTGAGGCCACATTTGAACTTGGAAAGATGAGTCCTCCTGACTTCAGGCCTGGTACTCTGTGCCACCGAGCTGCTCAAGGACTGAAGAAGATAAGTTTAATTCCTCTCTCAAACATTTAGTAGCTATGCCATACTGGGTAAGTGACCTCTGTCTGCCTCACTTTTTGTAGCTATGAAATGGGAATAATAATAGTGTCCAATTCACACAGTTATTGTGAAGATCAAATGAGGACACGTATATAGAGCGTTTCGCAAACCTTAAAGTGCTATATAAATGCTAACTGTTATTATTATAATTTGAATTATCAAACAGAGGATTATCAAAATTTTTTAAGCAAACTCTCCTTTGGCTGAAATCCACAATATCTCTTCTGAATGGAACCAGCTCTTCAGTAGTATCAAGCTGCTGGGATTTGATGCCTCCTTCCTTTCCCTGGGGGCAAATCAGGTAAAGAGACAGACTTCAGCAGCCCTGGGAATAAACTAATATAAACTAGGTATTCCAGAGAATTTCCTATAAACTTTACAATCCATGAGTCAACTTAGAGTCCAATGATGTAGCTTGATCAGCAAACGGATGGGGGAGTTGGGAATGGAATGGAACAAAGAAAAAACACGAGTCATGGCTATCACTTTCCCCCCTTGGAGCCTCAGTTTCCTCAACCATAAAATGAGAGGTCTGAGCCAGATAGCTAGTTTTAAGGCTCCAGTGCTTAGCAAAGTGCCTGGCACATAGCAGAACTTCATAAATGTTTAATGGCTGATTTCTTCTAGAACTAAATCCTATAAGCATATGAACCTGTTTAATGGACACATGGCCTATAGAATTTTTCAGGTATCCTGGTTTGTTTTTTTTTAAAGTCATATCCTATAATTGTACTTTTTAGCAACTGACCACAAGATTAGGCTATGATTCCAAAACAGCCTGACATATCTCCAAGCCTGGAACTATCTAAAACCTGTGGTCCAGCAATTGAAGCAACAAGAGTGCCATGGATATACTCAGCCATATAGAGGCTCTGATCCAAGGGAGACACCACACAGTAGTTTGGTTTATAGGAAGAAGGCTGGGGAATAGAAGGGAGATGGCAGGAAGAGACCTAACATTTCCAGTCACCTTGTTGATGCTGAACTGGCCCTCAAACCGGCAGCCTTCACCATTGTTCAGAGGGATTTTCATCGAGTTGTCAATATGTCCGACTTCATGTCTACCCATCTCATCCTGGATGTCCAGTCCAACCACTTTGGAGTACCCAGGGAACAAAAAGAACAAGGAGAGAGTCACAAAGCAGAGGACAGGGTGAGGGATGGAGGCTACCCCCATTGCAAAACATCTATTGCCTGTTCAGCTGGAGAGAGGGAGGAGAGCCTGGTACAGGAGGAAGGAAGAGATCTCTTTAAATCTAAGGAAATACAGACTCTCCCTTTAACTTACAGAGTTTGGCTTAAAATAAGCAGGCGTTTCCATGGCACGTTGACACATTCCAAGGTTACAATGAAGAAGAGCAGCTGGGAGTAACTTGGAAGTAGGGGTTCCTTGGTTTCAACATCAGGGCATTACATAGTCCCAAATGTGGGAGTGACTGTGTGGGTGTGTGGGTGTGTGTGTGTAAAGAAGAGTAAGAACAAAGGACAATACAACTAGGGAACCCTTCAAACTTAGGTAGAGCAGACATCAGAGGATATCCAAGCCCTGGAACCAAACATGCTGATGTGGGCTGGCTGCTTCACTGTATGCTCCAAGAACAGAAAAGGGTCTGGGGAAAAAAAAATCCCTTTCTACTACGCTAATGCTACCAGGTCTCCTATGTGACTAAAATTTTCCTTCTTTCAGGAGTAGTGCTTCTGCGACTCCTGAATTTTCTAAAGGTCTAAGGCCAGGTTTATTTTTCTAATTGAAAGAAAAAAAAACAACATTTGAACAACACAGGGGCCCTGGTTCTGTTCTTACTCTTAGGTAAAAAAAAATGGTGTAATTCCCATTTGAAGGCCCAAAAGCAATAATGAGGATGAATTCTTCATTCAGATTCGGGTTTTTCACCACACTGCTCTAACCCACAGTAGCCTCTCTTAACAGATGTTGAAGAGGAGGTATCATTTGAAGGGAAATGACTTAGCAGGGACTCACGGAGCCAGGGACATTAGATTTTGGGGGTGGAACTAAAGCTTCCTGTGGCCTTGGGAAGTTGCCCAATCTAGAGCAAAGGTAGAATGTTAAAGGAATAAAAGAGTCACTTGTGGTACTCACATTCACAGTGCAAATTGGGTAAACTGATGTTCAGACTGACATCAATTTTGCCTCCACTGTCCTTATCTGGATCATCGACATAGAGCTCGTTCACTCTGTGGAAGAGACAAGCACAGGCGCCTTCATTGTAACAGATGCACACCACCTCCTCTGCTCCCCAACAAGGCACCATACAGTTAGTCCTGCTCCTCTGACTCTGTACTGTGTATAACTGGGCTTTTACAGTATTTCCCTATTTTAAAACTCTTTGGCTGTTATGCCACAAACCAAAGTCATTGAGGGAACAGCGTCAGTTAGCGATTTATCCATGATATCTGAGGGCTGGTATCAGTGAAGATAATCATGTGCTCCTCTTAATATGTCCCTTGCTTATGTTGCTTATACTACCAGAGAAAGAAGACAAGCAGTGAAATGAACAGGACAATAATAATTTATACAATGACAAAAACATTATAAAGAAAAACAAGTTTTAAGGACTTTAGAACTTGGATCGATACAAATCATGACTCTGGAGGAATAAAGACGAAACATGTCAACTACCTTCTGCCAGAGGCGCTAGACTTAAAATGCAGAGACAAACATTTTCAGATACAGTCAGCTTAGGAATTTGTTTTGCTGATGTTTAGGATGTGTAGGATGAGATTTTTTTTCATTTCCTTTTAATTTTTCAATTGGGAGAGAAGTGGGATGAACCCTTTCTGCAATCTAGCTTCTCATGCAGGTCAATCAAGTATTTTTGAGTTAGCAATTGATTCATATTTAAAGACTATATGTCTATCCACTGGGGAATAGTTGAACAAGTTATTGTATATGATTTTTATGGAGTACTATTGCACTTTAAGAAATAACAAGCACAGGGAGGCTAGGTGGCGTGAAGAATAGAGCACTGGCCCTGGAGTCAGGAGGACCTGAGTTCAATTTTGGCCTCAGACACTTAACACAAAAACCAGCCACGTGACCTTGGGCAAGTCACTTAACCCCAATTGTGCTGCCCTCCCCCCTCCAAAAAGCAAAAAAATAAAAAAAAAAAGAAAGAAAGAATGAGCAGGATGCTCTCAGAAAAACATGGAAAGACTTACATGAAATGATACAAAGTGAAATGAGCAGAACCAGGAGAACATTGTACACAGTAAGAGTAATACTGTATGTAGTAACATTGTATCTACTATGAATAACTTAGCTATTCTCAGCAATACAATGATCCAAGACAATTTTGTAGGATTTATGATGAAAGCTGCTATCCATCTCCAGAGAAATAATTGGTAGAACCTGAATGCAGGTCAAAGATACTTTTTATTTACCTTCTTTATTTTTCCTGGATGGTTTTTAAAATCTGTTTTCTTTCACAAAATGACTTACCTGGAAATGGTTTTTTGCATGACTACACATGCATAACCTATGTCAAATGGCTTGCCTTCTCAATAAGGAGGGGGGAGAAGGAGGGAGATAATTTGTAATTCAAAATCTGAAGAAAAGGAATGTTAAAATTGTTTTTGCATGTAACTAGGAAAAAATAAAATATTAAATAAGTTTTTTTAAAAAAGGACTATATGAAAGAAGAGACAAGAAATAAAGAGAAGGCTCATACAGAATGAAGTCCTCTCCATTATGTGCTCAATGTTCTGGCCAAATGAAAATACTGTTGAATTTATCAATCGGTAAACATGCATTCAGTATCGATTCTCATAGGTACTACACTAGGTTCTAGGTATACCAAGACAAAAATGAAATCATCCCTGCCCTCAAGGAGATTACCCTCTATAAGGAGAAACAATGTGTACGATATGCATACACATGAGCATATACAAACCATGGACGAAGTAAATAAGAGGTAGCACAGAACAGTAGATCAAGAGACAGGCTCTGAGTTTAGGTTCAACTGCCACCTTTGATAGGTATGTCATTTAACCTCCAAGTTCCCCCATGTGACTCTCTAAGACTAAGTTGTAGAGCAGAGGTTGATTTCAGGGTAGAGGGAGTTTCCCCATTGGAACTCCCTCTACCAATAACATCACAGGTCCAGCAAAAATAAATAAATACAAAGTTTTTGTTTGTTTGGTAGGGGAGAAGCTAGCAGTTGGAAAGACCACAGGCTCACAGATATATAACCAGAAGGGATCTCAGAGGCCCATCAAGTCCAACTCCCTTAAATTCCCTCACATTCTAGATAAGGAAACAAAGCCCAGGGAAGTTAAATGATCTGTCTAAGCCTTAGGCAAACAATAAATAATGAAAAAATAATAAAAGGATTTGTTCTGTGAAGTTTGGATTCAGTCAAAAAAGCCTCACTTGAGAACCTAGAGGGCCACATGTGGCCTCAAGTCAGAGGCTCCCAACCCCTGGTCTAAGGTCACAGAGGTAGTATCAGAGGGAGGATTTGAACGAAGTTTTTCTGAGATAAGTCTCAAAGGAAACAAAAGATTCTAAGAGGTGGATCCTAAGAGGATGAGGAGGGTGTCAGCCTTTGCAAAGGCATGGAGATAGGAGATGAAATACTGCACATGAGGAATGGTTAGAAGGCCAAGTTGGTTGGCTTAAAGAGTATAAAGGGGAGTTGGAAGGCTTCTAAATGCCAAACAAAGACTTTTAAATACCAAACAAAGGTGTTTGTATTTGATGGCAGAGGCAAGAAAGAACCTCTGAAGTTTACCGAGCAGGGGAATGAAATGGTGAGATTGGTGCCCTTTTCCTCCCACTCTTTGGCCTATCAATGGGAGAGATTAGAAGCAGAAAGTTCAATCAGAGATTGATTGCTACTGTCTAGGTGAGCAGTGAGGACACCCTGAACTAGGGTATTGACTATGAGTGGAGAAAAAGGGACAAATGTGACTTCTGTCACATTTGTGATCTGGTTACTCACTGGATGTGGGCTGAAGGAGAATAATATCTTGAATGTGACTTCAAAATTTTGAAACTGAGTAACTAGAAGGATGGTGGTACCCTTATTAGAGTTAGGGAAGTTCAAGAAATGGGTAGGTTTTGGGGCAAGGAGGAAGGTGAAAAGATAATATTTCTGTGGACATACTGATTTTGAGATGCCTACAGGACATCTGGTTTCAAATGTTCAACAAGCAGCTGCTGCTGAAGGACTGAAGCTCAAGAAAGAGAACAGGGATGGATATATGAAACTGAGAATCATCTGAATAGAGGTGACTGAACTCATGGGAGTAGAGGAGGTCAAAGAGAAAAGAAGGCTCAGGACAACCCTGGGCTACAATCAGGGAGTAAGATAAGGTTGATGATTCACCAAAGCAGTCTGAGGAGTGGTCAGACAGGTAGAAGGAGAATCAGGAGTAGGAGCAGGAACATCACCTGAAATGGGAGAAAATATCTAAGAGAGATGAATCAACTGCATCAAATAATGCAGGGGTCAAGAGAGTGAAGACTGATAAAAGGCTTTGGCAATAAAGAGATCACTAGCAACTCTGGAGAGAATTTCATTTGAATGATGAGTGATGCAAATGGTTGAGGAGTAAAAAGGAGGAGGAAGTAGAAGCAAAGAGCCAGGTAACTTTTTCTATGAGTTTAGCTACAAAAAGGAGGATAAATAAAGAAGAGAATCTTGAGGGGATAGCAGGATCAAGTGGGGGTTATTTTAAGGACTGGGGAGACCTGGACATATTTGTAGGTAGGAGGGAAGGACAAAGTAGAGAAGGAAAGGATGAGGTTTGGATGGGATAGGGAGAAATGATGGTGGAGGAAATGAGCTAGAAGGAATGGAACTGAGAGTACAAGTGGGTGGGGAATGAGAGTGACACAAAAGAAAAAAAGAAGGAAAAAGAAATTATCAATAAAACATGAGGAAATGCACTGAAAGCAGAAGTTCACACAAAAAGGGCTCTTCTGTAACTACTGCATTTAATTTACACTTGTAGAGACTGCACACAGCAGAAGTTAACAGTTTCACAGACAACCTCCCTGCCTGTTGTTTTTTTTACCCTTTTTTTTGGTAAATTGAAATGTTCATCTTTGTCAAGTTCATTAAAAACAAAAAGTACTTTTGCAAGAGTTTATATGGGAAGAGTGAGGAAATGGGCCATCGGACTAGAGTAAAACATATAGAAGGGGAATGGGGAATAATAATGATACTACTACTACTACCACTACCACTACTACTACCTACCTACCACCTCCTCCTCCTCTTCCTGCCACCACCACCACCATTTATATAGTGCTTACTACGTGCCAGGCACTGTGTTTTACAAATATTATCTCTTTTGATCATCATAAGGATGTAGGTGTTATAATTATTCTTATTTTACAGATGAGGAAACTGAGGCAAACAGGGTTAAGTAACTTTCCCAGGGTCACAGAACTTCTAAGTCTGTGAGGCTAGATTTGAATTCAGAAAGATGAATCTTCCTGACTCTACTCACTGAACCACCTAGCTGCCCTACAAGTAAGTTAATTTTGTTTTTAAGGATACCTGAGTAGCTTTTGTAAATGATTTTCTTTTTGGGGGGGGAGGAGAAGAGGGAGGTCAAAACAACGACCCTGGTCTAATTAATCCTATGGTCAACAGAACTAGGTTACCTATCAGTTTCTGAGTCTGTGAGCTAATCCCAAGGCCTTATCGATTCAGGCAAAGGCCCAAATGTCTTCTCCAAGCAGGCCTCCCTTCTTCAACCTTGCTCCTTGGTGAACGTCATCTTTTCATCAACTCTGGCAGTGCCAGGAAAAGGGAAAAAAGCTGGCCCTGATCTTTTGGAGCATCTAGACAAACCTGGAGAGGTAAGTACTCTTTCTCTTGTTGAGCTCACATTTTAGGCTCTGAAATAAATGGGACACATTAAAGACAATGCGGAAGCTGGGCAACAAAAGGTCAGAGAAGCACACGTACTCTGTGCCTGCTTCTGACCCTACGCCACAAGGCTGACAACCAACTGGCAGAAACATTAGTAGGTCAGCTGAGGCGTGGATTGTTTTCTCCTTAAGCCCAATGCCCCTCCTAACCGCCTCCTTCCCATGAAATCTTGACTGTCATGTATTTTCTGGTGACTAACAGGATGGTCATGTAGGGACGGGCCCCAAGCTCCTCCTCTGAGGTTGCAAAGGCTCCTCCTATGATGCTACTCACCTTCTTACCTGGGCTGGAGACATACCTTTTATGTCTTATTGAGAGATTAAGTCACACCATACAATCTTCCATGGAGAATGAGCTCACTCAGAAGCAGCACTAATCCCCAGGAGGGAGGCTACATGACCTCACCTTTTTAGGCCCCAGGGGGCTGCTCCAAGCACAATCCCCAGCCAACCTAGTTTCATAAGGCTCTCAGTAACATGGCCAGGTGCCCAATTCCCCTCTGTCTTTGGCATTTCCATGACACACCCAGCTGGTGCTCTAGAAAGGGCTAAGAGCCCAGCCTTCTGGCCCTTTAAATGCTACTAAAAGAAAAGGCATACATACACACGCCAAGGTAATGGATGGAAAACACATTTGGCCTCCAACGATCTTCCTTCAGTCTGGGGTTGGGGAAGTTAATCTGTGTTATGTAATACTTCGTGTACACAGCGTTTTTCTATGGTTCCTTCTTGAAGGATCTCAAGCCGCTATATAAACATCTATTGATTACATCTTCTACGGCATGGCATCCGGATGAGGTAAATGCAGTCACCTCTGTGATATATTGCCAATTTCTCATTCCAGGCTGGCATCTATTTGTCACCCAACACATCCTGGGGCTACTATCGTTTGACGTACAAATAGTAGATGTAAACTAATTTGATTGGTCCAAGCCAAGCAAAATTGGAAAGATAAATCTGCTGCCCGAAGTCACCAGGTGTGTATTTCAAAAGCAAAAGCAAATGACTTGTGAAGCAGCGATTGCTTTGGATTTCCTGTTTCCCCCGGTCAGGGATAACTGAGAAAAAAAGGAACTAGAAATCCCTAGCATGTGCATGGAGCTCCCTACAGGCCCTGACGTGGGGGAGGCTCTATGTTCTCACTAGGGTAAAGGCGGAGATTTAGGCAGGTGGGCTCAGGTGACCTTCTTTGCATTCCTGTGACAGTCATTATCTGTCATCTGTCATTTCCAGGTTCCCCTCAGAGGTTCAGATCTGCTCTGAGGGAATTTTAATGTGTCCAGATAGAGCTATGGAACTGACTAGATCCTGCCTTTCTTTGTCTGGGAAATTCTTGAGTGCTAAATTTGGAGCAAGGGCATCTGGGCTGGAATCCCACTTTGGATACTTATTGCCTACATGTCCTTAGGCAAATCACTTCGCCTCAGTCTCCTCATCAGTAAAAAGAGAGGAATGGAATAGATGAACTCTAAGGCCCTCTCCTGCCTAAACCCCTTCCCTGAAATAATCTCTACCAGTAGCTACTGATGGTGTAGTAGACCCAACCCTGGTCTGGATGCCAATGAAAGGTCACCACAAGCAACTGAGCGACCGTATGGGACAAGAGGTTTAGGTTCTCAATGACATCAGAAACAAATAAACAAAATTATACAACCATAAGAAAGAAACTCAGGAGTGAGACCTTTAAATAATTCCTCAGCTACCCTGATGAAGGTACTTTCAGGCTGCTCCTATTTCTCAAACACTTCAATATTTACGGGGCACTTTCTCCTCACCAATCCTGTGAATTAGTCAGTGAAGGTATGACAATCCCTGTTTTAAAGATGAAGAAACTGAGTCCCAGAACCATTCAGGGGCTTGTCCAAGGGCATCACACAGCTAGGTAAGTATTATAGCCAGGGTGCAAACCCAGCTCCTCTAACTCCAAATTCTTCCTCTCTTCCTTTCCCCACCCTCACCCCCCAATATACTGCAATTATAAAGCTCCAGGAGCCCAACCTGAAGAATAGGCTAAACAGAATTGCTCATAGTTGTGTTCCAGCTGACTCTGAGGCAGAATTAGCTCAATTAGCTACAATATATTCTTTTTTTCCATTGACTTGTTTATTTACTTTTAATTTACAAGATTCAGTTCCACAATCCCTGGAGTTCCAAATTTTCTCCCCTTCTTCCCCCCCCCCCCCCCCCCCGCCTCCGCCATGGCAGCTTGCAATCAAGTACAGGATCTGCAAATACTTTCACATTGTACAATAGTCTGGTTGTATAGGAGGGTTGTAACCAACGGGGTGAGCAATGGGAAGAAAAAAGAAACAAAACCAAACATGAAAAAGAACAATAGCATGTATTGCTTGAGTCTCCATTTAAACTCTGTTCTTTCTAGATCTTTCTCTGAATGTAGCTATCTCTAGAATATATTCTTTAAGGAATTAAGTATATCAGTAGAGAATAAGGAGTAGGGGAGAGAAGGCATTCCAGGCATAGGAATGACATGAGCAAAGGTGTGGAGGAGGGAATCAAAATGTTATCCGTAGGGGAAAAGCAAACAGTTTTATTTGGCCATCTAGGGGAGAGAGAGGAGAAATGAGGTTGAAGAGCTATGGGGTGAATGGAGGAGGAGCGGCATGGGATGGAAAGCCTTGAAATCTGAGGCTGAGAAGTGAGTTGGATGACATCTATGGAAAACAATTTTATTTGCTTTTAGAAGAGCACTCGAATATTTCAGATTCCTGTTCAAAGCCACTGAACTGAATACTTAGTAATTTGGTTGCTTGAAACTTACCATCAATGCAGTCCACAGTAAAGATCTTAAGACTTTTTTGGCCTCAGCAATAAGGTCACATAAACAAAGTATGAATGAGAATAGGATTCTTCATCTCTACCTACTCTGGGAAGAAGGAAACATACCCTACTTTCTACTGGCCTTGCTACCAAAAAAGGGACATTAAATTTTTTTTTAATTGCCACAAAATCCATCTTCTTATATCTCTATAGCACAACTTCAGAGCCTAGGATAATGGTAGCTCAACAATACAGGTATCTTGGGGCAAGAAAGGAGTGCAGGTCACCTAATTCAACCTCAAGATTTCTTCTACATTATCCTTAACAAGTGGTCTCTCCCAGACTCTGCTGGAAAACCTCTAGTTATGGAGAGAGCAGACTATTCCCCAAAAGCAGTCTTTTCCTCTTCAGTCAGGCAGTCTGTCAGGCAACACGTATTACTAAGGAGGCACTATGTGTTAGACACTGTGCTAAGAGATCTGATTGCTAGAAAGTTTTTCACATATCAAGAAAAAAATCACATCACAAAGAAAAGATATGGGGAAATAGCTCTCCCTGCTGTGCTGCAGAGGATGAGGATGGGGATGGGTGTGAAGCACTGGATGTAACATCAAGCTTTTTCGATATGTTGATTGATTTTGAACAACTGCTTCTTCCCTTTTTTTTTCCCTCTGACAAGGAAAACATTAGAAGAAATGATTTGTTGGGAAAGGAAAAGGAGATGGACATAAGGAGAAAAGTGAATGATGTAAGAACAAAAGGTACCAATAAATAAATATCATATTTTTGTGTGTGTATATTACACACCCACACCCATGATAAATAAGTGTTCAACTTCCACCTATGATTATTACTCCAAATTCTACTTTGGGGGGTCAAGGAGAACCAATCTAATCTGTCTTCCTCATGACATTCCTTAAGATGCCTGGAGACTGTTATGTCCTTCTTGTGTCTTTCCTTTTCTACATTCAATATTCCCAACTCCTTTAGCTCTTCCCCATATGGCATGGTCCTCAGACTCCTCCCCATCCTGGTTGCCTTCTGTTGGATGCTGAAGAAAGGAAATAGGTCATTTCACTTGGCAGGAAAAATACTACCAGAAGGGAAATGCCAAGGAACTTTGGGGGAATCAGATGGCTTCCATAAAGAGCTTATGGAACAAAAACTGGTAGAAGAAGCATTTCAATTAAGGTCAAACATCTGGAAATGCCTAAAATGGAATGATGTGGTCATTAATAGCTGAGATTTATAGCATTTGGTGGTTTAGAGAGTCCCATAATACCTTCTCATTTGATACTCATCTCAACTCTGTGAGATACATCTACAGACATTATTGTTCCATTTTAGAGATAGGGAAAGTGAGGCACACAGATGTAAGTGTAATTCAAGGACACATGGTAATTGGCAAAGTTAGGAATCAAACCCAGGTCTTCTAACTTAATATCTAGTGCTTTTTCTTCTATACCCTTCTAGCACTTGTTTCTTTTGATTAGCACCTGGAATATGACCCATATGTTGTAATATTGTTTCTTTCTCATTTTAAGCTTGATTATTGAACTGCCTCCTTTTCCATCTTCCTCCCTAATCCTTCCCTCAGACACATGGTACAATAGGAAGTGAGCACTGACAGCAATAAAAGTAATAAGGTGGGAGAGAAGAGTAAGGGATGTGAGGGAAGAACTGCTAAACACAGGTGCTATAAATTCATCTTCCAAAACCTAAGGGACTGAGTTACAAAAAAAATTCCCCAGCCATTCCAAGTTCATCCCCTAGTATCCCACTGTGTGACATAAAGCAAGTCACTTAATCACTCGGTCTCAGTTTCCTCGTCCATAAAATAACAGCACCTACCTCACAGAGCTGTTGTGAGGAACAAATGAAAGAACACCTATAATGCACTTTGAAACTTTTCAAGAGCTATATAAATGTTAATTTATTATTATTGCTGTTATTATTAATTATTATATTGGTGCCAGGGTATTTTAAATGGATCACCCACAATTGATGACAACAAGTACCAAGAACCTCAAAACACCTGCTTCCTTTTGGCAGCAGAGAAAAGAGAGCTGGATAGTGCCCAACGTGGAGAGATGACCCTGTCACTCACGGAGGACGACAGCTCTGTGGGTTTGAGAAGCAGGTAGAGCAGCTGCTGGGCGTGTGAATCAGCTTTCCTGACACCTCCCATAAGCATTCAAAGATTATTAAGTGAGGGAGTCAGATACCTGCCATCATTATTGTCATTATAAGCTTTTTTAAAAAAACTTGTCTATCACTTTACAGCTGATTCCCACACTTCACGAATACTGAACTCTACAGAACCCCAGTGAGGCCAGAAGACTTACCACATGCCTCACCTGCCCGGTGCATTTTCTAAGAAACGACACAATCAGCCAACTCAAATTCTCCACCAGGGCATGGAGGTGGTGACCTTGAGTAAGGCAACCCTGGTGAAAGATAAGTTCTGGCAGGTTCCGCTTCTGGGAAAGGCTTCAAGGACAAGTCTGTCACCCAAGGAGTAGCCACCAGGGAAAAGACTTCAAGGAGAAGTCTACCCTCTAAGGACCATCCTGCTGAGCTCAGAAAGGTTCAGAGGGCTAGTTACCGGGACATCCATCAATTGTTCAGGCTAGAGCAAGTCATGCAGAACATCTACTAAGGTCTGTCATTTGTAGCCCTGACACCATCCTGAGTCCCTAAGATCGTCACTGCTTTAGTAATGCTAATAAACCTCTTCCTAAGGCACAAACGAGGCCAAGAGAGCTCAGCAACTCAGTTCCAATATCTTCTACACTGGACAAAATGCACAAGGTGAGCCTGGTATTTTCACTGGCTCCAGATGACAGGGTTCATCGTTCCATTTGTTTTCCATTCCTCCATCTGGTCAAGGTGATGGAACTTGAACTTCTGCTGGCTGTTTCTAGAGATAAAGATCCCAAAGGAACCTCTTTGGATAACTAGCCAGACCTTAGTGGGGAAGCTTGGGGTTTGAAAAGGCCCAAAAGAGAGTTGTTATAGGACTCAGCCTCCATGAGCTGGCCTTGGTGCTGGCAGATAATTACTTTGAAACATTTATTGTGGAGTCAGCTCAGCATAGTGGACAGAATGCTGGACCTGGAGTCAGGAAGATTGTGTTCCAATCTGAAAACATTTACTAGCTGTGTGACCCTGGGCAAGTCATAGGACTTCTTTTGGGCATCACTTTCCTCAGCTGTAAAATGAGAAGGTTCACTTTGAGAGCTTCTAAAGTCCTCTTAGCTCTAAATTTCTGAGCCCCTGTTGCTTTTTTAAAATAACATTTTCATTTCTGAATATAATCCTTTCCCCTTGCCTTTTCTCTCCTCCCCAGTGAGTCATCTCTTGTAACAAATAAAAATGAGGGAGAAAAAAAGCAATTTAGCAGAACCCATCAATCAAGTTGATTAATACTCAATCGGTCAATCAATAAGCATTTATTAATCACCTACTGTGTGCCATGCACTGTCTTAAGTGGTCTGCACCCATAACTTCCCACCTCTGCAAAGAAGACAAGGATAGGGCATTTCCTTATCTTTTCTCTAGGCTCCACAGCAGATGATCACTCTCAAAGGAACTGAGTTGATCCTTTGTACCCTGAGCCCAACGAATATGTTGAACAATAAAAAGGGGACTGGGAAACCTGAGAGGCACCCACCCAAACCTCTTGAGATACCAAGCAGGTGAAAAATTATTTACCTGACTACCCCCAGTGAGGTCAGAACCACTTAAACCGGTAACTCTGGCTCTGAAGCCCAGCTGGCAGGGCCACTTAACCCAAAGATAATTGATCATCTGTCCTCTGTGGCAGAAAAGCCACACCAGGGCAGTCAGTCTGCAGCGAGGTCAGCCCAAGCGCTCCTCCTAAACTGTACTTTGCACAAAATAAGCCTATTATGTCATCAACTTGAAAGTCACTGTTCTAACTACTTGCCTAGGTTAGAATGAAATAAAAGGGCAACAATTTTGTTTCTGTGGGTACTGACCTTCTTAGTCCTGTGGAGAAACTCAAGGTGCAAAAATGCTAATTCTATTTTTTTTCCCATAAATGTCCTTACCATCCAAATGCACTTGGTAAGCTAACAGAACTCTCTGAAGCTTTTCTATCTTTTGATTAACAAGAGACCTAAATTAAGTTGCAGCTAGAGAAGCAAAGTGGTATAAAGGCTAAAATGGAGGTCAGAAGGGCTGAGTTCAAATGTCAGGTCTTTGAGAGCTCTATATGACCTGGAGGAAATTTTAGTCTCCTATGTATCTCAATGTCTTCACTTGTAAAAATAGGTGTGTTACTACTTGGATTTCCTGAACTTCACTGGGTTGTTGTAAGGAAAGAACTTAGTAAACTTTGAAGTGTTACAGAAGTATTACTTATTTTAAGTTGTTTTGCTTAACTGAGGATGGTGCAGTGGAGAAAGCACCCGGCCTGGAGTCAGAAAGACCTGAGTTCAAATGTGATCTCAGACACTTACCAGCTATGTTACCCTGGATAAAAAAAAGAAATCATTGTTTGTCTCAGTTTCCTCATCTGTAAAATGAACTGGAGAAGGAAATGGCAAAACACTCCTGTATCTCTGCCAAGAAAGCCCCAAACAGGGTCATGAAGAGTCAGATATTAATATATCATATATTAATATTAATATATTATATTGTTGTCCTGCTGTTCCCTGCCCTTAGAAGCCCACATCAGGAGGACTGTGTTCACTGCTGGGTAATATGCTTTAGGATGGACTTTGATAAGGCTAGAGAGAGGACAACTATAATGGGGAAGGACCACTGGCTCATGCCAAAAGAACATCAGCTGAAGGAACTGGAGCTGCTGAGCCTGATGAAGAGAAGACTTAGGGGTAACAGAACTGTCTTCACATAGTAGAAGGACTGCCATGGAAGAAAGATTAGACTGCTTCATTTTGACCTCAACTATATGTGTATGTACATATGTATGTGTATATATATGTATATGTATGTATATATATATATATAAGTTCTTATATAACTATAGGAAACTAAACAAATTAACTAGGGGTGGGGAATGCATTTTATGATGGCTTTCTGTTATGTTAAAATAAAGAGCATCACTGGCATTTTTTTTAATGATTAAAATTTTTTTAAATGTTTTAAAAAAATTTCAGTTTCAAATTCTCTCCCTTCCTCCAGCCCCAATTCCCTGTGCACCTCCCCCCATCCCCCCTAGAATTTTTAAAGGTAAGCAATTATTATTACTCCACACTCTACCTGTTTCTCTCATCTTCCCCACCACCACCTTTTTTGCATATATTATACTAAAGACCTTTAAGAACATAAGCTAAAAAAATCCTTTGACGGTCTGGATCCTTCATTGAAATATAACTTTTATAAACCATTCCCTCCAGGTCCTTCCTGGGAACCAGCTGTGATCTTTGTCTGCATTAAGAAAATGAATGCTTCCTAAATCACTACTGATTAGAGAAATCAATATTAAAACAACTCTGAGGTATCACCTCACACCTATCCAATTGACTAATGTGACAAAAAAAGGAAAATTATAAATGTTGGAGAAGATGTGGGAAAATTGGAACACTAATGCATTGTTGGTGGAGTTGTGAACTGATCCAACCATTCTGGAGAACAATTTGGAGCTATGTCTAAAGGACTATAAAACTGTGCATACCCTTCGATCCAGCAATACTACTACTAGGTCTGTATCCTAAAGAGATCATAAAAAAGGGAAAAGGATCAACATGTACAAAATATTTATAGCAGCTCTTTTTGTGGTGGTCAAGAATTGGAAATTAAGGGGATGCCCATCAATTGGAGAATGCCTCAACAAGTTGTGGTACATGAACGTAATGGAATACTATTGTGCTGTAGGAAATGATGAGCAGGCAGACTTCAGAAAAACCTAGAAAAACTTATATGAACTGATGCTGAAGGGAAGTGAGCAGAACCAGGAGAACAATCTACACAGTAACAGCAACACTGTGGGATGATCAGCTTTCACAGGCTTAGCAGTTCCCACAATATGGGAAAGGTTGTCTATTCCACTACCTTCAGTACTGAGGAGGAAGAATAATTCAATGAATAATGGTGCTTTTGTCAAGGTCCAGGTTTGGTTCCTGGTCAAGGAAGTCTCCTTTGTAAGACAGCATAGTATAAATAGCTCAGTGGTGTCACACTCAAAGGGATCCCTGCAGCCACATATTGATTTAGAAAACCACAAATTAACATCATCTATGTTGTATTGTATTCTTTTTAAAAATTTTGTTAAACACTTCCCAATTACATTTTAATCTGGTTCTGGTCCTGCTTGGGAATGCGATATCTCTGGTGTGATAGATAGTGCCCTGGATTTGAAGTCTCGAAGATCTGGGTTCAAATTTTGCTTCAGATACTTACTAGCTGTGTGACACTAAACAAGTCACTTAACCTCTGTGGGCCTCACTTTCCTCATCTGCCACATGAAAGAGCTGACCTTGAAGATCTCTTCTAGCTTTAAGTCTCTAAGCCACTCTATAAGAATACCCTTTTCAGAGAGGCCTCTGGCAAAGCTGTACCAGGGAAAAGGGAAACACTAACTCTTTATATCTGACTTTATCAGTTACCAAATGTCACAGATCAATTTCATATCCATCATTTTGTGCAAGATAGGTATAGAATCAGAATGTAAAATTTATAAGACTGAGGCCCAAAGAGGGAGTAATTTGTCCATAACTGCATAGCCAGTTAAGTGGTAGAACCAAGACTAGCTAGTTGATGTCCTTTCCAACCTAATTTGGTCCCTGTGCAATCCTGATTCCTCTCTATTATCCAGGATTAGCAGGTTGGGGAACAGGAACAGACTGCCAGTGAAGATAAGCTCTCACCCTAGTGAATGAGGGGCCATTACACACTGACGTAAGTGAATAAGCTTTAGGTCATTCATTGTTCCTTTCTTGTGTCAAAATTCTCATGGGCTGCTTCCTGTAAGTGGTAATAAAAACTATATACATTCTCTTTTTCTGGGAAAATAAGAGCTGGAATAGCAAAATGTGAGAAGAGACTAAGGATCATAGTATAATAGGGAAAGGACCCTTAGAACTCAGATGACTTGGGTTCTAATCCTGGCTTAGTCATTGATTGTGTGACCTTGGGGGCCTCAGTTTTTGTTTCTAAAATAAGGGGTGAGATCAACTGTAAGGTCTTTCTTGTGAATTATACCAGTCATTTCTAACTAAATGGGTTGTATGTGTGCATGTGCATATGTGTACACAAGCCACTGGAGAATTCAAAAAAAGAAATGACACAAATCATGAGCAAAAAATTCAAAGAAGTCATGAAAATTTGAGCAAAACACAATAATACAAACAGAATGAAAATTATGGCAAAGGTTGTACCCTATGATTGGGTGCTTGGTCATAAACCCCTAAATGAAGTGGGCAATGAGATTCCAACCAAGCTCTAGTTCAGGGACCTCAGCCTGAAATCTGTAACCTCCTGTTTCTAATTCCATTTCAGAAGAGGAGTTTTATGTGACCATGATTAGATAATTCCAAAGGAATTTGGAGTTAGGCGCATCCTAATGAGTTTACTATGAGATTATGAGGGCGATGAATAATTCTAGGAATTGAGTATGGATTCACCCTGCGTCAAACCCTGCCAGGAAGCAGAGACTTACTAGTAACTAAGAAATGAGAACATTCAAACAGGAAAGAGAGTTCAAGGGGAAAAGGCTTTGATGTGAAAGTAGTGTTATATGCCTGGAACTTCCCCTTCCAAGAAGGAACTGTTTCTTTCATATAGGATCAAATATTCAATGATTCCCAGGAAAAAGGTCTTGTGTAAAATGTGACGGAACAGCACAAGTGGGCAAACTTAATACATCTTCTAAGGAGGCCCAGAAACACCAAAGCATCTATGCTGTGTAGTTATTAAATATAATGGAAGGTTAAATCAAACTTAAAGACAAACATACCAATACACCAGAGGTTCAGAGAAGGAATAAGAAAGACTGAATGTTTCTCATACATTTGAAAAAAAAAAAAGAAAAACAAAACAACCAGCCGACATAGGGTTCTCACCAACACAGGGTCAGAAAGGGGCTGGCATGCCACTCACCTCCCCCTCCCCCCGCCACCCCCAAAAACATGACTCCCCTTCAAGGAAACTTTACTTACACTTCAGTGGCTATGAATCCAGTGAGCTCCGAGAGGAAGAGGAACAGAATAAAGAGGCAACAGCAGACAGAGACTAGAATAAACAACATTGATGAGAAAAGGAATTAGGAATTTTAGGATCACAGGTGATGGTGGTTCCGTAATTTCATTTTTAAAGGTAAAGCATGAATGTCTGACTCAGTCCTTTCCCTTTACTTCAGCTTTTCCTTTTATTCAAAGAGCTTAGATGGATATTTTCATTATTACCCATAAGATTAGTTCAGTGGCAAAAAAAACTACCCCTCTCTTTCTTCCCAAAGGGATAAATAATAATAACTTTTTTTAAACAACCAATTCCATTTCGTATGGTCCTTTAACGATTACAACGAACTTGCCGTATAACAATCTTGGAGGGCAGGCATTGCATCATCAGCTCTTCTTTACAGATAAGAAAGCTGAAACTCAGAAAAGGAAAGTGACTTGGCCAAGGTCACGTAGCTAGTAAAAGCTGGAATTTGGACTAGAAGCCTGGACTCCTGAGTCCAGGTGAAATGTTCTTCTCATTATAACACGCTACTTCAGTAAGTAATCACCCACCTTCTTTTCCTAGGAGGAAGCCACAGTTGGAAGAAGCTACTTTTGTCCATGCTATTCCCCTTCCTTACAATAGCCACCTATCCATCCCAACTCTTTTCCATGGTGGAAAAATATTCTCTATCTACACGTCTCAATTCAAGATATATACTCTGTTCTATTCTTCAAGGTCCGCCTCATGTCATCTTTTCCACAAAGTCCTCCCCAACTATTCTAGCTCAGACTGATTTCTCTTTTTTCTGAACTCCTACAGATCATAGAAGGAACCAATGCCATTAGCTTGACGGTTTAATAGTAATATCTAATAATAATCGGTAACATTTATATAGTGTTTACTATGTGTCAGTGTTTTCCAATTATTATTTCATTTGATCCTCACAACAACCATGGGAAGTAGGTGCTATTAGATGAGGAAGCGGAGGTTAAGTGACTTGCTCAGGGTCATAAAACTAGTAAGTATCTAAAGCCAAATTTGAACTCAGGTCTTCTGACTCCAGGCCCAGCACTTTATCGTTGCATAATTCCTTCCACTGTCGCTTACCTGTTTCTGTGTCAGTCTCATCTCTATAACTAGAATGTGAGCTCTCTGTGTTTTCCAAGTCAGTACTGCCCACAGCCCAGTCCAGCCCAGTGCAGGGCACACGGGAGATGCTAAGATGGAGACTTCTTGAATGGAACCAAACCACAACAAGACCGTTCTTTGGTAACAACGTGAAAGGCAAAGTGATGTGCCATCCTTGGAGAAAGAAAGACAGCAGGCAGAAAGATGCCTCTGAGACCTAACCAGAAGGGGATGTGGATGTGAGGGGGTCCATAGTGCTACTGAGCTTCTTAGAGGACACGGGACTGTGTGACCCCACAATGCGTAGCTGCTCGCATGCAAATAGTAATTAGCTTGAGAGGAAGGATGTATGATGTAAATGCATAGTCAGCCTTGAAATAGGAAAGACTTGGGTTCAATTCCTATCTCTGACATATACTGACTGTGTGACCCTGGGCAAGTCACCTAACTCTTTTTGCCTCAGTTTCCTCATCTGCTAAAAATGGGGATAATAATAGCACCTACTTCCCAGAGCTGTTGTGAGGATCAAATGAGATACTTGTAAGGAGCTCAGCACAGCTCGTGGCCCACAATAAGCACCATGTAAATGTCAGCTATTGTTATTACCCAGCCTTTCCATATCCCAGGCAACTTCCTGAGACTAAGTGGCAGAACAAATGCCAGGTGGTTTTAGAGAACTTCCTCACTTAGGAGCTGCCTTTGCCAATGAAAGAGTTCTGGTCCAATATAACAACAATAACTATTATTATTATTATTATTATCTTCTTACACTCTGATAACTTACAAGGTTTCTGAAACACTTTTCTCAAAACCTACCCACTGAGGTAGGTTATAGAAATATTATCCTCATCTGAAATTAAACAGGAAAAAGTGATCTGCCCGTGGTCACACAGCTAGAAAATGACTGGGCTGGGTACTGAGTCCAGGGCCCTCCTGATTCTAAGTTGAGATTCTTCTAACATCCCACATACCTGGCCTTCTCCATGAGTCCTTAATGTGTGTGTGTGTGTGTGTGTGTGTGTGTGTGTGTGTGTGTGTGTGTATGATGGACCTTTTTTGATAAGCTGGTGAAGCCTAAGGGCCCTTTCTCAGAATACTGCTTTTTACCCATGAAAAGGAAACCAATTGTATGGAAATAGTTATCAATTTTTAAAAGCAAGTTCGTGGACCCCAGGGTAAAAATGACTACTTTAAGAACCCACTAAAATGTGAGCTGTCCATAGGATAAGGAGATAAGAGAATAAGATCAGCTGGACATAATGCCACTGATTCATTCAGGCAACTGGCATTTATTGAGAACTTCTCTATTAAGTACCTTGGGGAGAGTAGGAGAAGATAAAATAAAAATTGAAGCGACAGATGCTATCCTTGAGGAGTTTTTAAGGTGTGTACTCTACCTACAACTAGCTAAGGCCAGCAAATAGCAAGCAATACCTGCCCCACCTCTCCTCTCCCCAATATGATATAAAATGGTGTGTAAAGGTGAGTCAGAGATGGTCTGGTGTAGGAGGTTCTCAAATGGGTTTTTTTAAATATGGTGATCAACATGAATTGGCACTTACTGTTCAGAGAAAGGGTTATTATCTAAGAACAAAAAAAAAACTTATCCTGCCTGTTCATTCCTCAATACCGGGTCCAACTAGGGCCGGAATACTCTATCTTATTACATCAGTCAGGCCTGCTCTCTCTTCAGTAGCATTGTAAATATGAAGCCCAACAAAATACCAGGTCACTTTGGTAATCTTGGTGCTCAGTCCAGTTCAAATGTGGCATTCACACATAAACAAGTGCTAAGAAAAATGAGAAGTGAAGGCAAGAACTACCAACAGGGGACTGGGAAAATCCCCAAATTCCTGCCAAGTCTTCTCTGCCTGGCAGCTAAGACACATGGACATTTGGTCCCACTTTACCTTTCCAGTCTTATCTTCTACTACTGCCCACCAGTCATTCTAGACTTTAGTCACACTGGATTGTTTGCTGTTTCCCAAATGTGTTAAAAGAGCTCCTGTCACCCTGCCTTTTGCTCACTGGTCCCTTTGCCTAGAATGCCCTTATCTCTCCTTTAACTTCCTTGGTCCTATCCATCCTTCAAGGTCCAGCTCAAATGCCACTTTGTCCATAACGCCTGCCCTGATTCTCCCCCAGTGGGAAGTAATCTCTTGCTCTTTTGACCTCCTACCTCTGTACCTCTGATATCTTACCTTCACATTCTACCTTGTTCTAATAGTTATGTGTATATGTGTTTTACTCCATCATTAGCCTGGTAGCTCTATGTCTCATTCTTACTTGTACCCCTCAATGAATAGCAGAGTCTCTTGCCACAGCAGGAGCATAATCATTTTTTGTTAAGTCAAATGGAATGCAGAATGTATGAACAAACAAGGGTTTAGAGGCTGCCATACAAACTGAAACTGCTTCAGTGACAATGGTTTGGGACAGATTTCATGGGTTAGGGGTTTAATCTGAAACTTCTTTCTATTTTGGTTTATAACCTGATCTGCTAGATATAGCTAATTAAAAAAAAAAAAGGAAACAGGGCGGCTAGGTGATGTACTGAATAGAGCACCAGCCCTGGAGTCAGGAGGATGTGAGTTCATATCTGACCTCAAACACTTAACACTTACTAGCCATGTGACCTTGGGCAAGTCACTTAACCCCAATTGCCCGGGCTTCCCCCCTCCAAAAAGAAAAAGTAAATAAATTAAAAATAAATTTTAAAAAATAAAACAAAGTATTAGACAGACCTCTATCTTTCCCCTTACAACCTGGTTGCTCTGCCTTGTGAAAAATAAATTGAATGGAACATTTTCATCCTTACTGAGAAATAGCATAGCCTAATGAAAAGATCCCCAGGCTTAAATCCAGGTGTTCTGAGTCCTGGCTCTGCCACTTAATAGCTATATTATATCCAACAAGGCACTTAATCCTCTTTGGGTTTCAACTTACTCATCTGTAACAGAAGGATAAAGCTTACACAGCCTACTGTACATTTATGGGGAAAATACTTTGTAAAGTGAAAAATTAAATGAGTTATCATTAGTAACAATAATAATAATCTTGCTTTAAGCGTACAAAACAGCCTAGTCACATCAAATTCTTAAAAAGACATCTGATTTAGTAAAATAATTACGCTCCCAAAATAAAGCCATGTTTTATTGAGGGAGAATGATAATAATTTACCTTTCCTAGTGTAATCTCTCTCCTGTCTACATATCCATCTTAACTATCTTCAAATTGGGGAAAAGGAGTAGGACAGGGAAAAAGTCCTCCAATGGTAATGGGAGTGTTCTGTCCAGGGGATGTTGCCTGTCCTAGATAATTCCAGCAGTAGTTTTTTGTAAAATATAGCCTGTGTAACCATGAACCAATAGTCTCAAATAGAGACTTTCAACTAAAAGGTCTTCTGACACCTAAGGCTTTTATCAAAGCTTTCTCAATCCATTTTTGGTCAAAAATCTAGTGATCTATGACTGGCCTCCCAGAGTCAGAGACTGACTCAGATTCCATTCAGGGATGGTTACCACTAAGGGAAGTTACATCAGGAGAATGGCTGATGATGCCATGGGCTGGGGCCCAATGGAAGGGCTCTGGGGCTAGCTCACAGCAATTCAGAACAGGAAAGCCTCATTAGATATTTCCTTACAGACATGTTCTAATCAAGCTCAGCAGGACATATACCTTTGTTGGTATGACTCCTGCATTCCTCTTGAACTGAACTGAGAGTCAACTGATCGCTCAGTTCTCTGAGCTCTGACCCTCTGGAGTTAGTCTATGGAATCTCATAGAATCAAAGACCATTGTTAGAGATGGGGAAAAATAAACCTTCTAGTCCAATGCCCTTATTTCACAAATGAGGAAACTAAGGCCCAGCACAAAATGAATTGCCAAGGTCATACATGTGGGTGGTCTCCAAACCTAGTCCTCTGAAAAAATTCAGTGCTCTTTCTATTACTCCATTCTGGATTCCTTCAAGCAAGTAAGAGTGGACATGTTTGTAGCATTTTAAGGTTTATACTAGAATAGGTTTGCGTTTTAAACCTGGAGTCCATGAGCTTCTATATTTCAACATAATTGGTTTTCTTTGCAATCCTAAGTATTTTATTTAATGCATTTAAAAACATTATTCTGAGAAAGGATCCATAGGCTTCATCAGACTCAGAAAGGGGTCATAACATGTGAAAGGTGTGTTTAGACAATCACTAAAGTCCCTTCCAACTCAGATTCTGTGATGTTTCACCAAGCACTTTACACATATCATTCCATCATCAAAACAAGCTCTGAGGGACACAGGCGAGGATTACCATTCCCATTTTACAGATGAAGAAGTTAGGGTTCAAAGAGATTTAAACAGATTCTGAGGTATAGGCAAACTCCCTTTGGAAGGAAGTTTCATATGAAGAGAAAATGAGTGAGGATTTAGAGTGGGGGTGGGGGATGATGAAATGAAACTAACAGAAATTTCCAGCTTCCTTGCCTCCTTCACTCCCTGGCATCCAGAGGGGTAAAACTATATATCTTCAACAAAGTTGTCCACAGTGCTGACCATTAATTGCCCTCTGGGAACTTATGACTTAATTGGTGTATATACAAATAGTGACAATACAAGGCAGTATTCCTTCATTAAATAAACACTTATTAAGCATCTGTTATGTGCAAAGCATTAAGCAGGAGGCACTGGGGATCTACGAAGCTTAGACGAAACAGATCCTACTCTCATAGAACTCAATCTAGAAAGGGGGGTGAGATGAAAACAGATGGTGACAATACATGTTAAAGGGGGAGATGTAAGGTGAAACACTGTGTGCAGTACCAGGGGAAAGTTATAACGAAAAGGGGAGGTCAGGGAAGTCTTTGGAGGAGGTAGCATTTGAGTCAGCCCTTAACATATTAGTAGCAACTTGAATATCATACAAGAGTATGAACTTTGCTTAATAGCAAATAAGGAAACATTGAAGATTTTAAACAGAGGAGTGATATGACAAGACTAATTTATAAAAATGGATTATTCTGACAGTAGTGTAATGGTTGAAGAGCAGATCTGAAAAGACCTGTTAATACAGTGTTAATACAGTGGTTCTCAACCTTCCTAATGCCACGACCCTATAATACTCATATGTGGGTGTATCTGCATGTGGGCGGACCCTCCTGGAGACAGATAGAGGAGTGGTGTCTCAGTTCCTAAAACCATCGGAAACATGTGTTTTCTGATGGTCTTAGGTGACCCCTGTGACCCCCAGGAAAGGGTCATTAGATCCCCAAAGGGGTCACGATCCACAGGTTGAGGACCGCTGTGTTAATAGATTCCTACATCAGTCTAAACAGATAGTAATATGGTGGATGGCAGTGGGACTAGAGGTGAGACGATGGATGTGAGAAGGAGAATCTACAAGATTTGCTAACTTATTGGACAGAAGGAAATGGAAAAGTTTCAGATATAGAGAAAAGGATAAATGGTGCTGCCAAAGAAGGAAGAAAGAAGAAGAAAAAGTTTCTGGGGAAAATGGCCTCTGTTGGGACATGTTGATTTTGAGGTGCTAGTGGGCAGTACAGGTAGAAATATCTTGTGGGCACACGGAGATATGGTCTGGGGAACAGAAGAAGGGGCAAGACTAAATAGCAAGATTGGAGGTGGTAGCTGAGGTCATGAGAATAAGGAATGGAAAAAAAAAAGACAGAGAAGCAGCAACTGTAGAGGAAGAAGAACTACGGACATCTGATGTTTCTGAAACCAAGAAAGGAAGGAGCATCTACCAAAAGGAGTAGTCAAATTTTTTCTCTAGAACATGTATTTCAGAGAAGTCAAAAAGGATGACGACTGAAAAGGGCCACTGAATTAATCAATCAGATTACTGGTGACAGAAAGGGATCAAGATATAGAGCTAGAAGGACTTTCAGAGGTCATCAGTCCAATCCCACCATTTTAGAGATAAGAAACCAAAACCTCAGAGAGATTAAGCCATCTGACCAAAGTTGAACAGCTAGAAAGTGACAAAGCTGGGATTTGGACTCTGGCTCTAAGTCCAGTGTTCTTTTCACTGTATTACAAAGCCAGACCCATGAATCTCAGGACTGCTCCTTCATCCAATCAACGAATGTTTACTAAGAGCTTTCTAGGTACAGAGCACAGCACTAGGCTGCTATTATCCTGTTCAATATCGAAAAGTCCCTCCTTCTAGACAACACGCTTCACAGAGACAGGCCTGAAATCCCTGAGCCTATGCCTTCTTCCGACAGAGAGCCCAAAGAGCTCTGGAACTTGTATCCCAGTCACAGTAAGACTCATTTCATCCAACAATTTCAACAGACATTTTTGTTCAAATAATTAAAATGCCAAATGCTTGCTGAAGTCGCTGGTGGGATTCAGCTGCGCTTCCTACCCCACTCCACCCCACACTAGGGTTGTAAAGGAATGAACCGCAGGTGAATCAACAGTGGCAAGGCTCCCGCTGCTCAATGTCCATGGCATTCCCTTCAACAAGTATGTTAGGTGTGTAGACGTGTAAGGCATCGTGTTAGTCTCTAGGGACAGGAAGAAAACAATGACAGTTCTCATCCTTAAGGAGCTTACATCCTACTGGGTGTAAGAAGTCTTTAAAGAAGACTCCTGTCATACTCATCTGATGGGTATTCTAAACACTCCTCAACCTCCTCAAAGATCCCCCACCCACTACTCCAAACATACCATTTGTTTTGAGAAAATCTGCTATAAAGTGAATGGGACCAACACAGTCAATGAGGTTTATGCAATTATGGGACAGTCCCACAGCCCAGAGCCCAAAGGCTGCAATATTCATTAGATTAATGGCCAGCAATGGATAACTGTTAAGGAAGAAAACCACCAGGAAATGAAAGGTTTTAGACAGATAACCAGCAAATTGTTCTTTTGGTTTTGTTTTGTTTTGTTTGTTTGTTTTGCTTTTTGGAGGGGAGAATACAGGGCAATTGGGTTGAGTGACTTGCCCAAGGTCACTAGGCTAATAAGCATTAAGTGTCTGAATCCAGATTTGAACTCAGGTCCCCCTGACTCCAGGGCTGGTGCTCTATTCACTGTGCCACCTAGCTGCCCTGCAGCAAATTGTTCTGAAAAACATTTTTTGAACCAGACGACAAGAAGGTAAGAGTCAATACTCCAAGAAAACAGTTTCAAGAGGCAGACTGGGGCAGAAGTACAGTTGGTAGTAGTAAATGCATTGGCTCCAGACTTTTTTGCAAGCTTGGCAATGCAAAACAAAGAGAGGATGGATTGGGGAAAAGATTTCTTCTTTACATCAGGATTCCTGACCATATTAAAAGGCAAATGGAAATGTATAAATAGCAAGGGAGAAACTCAAGATACAAAACAAAAAAGAATGAGTCCTGGAGGTGAGATGGGATGGGGGCATAGGCACAGATGGGACATTAGTCTTAATGAAGAGCAGTATTTTCTCTTCTGTAACTGGAGGGAAACGAGAGAGGGTGATGATGCTGAAAAATTATGATGACTAGAAGAAGGGAGCAGAGGGAGTATATGTCAGATAGCCTTAATTTTCTCGGTGAAGTAGGAGGTTACTGGAAACGTGGGAGTAGGCATAGCACTGGTGGCAAGAGGAGAGTGGAAAAGTTGTTGAGACAGTTACTGTAAAGAATGAGGGAATCTTTCTATCCTACCCTTATTGACCCTGTCAGTCAAGCAATGGGGTGCAGTTAATGTTATGTACTATGTCTCTGGTTATGTCTTTAACCAAGTGCTAGATGAGAGGCCCAGACAAGGAAGACTATGGGAATTTATAGGAGAGGAATGATGATGATGATGAGGATAGCAAAGCATTTAGCCAGTATAAAAGTGTTAAATATTGGTTATCATCATCTCATTCGAACCTAACAAAAACCTAATTAGGAAGATACTACACATTACCTTCACTTCACAGATAACGAAAACTGAAGCTCCGAGAAATTAAAATGACCTGCCTAATGTTGCACTGGGGTCAGACTCAAGCCCAAGTCTTCCTGAAGCCAAGTTCAGTTAGATTAGATATCCATCTACCACAGTGCATTTATTATGCACCTGCTATATGCAGGGCACTAAGCTACACCCTTCAGAGAGCTTATCTCATTGTGGTCACTGTGGCTTCTTGCCAGAGCTAGGACTTGAAGGATGTGTGGAATGCAGACAGCAGTGGAGGCAGGGGGTGGGAGGCTGCGCTTAAAGCCAGGGAACAATGCATGTCCCAGAGATGAAAGTAACACATCATACATACATTTCATTTCAGTGAGTCAAGATGGAAATCTGAGAGGAACAGGAGCTAACACTGAAAAGCAAGAATCATGCAACAATGTAAGCACTGAACGAAGAAACCTCAAAAGACTATTTTTATTATTACTTATTTTAGAGGTGAGTAAGCCGAAGACCTAAAATTTGACTAAAATCATGCCGCAAGCTCATGGCAAATCCAGAATACAGTTATCCTGACTCCAAGTCCACAGCTTTTCCCCTTATAAAGCAAACAGTGGAAGGAGTAAGAGTTCAAGAGTCAGAGGACCTGGGTTCAAATTTTATTTCTGAAGTCTGTTACTTGTTTGACCTTGGGCAAGGCATTGAGGGAGCTTTGGGATACAGTGCAGACAGGGAGGTATTGGAGTCAAGAAGGTCGGAGTTTGGATACTGCTTCAGCTGTTCACTAGTTGTGTGAACTCTGGGTAAATCTCTTAACTCTTCAGTCTCAGTTTCATCATTTGTAAAATGGAGATAATAATAGCACCTTCCTCACAAGGTTCTTGTGAAAACCAAATAAGATGTGTAAAAAGCATTTTGCACAAGATGGCTAGGTGGTGCAGGGAATAGAGCACCCGCCCTGAAGTCAGGAGGACCTGAGTTCAAATCCAGCCTCAGACACTTAACATAAAACTAGCCATGTGACCTTGGGCAAGTCACTTAACCCCAATTGCCCTACCTTCCCCCCTCCAAAAAAAAAAAGCACTTTGCACACTTTTAAGAACTATTACTATTAGCTGTTTGTAAGACCATTATACATTATTAATTTCCCTAGATCTCAGTTTCCTCCTCTGTGAAATGAAGCGTCTCAAGTGGGTGGCTTCTGGAGTCCTCTCCAGTTCTGTTTCTATGATCAAGATGGGACTGGAGAGGACCTGAATGCTAGGCTGAAGAGTTTGGACTTTATTTGGGAGTTAGTATAGAGTTCTGGGCAGAGGAATGAATAAATTATAAACTCCACAAAGGTCAGAATGAGATCTCATTTAATCTTTGTATGGCCTGCAGTGCCAACCATGGTGTTCTGTACACAACAGTAGAGGCATAATGCTTGTTGAACTGAATTGTCCAATGACATCACTTCCTCCATGAAGTTTCCCTTGATCCTCCCATTTTTAATTCTCTTTCCCTCTGCCAGTTAACCATGTATTTTCTTATCTGTGTACATGCTGTATGAACCTATTAGAATATAGGCTCTTTGAAGGTAGGGTCGTCCATTTTTTTCTTCATATCTCTCCCCTTCCTTTGTCTGATTTTATCTCTTCCCTCACACACTGCCTAACACACAGGGGTGGTAGGCATTAATAAATGTTTGCTGAATTACTTAATGAGTGGAGGGGTATGAAGAAGGTTAAGGTAGCTATATTCTCATCTTGACTGTGTGGCTAAAATGAAGAGACACATAAGGGCTAGGGTTCCTCAAACTTACAAGAAGCTTAGTCTCAAGTGCTTTAGATTGAGGATTGGGAGAGGAAAGAGACAAGGGAAAGAAGAGGAAATAGAATGGTTTGCCTCATCCCACCATTCCTGACCACTCACATCTCCTCCCCCACCTAATCTATCCAATTTTAGGCAAATGGAGTAAGTGGAATGGAAAGAATGTAAAAGAAGAAAGGAAGAAGAGAGAGAGACAGTGAACTGGTCAGGAGTGAGGTAATACAATTAAAGTAGCCACTAGGAACAGAGAAGTACTGCTACTTTTCATGCCCTAATCCCCAGTGCTCTTGCCTCAAAAACTAAAGTCCTTCACAGATTAGACTAGTCAGGAGACTGGGGTTCTAGTCCTGGTATGGCTCAGGGAAAGTGGTAAAAACCAGATTTGTAGTGTTCCCTCAGATCCCAAGGACTCTGCTGATGGACCAGGAGTGGGACTCCCAACACTATACTTTTGGTTCCCTAACTCTCAGGTATTCTCTTTCCCGATTTCTGCAGTACTAAAGGCCCTCATTTAGAAGTCACATACTCCTGAGTTTCCAAGTCTTCACTTAAGCAGGGAGCTGGGAAGGCCTGGATTCATATCCTTCAAACTTCTTCAATTTCACAAGTCACAGCTTATCCTTCTTCACCTGTTTCCCCAGATCATGCAGTAGCAAAACCATGAAGCTTCTGAGTATAATATTGTTTGTATGTCCTTCATTCTCAAAGAGGACCATGACATTGGGCAGATGATTCAATGACTTGTAAGTGAAATGGATTTAAGTGAGGCAGGGCTGTGCAAGATTGCTAGCCTCATTTTCTCCTCCTGGAGCCATCTTGGCTCCAAGTAAATTAGTATGACTGGAGATGGCCCTGCTGAGTACAAGAAGAATCCTGAGGACAAAGAAATGACACTGACTCCAAAGGACCCAAATCCACTTTCTTTTCTAGGCCTTGGTTTCCATATTTGAGCCCTATGTAAATGTGAACCACTGCTATTACTGACTAATGAAGAAGGGAGGGAGTTGAAACTTCTAAGGTCCCCTCCAACTCTGGATCTTATGAAATACAATCTATCAAGTATTTTCTGTTATCCCCTCATCTGAAAACACCAAGACCACACAGGGCTCCTAAATACAAAATGGTACACAGTGTTGGTGGCTTTCACAAGCTAGAAGCAAGGATTCAGATGCCCGTTGGCAACTAGTCAATAGGATGCCTGAAGTGTGGATGTACTGAACACCAACAACATCCTTACTGTCAACTAAAGTCTGACTTCCAGAGGAGGGTGTGCATCTCTTTGAACAGGACTGGAATCACTGAGGGAGTGCTGTAGACCATAAATAGAGTTTTTGAAAGGGCCAAGAAATGGCTCTCCAGCTAAGAGGTGGCCACCATATTGCAGGAAATCTCTTTCTCTTTTCCCTATCTTCCTTTTTAAAGTCCCTATAATTCCCAAGAGTGAAAAAAAAAGAGGTAGGGAAAGAAGGGTGTAGGTACTAGTAGAAGACTGAAAGGAGTCAAGGGAGGCAAAGGAAGTTAGACTGGTACTCACTGATTGCCCCAGTGTACGTTGGCTGTGTGAGGTCTTTTGGTACCTTCCGGTAGATGTCAAATCTGAAAGGAGAAAAAGCAGCAGGGGTGAGCCATGCAGGACATTTCAATCTATCACTTCCCCATGGGGCTGAATGGTAATAGTCATTTCCCCCCTCAGGATTCTAATCCAAACATGATCCTTTTTGTGGTGAGGCACAGGGGGTTGGCAGGGAAGGATAACAATTGTCCTTTCTGAATGTTTAGATAATTGTATGACATTTCCTCTTTGGTTTCATCTTTCCAGCATCTTCATCACTATTTTCTTTCCTCTCTTCCTGCCCAGGCTCAGCTCAGGTCTAGGTCAATGATAAAAATATATTTGGCAAATTCTGTATTTTAGAACCAACCTAACTCTTCTGACCAACAAGTGAAATTATTTCTCCCCTCTTAGATTATTTTGGGGGGAGGGAGATGGAGTAGGAGGTGGTAATGAGCTGGAGGTGAATTTATGAAAGCATAGAAGATTCCTGGGTTCCTTTTCATCAGACCCTGAGGGGAGGTTTTCATAGAACAAACCTCAGTGTTATGAGGTATTAACAAAAGCACCCAGGAAATCTGATGTGTGTGTATGTGTAATTGCACCCCTGGGAGGTGAGTGCAATTATAATCATCCTTATTTTATAGATGAGGAAACTGAGGCAAAGAAAGGATAAATGACTTGCCCAGGGTCATATAGTTAATAATAGTAAATGTCTGAGGTCGGATTTTAACACAAGCCTTCTTGACTCCAGATTCAATGCCATCCATCTGCCTGCCTCTGATATAAAAGGCTGGTGTTTCTACTTCTTTTCATTGTGAAATATGCTCATAATACCTCTCATGCTTCTACAATATCACTAGTATCCATCTTTGTCTTTTGACCCACATGGCTGGCCATCACCCCAATTTAGGTTCTCACCAACGTCTCTCACCTGGAATATTGAAATAACCTTCTAAACCAGTGGTTCTCAACCTTCCTAATGCCATGACCCTTTAATACTGGTATCTGGACGTATCTGCATGTGGGTGGACCCCCCTGGAGACTGATAGGACCCACCTGGAGACTGATAGAGGAGCGGTGTCTCAGTTCCTAAGACATAGGAAATATGTGTTTTCCAATGGTCTTAGGTGACCCCTGTGAAAGGGTCATTTGACCCCCAAAGGGGTCGCGACCCACAGGTTGAGAACCACTGTTTTAAACAAGTCTGCCTCCAGCCTCTCCTCTCTTCAATCTGTCATTCATACAACTGCCCTAATAATCTTCCTAATACACAGTTCTAATCACGTCACTCCTCTGCTCAAAAGTCTTTGAAGTTTCTTCGGCCATCCTTATCACATATAGCAGTGGGTTTGGGGGGAGGAAGGGCACTGAATTACTGCAAGCAGTTCATGCATTCATATGTGAATCCATAAATAAACATTCTATACACTCAATGTCTTGTACATTTATGTATAAATTTTTCAAATGAATGTAGCTGCTGTTCTGATTAATAAAATATATATTCCTTTCAAAGAATCACTGAATTCATGAGAGCTTTGTATCATTCGTTATATACTTTCTCAATCAAAAGATATTAAAAGTGCAATTACTATCATATGGGGATGTTGGGAAGTAATCTGACATTAAAATTGGGTCCTTGATGAAGCATGCTACCAATATTCTGACAGAAAAAAGATAAAGAGTTGAAGAATGAGCCACACATTTTTTGGACATGGTCAACATGGGAAGTTAATTTGCTTGACCATCCACATCTGTGACAGGGCTTTTACTTTTCTCTGTTTTCAGTTGTGGGTGGACAGGAGATGGCGATTAGGAGTAGGATTCTTGTTCACCATCCCTTCCACCTGCACTCTCCCTAATAAGACAAGAATAGAAGGAAGACTGGAAGGAATCACAATCAGAGCAGCTTGAAAGTGACATGTTGAATTTATTATATTTTAAAAGAAAAAAACTATACAACAGAAATCTGCAGTTTTATGTTTACTTCTCTTCTATTCCAATGTACATGGAGATGTTAATTTCATTAGATGTTTGTTAAGTTCAAATTTAAAAAAAAACCCACCACAAAATAAAATGGAAAAGGGGGTCCTCATACTTCGGGCAAGCCTACTCTCAGTACTCTGGACAACTCCCTGAGGCTACTGATTGCAGAGAAGGTGCTTCCTCCACTGGTCAAGGGATTCTCAGTACCACCAAAATTACAGGTCTTGTCTATCCTAGGATATTTTTAAAAGATTTGGAATCACTGAGCTAAAAGGCAAACTATAAACTCCTAAGTCTGACATTTAAGGTCTGCTAGAAGCTAGCTTCCAACTAGATCTGTGATCTCACTAGGGTGAACAATTCCTGGGTAGGAAAACCTCTGTTCTGCAACACAGAATCATGGAGAATTGCCTGTGGGTACTGAAAGAAGCAACCTTTCCAAACTTTGTCAATATGTGTCAGAGACAGGACTGGAACCCAGGTCTTCTGGACTCCAAGACCAGCCCTCTCCACTTGACCATGCTGCCTATGGTGCTGATTCAAAACTTCCCAATTTTTGCTCTTCAGTCTAGAAGGAGAGAAAAGAACATACCAGGCTGGTTTGTGAGTGGTGGCAGCAGCAGAGGGAACGGAAGAGAAACCATTTGGATAGAACCTGGATAGAACCAGTTGGAAGGGTACCTTTGGATAAGTTATTTTTGTGCTTCAGGGGAAGGGTGTTGACTACTATGGAAAGAATTTATTTTAGGAATTGAGTGGGCAGGTCATCCAAAGAAGGGAGAAGAGAATATTTCCAGGTACGTTTCAATTCAACAAGTATTTATTAAGTACCTAAGTATTTATTAACTATAATAAATATAGACTATTATTAGTCGATCAGCCAATAAACATGTATTAGGCACCTACTCTGTGCCAGGCATTGGGCTAAGTACTAGGGATACAAAACAAGGCAAAAGACAGTCCTTGCTCTCAAGGTGTTTGAAGTCTAATGGGGGAGATGATATGAAACCAATTAGGTACAAATAAGTCATATAATGGATAAATAGGAAATAATTAACAGAATGAAGGCACAAGAATTAGGGGGGATAGGCAGGATTTTAGCTGGGAAGTATGAGGAACTTCAAGCTGGGGCTTGAAGGAAGCCAGAGAAGCCAGAAGGTGGAGATGAGGCAGGAGAACATTCCAGGCATGGGGAACAGCCAGCAAAAACATTGGAAGAGCGAGTGTCATTCAAGGAATAGCAAGGAAGCTAGCATCACTGAATCAAAGAATATGTGGGGGAAGAGGTGAGAAGAGATCAAGGTGACTGGAGGGGTGTGTGAAGATGGAGAGGAGAGGCTATGAATGCCAAACAGAAGAACCAGTTGGATAGAAGAACCAGTTGGATAGAACCAATTGGAAGAGTACCTTTGGTACTTTTATTTGGTCTTAGAGATGATAGGGGGCCATGCCAGTGTTTAATGGGTAGCTGGGTGACGTGGTCAGACTTGCGCTTTAGAAAGATCTTCCCTTTCGCAGTTGAGACAAAGATAGACTGGAATAAGAAGAAACTTGTGGCAGGACAACTTGCCAGCAGAGTACTGTGATAAGGGCCTGTACTAGGTTGGGAAGTGGTAAGAGAAGAGAAGTGGTCATATGCAGGGGGTATCATGAAAGTAAAATTGATAGGCAGGCCTTGGCAATAGATTGGATATGGAGGTAAGAATGAGGAGCTGAGGAAGACAAGTAGATTTCAAACCTAGGTGACTGGGAAGATGGCAGTAACCTCAAAAGTACTAGAGAAGTAAGTAGGAGGGGAGGGTTTAAAAAGAGAGAGAACGTTCAGTTTTGGAAATGTTGAGTTTAAGATGTCTGTGAGTCATCCAGCTAGAGATGTTTAGTAGGCATTTGGAGATGTAAGAGCGGAGGTCAGCAGAGAGGTTAGAGATGTATATAGAGATCTGAGAATTATTAGCATAAAGATAACAATTGAATCCATGGCAGTTGATGAGATCACCAAGAGAAACAGCAGAGGAGGAAAACAGAAAAGGGCCCAGGATTATGCACTAAGGGACATTCACAGTTAGCAGGCATGACCTGGAGGGAGATCCATCAAGGAGAGTGAGGAGAGGTCAGAGAGGTAGGAAGAGAGGAAGAGAACTAGGAGAGAAGAGTGTTGTGAAAATCTAAAGAGGAGAGAATATCGAGAAGAGAAAAGAATGTTCTATGGCTGCAGAGAGGTCAAGAAGGAGGATGAAGAGTTGAGAAACGGCCATTAGCTTTGGCAAACGAGATTTCTAGACCAAAGCCTTCCCCCTCTATAAGCAAATATCCATTTTTAAAGGTTCTAACAATAGAAAATTAATGGATATGAAATGATATTATAATACTTTGGAAAGAGAGTCGAGACGGAATGTATAAGCAACTGTCTATGAGAATATATTTGTCATACAGTCCTTTCAGTTGTGTCCGACTCTTTGTGATTCCATTTGTGGTTTCCTTGGCAAAAGTACAGGCTTAAATGACTTACCTAGGGTCACACATCTAGTAAGTATGTGAGACCAGATTTGAACACAGGAAGATGAGTTTTCCTGATTCTAGGCCTCACATTCTGTCCACTGAGTCGCTTAGCTGCCCTTATAAGAATATATGGATATTAGGAAATAGTCAACATTACTTTGTGACCAGACCACCTGGACTATGGATTACTTATGACTGAAGAACAGGGAAGGAGGACAGAGACAGATGATGGGGAGGTAAAACAAAGAAGTAGTATGCTGATGGAAAGAAACAAACTGGATTTGAAATCTAAGGGTAGGGCTTGGTTTCAAATTCTGGCTCTGTTACTTGCTACCCCTGGGAAAATCTTATTACATGCCTTTGGGCAAATCACTTTTCTTTTATGGAACTCATTGTCTTCAACAGGAAAATTAGATGATTTCCCAGTTTTAAGATTCTATGGGTCTAAGGAATCTAGCTTGGTTACTTTGGGATTCTAAATTCCCACCATCATTACATTCACATTGACAGACCTGGAAACCATCCATGGTCTCAATCACACTACTATTATTGGATAGGTATGAAGTATCGATGTGTGGAGAGATAATGAACAGCAACTTTTAGATAGCCCTTGAGACTTACATTATCGTCACTCTGTGAGTTGGTAGTATAATTTTAGCATTTCTGTTTAGTAGATGAAGAAACTGGGGTTCATTGAAGTGCATTGTTCCACCCTGTTCTACAGCTTATCTAAGTGTCAGAACCCAAACTCTGACCTTCTGAAAAGCTAGGCCAGGTTCTCTTCTCTGCCTCACTGACACTTTTATACTCTGGCTCTTAGTCCAATATTCTCCCCATTACCTAATGCTATAATAGCCCATGGTTCTAGAGTCCATTCTAAGCATTATTTTTGTTAATGACTTTGATGAGAGTATTAAAAAGATACCTGTCAAAAATGAGGACACTAAATTAGCTGGGGACTCTGGGTGAGACAGGAAAAACATCCAAATGACACTGGGTAACTTGAGAATCTATAGTACTTTGCTGAAAAAATCATATTCAAAAGGGCTAAAAATCCAGTATCACAAACATGGGCTGGGAAGAGATGGGCTCCACAAAAGCATAATATAAATAACTTGAACAGGGGGTGGCTTGTTACAACTGACCACAGGCCAAATGAATCAGCAATACAATGCTACTGTGACAAAGGCCAGCAGGAGACAAGGATGAATTAATAGGGCTATGACATGTCAAGGGCAGGAAGTAATCTTTCCACTATGTTCCACATTAGTCAGCCCGTCCTGAGAGTGGAGTATTGTGTCTAGCTTTGGTCACCTCCAATTAAGAAGGATGCAGACACACCGGATATGTCCTGTACAAGAGCAATCAGAGTGATCAATGGGTTGGGAAAGAGCTTAAAGGAAATGGAACAGTCTGGAACAAATTGCTTCATTCCTATTATCACCAATAACAGTAGCAATGACTCCCATTTAAATCTGGCTTTTTGAGGTTCATCAAGAGCTTTCCTCACAACCCACAGAAGGCAAGAGGAAACTCAATTATAGTAATGAGGAAGATGCAGCAGAAGGTGTGTTCTCTTTGCCCTCCAAAGACCAGATGGGAAGAAATGGGTTTAGATTAAAGCAGAGGGCATCTCAACGAGACTTAATATTATGGCTGTAAAGACAACAACAACCCTCCGAGTCCCTGTGCTCATTGTTTAAATAGCTAGTTGGGACACTTTACCCACATGGCTCTTTCCTTCACAGACTAAAACCTATGCAGATCTTAACAGATGGCTTGCTTTGACCATAAGAACTCTGGAAGTCTATCACACAGGGACCAACCTTCTGGCAATGTATCCTTCCATATTTGTCTTAGACCACAGATGACAGACACAGTCTGTTAGTAGACCCATACCAGTCTAACTTTATAGTCAGTCAATAAGCATTTAAGTGTCCACTATGTGCCAAGAACTCTGCTAAGTGCTAGAAGCCAGAGCTTGCACTCTGTTGAGTGCAAGGGTCATTCTCCATATCATCATATGGAGAAGGAATATTAATACTAGTTTATCTGTATATAGCACTGCCAAGGTGTACAAAAGAACCTTATGTACATATTGTCTCCTCTGATCTGCAGAACAATCTTGTGAAGTGAGAAATGCAAGTACTACTGTCTCTACTTTATTGATGTGGAAAACAGATTGATACATCAAGGGATTAGCCCAAAGCTCTGTGGCTAATAAATGGCACAGTCAGGAGTGGAAAAATGAAAAGAGCAATGGATTGCAAATGGAGAATCAGGTCAAAATCCTGGCTCTGCCAATTAACCCAGGTGGATTTGGGCTCATTATCCCGCCTCTTCAGGCCTCACTTTCCTCACCTGTAAAATGAAAGAGTTGGACGGGACCATCTTTAAGGTCCCTAACAACTCTAAATCCAATGCTTTTTCCAGCTCTTCAGTTCTAAATAAGAAAATAGTTGGGGTGGCTAGATGGTGCAGTGAATAGAGCACCGGCCCTGGAGTCAGGAGGACCAGAGTTCAAATCTGGCCTCAGACACTTAACACTCACCAGCCATGTGACCTTGGTCAAGTCACTTAACCCCAACTGCCCCTCCAAAAAAGCAAAAAAAAAAGAAAAAAGAAAGAAAATAGTCACATAACAAAGAAAATGTTATAAAATATACAATTTGCCTTCTAGTTTATCAAATAGATGATTTTTAAAAAGTTTTTTTTTAATTTTTTAACATCTAAAAAAGATTTCGTGTTCTCTACCTCCCTCTGACCTCTCCCTAACTCACTGAGAAAGTGAACAATATGATACTTGAAGTCAAGCAAAGCATATTTCCATATTAGCCGTGTCGGAAAAAGAAAGAAAGTGGAAAAAAAATAGGCTTCAATCTGCAGTTGGAGTTCAACAGTTTTGTCTCCCAGGCGAGGGATAGCATTTTCCACCATGAGTCCTTTGGAATTTGCATGGATCGTTGAACTGATCAGAGAGGCTAGGTCTTCCACAGCTGATTATCTTGACCATATTGCTGTTACTGTGCTCAGTGATCTAGTTCTGCTCACTTCACTTTGCCTCATCTAGTGCCCTACCCACTCTGCCCTGCTGCCACAGGCTGCACAGGAGATAATAGTTCTACCTGGACCATTGCAATAACCCACTAATTGCAGCTATGTAGAATATTGGGTGAGAAGTCAAGAAGATCTGGGTTCAAATTCAGCCTCAGACACTTACTAACTATGACCTTGGGCAACTCCCTTAACCTCTACTTGCCTCAGTTTCCTCAAATGTGAAATGAGGATAATAGCACCTACCTCCCAGGGCTGTTGTGAGGATCAAATGAGATAACATTTGTTAAAAGAGCTTAGCACGGTGCTTGGAACACACTAGGTACTACATTCATGTTTATCCGTCTCCCATCCCTTCCTTCCCTTCTTGCCTCAAGTCTCACTCCACTCCAATCCATCTACAAAGCCACCCAAGTCATTTGGCTAAGGTGTAGGTCAGACCATGACACTTCCTATTCAAACTCTACAGCTCACTATTATTGCCTCTGGGATCAAAAACAAAATCTTCAATCTCTTTTTTAAAGCCTTTTACAGCTTTTTACAGCTTTTTTTTAAAAAGCCTTTTACACCAGTCTACCTTTCCAGTCTTTTTGTAAATGATTCCCCTGCTTGCGCTCTGTAATGCAGTCACATGGGACCTCATCCTACCATGTACTCCCTCCTTCCCCTTACTTCCTGGAATCCCTTATTTCCTTCAAAGCCCACCTCAAGCCCTACCTGCTCCATGAAGTCATTCCTGATCCCTCCACCTACCCCTCCCCTCAAATTACCTTCTCTTTGTTACTTACAGTTTTACATATACTTAATTCATGAACATAGGTTCACAGTATCTTCCCTGATAGAATGTTGGTTCCTTCAAGTTGGGAACTGTTTCATTTTTGCTTTGTACCACTAGTCCCTGGCACACAGTAGGTACTTCATAAATGCTTACTTGCTTGATCCCTCTGTCCTAATCAGGCCCTATCTAGAAGGAAACAAGCATTTATCAGGTACTGTGCTCAGTGCCTGTTACAACAACCTGAGGCAGGTGCTATTATTATCCCCATTTTATAGTTGAGAAAACAGAGGCAAACAGAGGTTAAATGATTTGCCTATAGCCCTAGGTTACACAGGTAGTAACTGCCTGAGGCTGATTGGTCTTGGCTCCAGGTCCTCTGCTTTATCCACTGTGTCATCCAGCAGGCTCTAAAATCTATCTACTTTTCAGTTCTAGACACACTTTTAGAAAACACACAGAGCAGCTTCAGCTTGTTTAGAGGAATTGAAGAAATTGGGAGCCTTAAGCCTGGAGAAGAGACAACCTGGGAGACACACTTGCTACCTTCAAAGCATCTGAAAGGCTGCTAAGTGAAAGGCTGCTAACACATCAGACTGTTCTGACTGGCCCTGGAGGACAGAACTAAGAACAAGGGGTAGAGCTGTAGAAAGAGATTTTAGCCCTACAGAAGAGCTGCCCAAAGGAGAAAGGAGCTGCACCTCAGGAAGTAGTGAGCTCCCCTATGCTAGAAGCAGAGGATGGATTCTTATTCAGTCACATGTTTTGTCTATAGCTGGTCTCTAAGGCACCTTCTGGCTCTGGGATTCTGTCACTATATAGCCAAGCTAAAGTGAAACTGGATATGCTGAACCCTATTTTCCTCAGTGACTTTCATTTAAAATTGGAACTACTTTCCTACAGGAAAAAAAGGCATCTCCAATCTCTGGTTGAAGATAATCTCAAATGACATAATTTTTTTTATAATTCCCAAAAGTGCTGAGGGGACCTCCTAGCAAGACAAGACATATTACAATGATCAGCATCCAACTGCCCGTGACACACACACACACACACACACAGCTCTGTGTGTATGTGTGCACATGCATATTTCTCTCTCCTTCCCTCTCTTTCTACCCTTTGTTTCTCTTTTTTGTCTTTTCTCTATATAAGTTTCTCACTTGCCTATTATACACATATTACATACACAGACCCACATGTACACTCTCTATAACAGAGGACCATAGTCTTTTGATCTGGAGATATCTGGTCCAACCCCTTCATTTTAGAGATGAGGGAAGTGAGAGCTGGGGGGTGGGTGGGGAAGGGGGAGTAATTTGACTAGGACACAGAGGTGTAGAGCAGAACTGGGATTAAACCCTAATATATCCAAATCCAGGACCTTTTCTTCTACACCACAATATAAAAAGGTTTCAAGTACCTCACCTGTTACTAATTTCAGCCAGTTCTAGTTGTATTAGTAATAAGACAGTGCTACTGAGGACTCAAGAAATGAAAAACTATAAGGGTTCAGTTAACAGATAAGGAATCAGTAAGTTTTCTGATAGACCAAATTTCAGCACAAGAATAGTTCCAATCTACCAGCTGACATATATGACACACAGCTTCCTCTTAAGGGTCAATCGTGATAACATGCATAAAGTGCTTTTACAAATTTAAAGAGTTACTGCCACCCTAGACAATGTTACCTCCAAAGCTAATGTGGCTTTGGAGGATTCCATTTCCTTCCTCTATCCTGCTGGTGATTCTCTCTCTTCATACACCTTGCTCCTAACATTCCCCCATCTTTCCCATCACCAAAGCTAAGCCTGTATTGCTTTACTGTCTCATTTTCTCAACCAAGCAGATCCATTTTATCTACCCAGATTCCACCATTATGTTATCATATAATAGCTTTATCATGAGACAATTTATTAGTTCTATGGTATAGATATACTAGATATTAATGCTATGGTGCTGATAATCAGTATATGTAATAATAGTAGTGTGCTTCCATGCTTGAATGAATTAATAACTTTATTCACAAGGGTATTCCCTCAAACAGAGAATTGTAAGCCAGCCAAACTATACCTTTTTTTTCTGTAAAATTCTTGCCCATGTCCTTTCACAAATCCTCCAAAAGAATCTACTCTCTGAATGCTGAAAACTTCCTCTGTGTATTTTAACATTCTGTTAAGTGCCAGTGAAGCACTATGGAGGGCCCATGTATTTATTATCCCTTATTCCAACCATATAACCAAGAAACATGTACAAGATAAAATCCAGGAAATTATACTACTACTCTTATTTTGTTTATATGGG
Organism: Pseudochirops cupreus; assembly: GCA_028627135.1. Classification (NCBI taxonomy): domain Eukaryota; kingdom Metazoa; phylum Chordata; class Mammalia; order Diprotodontia; family Pseudocheiridae; genus Pseudochirops; species Pseudochirops cupreus. The sequence goes on from CM053581.1 coordinate 290,626,224, forward strand.
CATATACCCACACCCACACGCACAGAGGGAACACTGAATAGTGGAGAAAATGGTGGGCTTAGAGTCAGAAAGATGTTTTCAAACACTGTCTCTAATACATACTAGCTATGTGACCCTGGACAAGTTCTCTGTGCATCAGCTGATTCTCTACGGCTATGTTACAGACAGCTCCCAATCTGTACTGGTGGAGGGTTCTCCATCCACTGATGAAATGGTAGATTTGGACTAAAACAGTTAATAAAGTATTATGAATACTATGTTAATAGTAGTGCTATAATTTAACTGAAATATGGGTAAAACTGACCTCCCTGAACTACCTGGTAGCTTAAAACTATGACCTTATAACTCAGAATATATTTTCATTCAGAAACAACCAACATAAATTAACTTTCTTAGGCTGCCTGATTAAGAGTTCATTTTTATTGCAGGCAACTGTTCTGGTTATCTATAATGTTGATTTCTTCAATGCCTCAGTATGATATTGAGGTGACCCTGGGTCAGCAGTAGGGAACCTGCAGCCTCCAGGTCACATGTGGCCCTCTATGTCCTCAAGTGCAGCCCTCTGACTGAATCCAAACCTCACAGAACAAATCCCCTTAATAATAGGATACCAGGACCTAGACTATTCAAGATGATGCCCGCAGAGCTGCAAGCTACCAAACCTGAAAGGTTCAAAAGACAAATTTGATGACAGACTTTGTGTCTATCATGGAAATTTGGGGAGACTCACCACCTGATTAGCAAAAGGGTAATGAATTTTTTGACCAGAATAACTCCAAGGAACCATTACAAGTCACATCAGTTTATATGAAGGGAAGGTGTGGGGTATATATGTGAGGAAAGCAGGGAGGAGAGGTTGAGGGGAAAGGAGATGATCCACACCCAAACTATTAAAACCACAGATCTTAGAAATATTTAAGTCTTCCTCTAAAAAGGACAGCATTCTAATCAATAAAACTCACATCTATTAAGCACCTGCTATGAGTCAGGCTCTGTGTTAGGCACTAGGGATACAAAGACAGAAATGAGATAGTCTCTGATCTCAGGGAGCTGACATTCTAGAAGATGAGACATGTGTGACATATACAAACATAAATGTTTGAAATAAGTTTATACAAAATAAATTTAAAGCAATACGGCAGGAAGGCACTAGCAGCAGCTGGGGAAAACCAGTTAAGATCTCATGTAGGAGGTAGCAGTTGAACTGAACTTTGAAAGAAACTAGGAGTTCTAAGAGGCAAAAATGAGGAAGAAGTGCAGATCAGGCATGGGATTCCACCTCAGCAAAGGCAAGGAGACAGGGGGAAATGGTTGGGTGTAAGGAACAATATACCCTTGAAGAAGAATGATGAAATCCCACTTCACTGGTCACTTACCCCCTCGCTCCCTTTACTGATCCTTAGATTGTAGAATCATATTATAGATCCAGAGATAAAAGGGATCTTAGAGGTCATTGATTCTAACACCTTCATTTTGCAGAGGAAAGATCGAGGCCAAGAGAAGTTAATTAAGTTGCTCTTGATCATATAGCCAGTAAATTTCTGATAAAGGATTCAAACTGAGGTCTTCCTGACTATGGGGTTCAGTGCTCTACATACGATGCCAAACAATCCTACTTGTTTTGCAACTCTATTGGTAACTAATTTTGAACATCAATATTCTGAGTGTAATTATTATTGTATAAATGACTGCTCCATTTGACTATAAGCTCCTTGAAGGCAGGGCCTATCTTTTATGTTTCTTTGTATCCTCAGTGCTTAACAGTGACCAGCACACAGCAGGTGCTTAATAAATGCTTACTGACTGAATGTCAACAAACAAGACCATAACCTCAGAAGGACTGCGATTTCAAGTAACTCAAGAGATAATGGAAGCACGCATGGTGGCTACAGGGAAGCCACAATATATTACCAATGATGCCTGGTGTTGTGAGAAGTAATAAAGTAAGGGACATCAAAGGCATGCATGACCATAAAAGAAAGTGGAGTAAACACTCATTGCAAGTGGATGAGAGATGGATGGTCCAAGTGCAGTATGAATATCTGTGAAGTTTTAAAAGACCTAGAGGAAGGCTTACAACATGCTGAGTTGACCCTTCAGGAGGATTTATGGAAGGTCATGGACCAGAACCACAGAGATAGATTATAATCTGCTCTTGTGGAGGGATAGAGTAACCAAAAGGATTAGGTCACTGATCTACTGAACTATCATTAATGTTCTTGCAAAAAGCTATTTTCCTATAAATAATGATTTAATGTGTGATGAATTATTTAGTGCGACTTCAATACATTTAGTGAAAAAAGGTTTCTTTGAGAACACATGACAAATTTTATATTGGAAATCAACAGAAAAATAGAATTTGTTTAAGAGAAATCCAATTTACAACACACTTTTTGGACTGTTCATTCTCTAAGTCAAGGGATGGATGCACAGCCAAACCCAAAGAAAACATGCATAAGACTTCCCATGTCCCTAAGCAGGGCAAGAGCCACTGGAAATATCTGACTAATAGACTTACTCTGTCATTTCTTTTCATAGCAAAATGGCTCAGCTATGCTATTTTAACTTCCTTGGTTAGGTTCTCACTTCTGTGATCTTGCAGATGGATCTCAAATCACTTTGTGGTTCACCATACGTGGGCGGTAACCAGGCAGCAACTTGTGATGTCACTGTTTCCAAGACTTAATAAAATTTATATGCCACTGAAAAACAAATAATGTGAAAGTGATGGGTCACCTTCCCCCAAAATAGACTTTTACATTTTATCTGCATGCCCTTGAATTGAGTGAGCAGCCTCAGGCTCCAGCTTGTCCAGCTCTCCTCCACCCCAACAGCAGAGAGGCTGGAGTGAGGTGGACCTTCCAGCTCAAAGCAGCAGAGCCATCCAGGTGAAATCTTCATCAATATAGAAATGATGATTTATAAGTTTTGTCCATCAAATTACTGCCCCCCCCAACAAAAGAAGGGTTCCCAACACTAATTACTTTCTTCCTCTAACAAAATGCAAAAAGCAATGGTATATCTTCCTCATAGCCCTGCATGATAAGGACTCAGTTCTAAAAGGTCCTTGGGGATGACCTAGTAGTCTTAATGTGGTAGTGGATGGAAAGAAAGAATAAAGAAGAACTGCTCAGGAACTATAAGTAGTACCTCCTCCTTTCTCCTTCCCCCCCTCCCCCAGAGTCCCATAGCATACTGATACCATCCCCAAATATAGGCTCAACTCAAGTGTCATATACTAGCCACACCTCATCTCTCACGTGCTAGTGCCTCCTCTCACAAATTACCTTGTTTTAATTTTTCTTGCACTTCCATAGGTAAATATTATCTTTCCTGATAAAATGTAACCTCCTTGGGGGCAGAGATTCATTCCTGTCTTTATCTGTATCTCAGTCTTTGTATGGGTCATCTCCTATTTACCTCCATCTCAGAGACTCCCTCTCTTCCTTTAACATGCAGCTCATTTTCTGCATGAAGCCTTTCCTGATGACCCTAACTGCTAGTGCCCTCTCTTCACAAACTCCCTTACATTTAAATACTATGTTGAATATGGTTGTGTTTTTTTCACTTTATATTTACACTGTACACATTTATTATACTTGCTATCTCTATCATTAGAATGCAAGCTCTGAATTTGGAACTATGCCCAAAAAGCTATAAAAATACGCATTCCCTTTGACTCAGCAATACCACTACTAGGTCTATATCCTAAGGAATTTTTTTTAAAAAGGATCAGGACCTATAAGTACAAAATTATTTATGGCAGCTCTTTCTGTGGTGGCAAAGAATTGGAAACTGTGGGGATGTCCATCATCTGGGGGATGGCTGAAAAAGTTGCAGTATATGATTGTGATGGAATACTATTGTGTTACAAAAAATGACAAGCAGGATGGTTTCAGAAAAATCTGGGAAGACTTAGATGAACTGATGCAAAGTGAAGTAAGCAGAACCAGGAGACTATACACAGTCACAGTAATAATACACGAATGACTTATTCTCAGCAATACAATGATCCAAGACAATTCCAAAGGACTCATGATGAAAAATGTTATCCACCATCAGAAAATGAACTGATAGAGCTTTGAACATATTTGGTTTTACTTTTTTTTATCTTCATTTTCTTTTTTGGTAGGGGAAAGGGTGTCTGTGTTTTCTTGCACAACGTGGCTAAAATGGAAATGTGTTTTGCATGACTGCATGTGTGTAATTTCTATCAAATTGCTTCTCCAGGAGGGAAGAGAAGAGAGAGTGAAGGAGAGATTTTGGAACTCAAGATTTTAAAAACTGAATGTTAAAAACTGTTTTTACATGTAATGGAAAAAAAACTGTCAAAAGAATGTAAACTCTGGGTTTTATTCTTTGTACTTGTATCTTCAGCAACAAGCACAGTGCCTAACTCATAGCCGGTGATTAATAAGTATTAGCTAATTGATTGATTTATATCCCCCAGGGTCAACTATAATGCTTGGCATACAGAGGGCTCTTAATAAATTACATTGATTTTTGTTTTCCTCAACTTTTTTTTCTTTTTCATCTTTTTTTCCTTCTTTTTCTTTTTTCCTTCTTTTTTCTTTCTCTCCCTCCTTCCATCCCTTACTCCATACACTGAGATGACAAGCAATACATTATCCATTATAGATATGAAGTCATGGAAAATATATTTCCATCAGTCAAATTACCAAAAAAAAGGCAAAGAAAATAAAGTGAAAAAGCAATATGCTTCAACCTGAACTTAGAGTTCATCAGTTCTCCTTCTGGAAGTGGACAGTATTTTTCATCATGGGTCCTTCTGAATTGTGGATAACCTTCTTGATCAGAGTAGCTAAGTTTTTCACAATTGATCACTGTTAACAATACTGCTGCTACTGTATACAATATCCTCCTGGTGCTGCTCACTTCACATCAGTTTATATATGTCTTCCTAGGTTTTGGGAAAACCATCCCTTTCATCATTTCTTACAGCACAACAGTATTCCATCACAATCACATACCACAACTTGCTTAGCCATTCCCCAATTGATGAGCATTCCCTCTATTTCAATCCTTTGCCTCTTGTTCATCTTTTTTAAAAATTATGTGATACAAGAGATGGTTCTTTGGGAGTGGAAATGTAGGTGATATAAAAACAAAAGATACCAATAAAAATCTATTTAGAAAGTTTTCAAAAAATCTTGTTGATTAACTGAACTGAGCTTTGAAAGAAGCTAGGGATTTTGAGAGGAGATGGTGAGGAGGAAGGGAGTACCTTCCAGGCATGGCAGACAGCCTGTGGAAAAGCATGGGAATGGGAGAGGGAACTCCAGGCACAAAAGCACAAGTAGGCCAGTTTCGCTAGATTGTAGAGTGAGTACTTGTAGGGGAGTAATGTGTAATATGCCTGAAAAAACAGATCAGAACTAGGTTGTAAAGGGCTTTAACAGACTAACAGGGAAATCTGTATTTGATCTAAGATGAATAGGGGCCTCTGGAGCTTCCTGACCAGGGGAGTGAGATAGTCAGACCCATACTTTCAGAATATCTATCTAGCAGCTGTGGAGAAGATTAATTGAAGAAGGTTCTGAGAAATTCAAGACAAGGAGCCCAATTAGGAAACAAGAGGTGAATTTATGGCCTTTAGTCCTTAGAACATGCAAGTCTTGATGAGTGATTATAGAGGTCAAATTCATTCAACATTCATGAATTCATTCAATAACTAGAGCTTATTTAGTTAAGGAGTGACATGGTCCAACCTATGCTCGAGGTATATTACTTTGGCAGCTCTGTGGAAGATGGATCGCAGAGGGTATAGATGGGAGATAGGGAGACCAATTAGTAAGCTCTTATAATAGTCTAGATGGGAGATGATGAGGGCTTACACTAAGGTGCTGCCCTTATGAGTAGGGAGGAGATGGATGCAAGAGTTGCTGAGGAGGCAGAAATGAGAAGTTCTGACAACTAAATGGAAGTATGGGGTGAGGGAGAGTAAGGAACTGAGGGAGACTTTTACATGATTTCTCATATGTGAACCTGGGTGTTCTGCAAGGATGGGTGACACCCTCAGTAAAAGCTCCACAGAAGTTTGGAAGAGGTGTAGAAGGGTAAGATTATAAGTTGTGTTTTGGGACATGTTGAGCTTAAGATGCCTATGGGCCATTTTTTTTGAAATGGTGATATGGGACTGGAACTCAGGAGCAAGAACAGGCCTACATATGTACAACTGGAAGTCACATATGAAAAGATGATTGAACCCAATGCAGCTGACAAGGTCTCTAAGACCAAGAGGGGCTTAGGACAGAGCCTATGTGAGTCAATAGTAGATATGGAAGCCAAGAAAAAAAATAATTCTAGACTGAATTAAAAGAAACTACCTCTGGCATACTGTTTTCGTTTCTGTGTGGTACATTTTAGGAAAAATAAAAGTGGAAAGTCCATTCAGAAATGGGTGCCAAGAACAGTAAAGTACCTTGAGATCCTGCCACATGAAGATTAACAGAAGGAACCAGGGATGTTTGCTCAAGATTAAAGTTAATTTGGGTTCAGGGGTCAGTCAGTGATGAGATAACTTCAATGAAGCTATCAAGAAAGAGATATGAAACTTATTTTCTGCTTAGCCCAAGGCACAGAGCCAAGAACAATGGTAGAAGTTGCAGAGAAGCAGATCTAGGCTTGATGTAAGGAAAAATTTCCTAAAACTTAAAACTATTCCAGAATGAATCTGTTATGAAAGTTAATAGGACCTCAAACTCCTCTCCCTCCCTTGACTGACCACTTTTGTTGTGGATATGACAAGAATTCCTATCAGCTTGGACCATCCCTTTGCTACTGCCCTGTGATTCCCCAACCATCTCAAGAAGTACCAGTGACAACTGGAGAATTCAGCAACAGGGTGAAAAGGTCAAATGGAATGCCCCTATGTTCCCAAGTTGCTAGGAGCTCATCTTTCCTAGGATCCTTGTCATTAAGTCACTGGTACTGGTAGCAGAATCTCAGGCAAATGCAATACCAGAGGGAAGGCAGCGATTGCTTCTATGAAGACTGAAGTCCCACTTGAGTCATCACAATTAGCCCCAGGAGAATTAAGAAAAAGTCTTTTAGAGAGGTTTCTTCATCCTCATCCATGCCAATTCTTCCAGGGGGTTTATAAATTGTTGTTTGGCAGCACTAGGGTCCATATAAATTCCTATCTGCCCTAAGGCCAACCAATTACACCCATGAGAATAGCAACTGGAACGGGAGTGGGGGGTGGGGGTGGGGCAATTCTGAGGAGCCCTGTGGCTAGGACTGAATAATCTTGCTCCAGGTATCCTCATTAAAGTAAATCCTGGCCAGAGCCTAACTAAGGCTTTCAAGCACAGTCAGAAGGATCAGGGGAATACAATACTAAGCTTTCTCTCCAACCTCTCGCATAGGAAGTACTGGAAAAATAATAAGACTATTAAGTCACTTGAACTTCTGGGAGTATTTTCAAAGCCATTGCATAATAGAGTATTTACAAAGAACTGTGCACTGAGTGCCACATGAGGAATTTTACTATGTATCTTTAAACTGGAGATGGCATGGCAGAGTGGGAAGCTCACTGGACTGAACCCAGAGCAGCTTGGTTCTACTCCTAGTTTTCTCATTTAAAATTGGGAATTAGGGTAGACCAGATGACTGCAGTGTGGCATAGGAGATATATGGTGCTTCTCTTGGATTCTGGAAGACTTGGGTTCAAATAGTGCCTCTAAGTGTTGATAGCTACATGATTTTAGCTGAGTCACGTCTCTCTGAATTCTAGTTTACTCATCTATAAAATGAAGGTAATAATACCTCTAGCACTATTTAATGGGGGTAGTTGTGAGGCTCAAATGAGGTAACAATGTATGTGAAGTACTTTATGAATTTTAAAGAGATATGTACATACATCAATTATCATTATTACAGTTATTGTTATCCCTAGAATTCTACAATCCCACAGGTTGCTAGGAGTAGAGAAAAGTGATGAGCATGATTAAAGAAACTGAAGAAGTACATGAATAGGGGGTCAAAGGGCTAGAACAGGCCATAGCTGGAGGTCTCTGCACACTCTTAAGGCTGAATATTCTTGAACCAAGAACTAATTTCAAGACATACTACTTTCTGGAATACATGAACCATTTACAGCCTTTTCATATGTACCCAGCCGTCAAGAAAATTAACCAGAGTGGTCCATGACATGATCTCATAGGAAGAGGAAAGAGCTCAATTTCTGCTCCAGGCTCATTAAAAGCAGCCGGTTCTTGGTGCTTGACTTGGCACCAAGCCTCCTGAAATCATAGGAATCATCAAGGCCACAAGGACAGCCAAGCAAGGCAGTTAGCAAGCAGCCCTTTAAGTGTTACCAAATCACTGGAAACAGGAAATAACTTTAAGGCGGACACAGCAAAAACAACATCCCATATGCCGAGACTATAAATGGCAATGTATTCTTAGAGGGGCAAAATATTAGCTGGTTTTTCAAAAGTGACCTATCATCGGATAAAAATACAGAAGGCATTTAAATGCTGAAAGGCAGGAGCTATTTTGGGGACTGGACTCTCATCTTCATGGCTGCTGGCCAGGCTGGAGCCCTAAACATGGATTTAAAAGGAATTATTTTTATTTTCATGAGTTTCTTTTTTTAGGGAGAGAATGTATTTTGGTGATACTTCTCAAGCCAATCTGGCCTCAGAACATGGTCAGCTCCTTGCCAACAGGGGGATTTAATTAAAAGCCTACCTCTACCCACCCATCCCTTTTCTTCTAATCTAATCCTGATCCAAGCCCTTTTATAAACCTTGAGAGATCAGATACTGTGTGATTCAAGTTAGGGTTGGGCAAGACCTGATTAAGTGAAAATCAGGCATAGAGCTCCATATAAGGACTGCCAGATAGAAATGGATGTTCAAAGGAGCATCTGAATTCCATAGGAGTTCTAGACTTGCACATGACAGGTGTAAAGTACAAGTCCGCTTGAGTTCATACAATAGAAATGAGAGGCAATGGAAAGGGAAATGTATTTGGAACTGAAAGACCGGAGTTCAAATCCCACTTCTGCCAGTCAGTACCTGGGCGACCTTGGGCAATTCACAAACTCTCTGGACTTCATTTTCCTCATCTTTGAATTGACAAGAGGGCCTCTAAGGTCTCCTCTGGCTTGAATTCACATTTTAAATATATTTAAGGGCTCACAATCAAAACAAAATCTTGTGGTGAAATAATGCAAAATGGAAAAAAAAACAAACAAAAGCTTTAGAATTGAGTATGTGCTATCACCATAGAAGAACAGCAATGAATGAGAGAATGAATCATCAAAGAATCCTGATGAGAATCTGAAATGACTAAAAAGACTGTTTAGACAATTTATGCATTGAAATTAATATAACTCTAAATAGTAGTGAGACAGTTTGGCATACCAGTCCATAGTGAGGAAGACTTGGGTTTAAAGGTCTGCTTCCAACACACAATCGCTATGTCCCCTAGGCAAGGCACGACCTGTCAGTGTCCCAGGCACTCTCCTACACTCCAAGTTGCTGAACAGTCACATATTTGCATTGGTAGAGAGTTTTCCTTACTAGGAGTTCCCTAGACCCAACAAGTTCTGATTGAAACAGGACAAAAAAAATTGATGTCCATTGTTACTTCTTATAATACATTTAAGTTGTTGTTTTTTTTTTTTAAGAAAAAGCACACTGTGAAGTTTCTTATATAGAGAAAAACTATTCCCAGTTTATTGGTTTTGAAAATCCAGTCTTTCAAATATTGGGATAAGGATCAAATATTAACAAGCATTTATTAATCACTTCAGACACCGTGCTAAGGTGATAGGGAATAAAAAGCAAAGCAAAGCAAAGCAAAGCAAAGCAAAGCAAAGCAAAGATAAAAAACCCCAGTTGCTACCCTCAAGGTTCCTAATTGCAATGGGGGAAACAACATGTAGTTAACTAGGTGCACTGAAGATCATATACAGAAAATAAATGGAAGGTTATCTGGAAGGAGAGGCATTCCCTACTGGAGGGCCTAAGTTAAAAATTGCTCTTTTATACTATTTTAGCCAATTTAACCCAACATTTATTGAGTGCTCATGGTGGATGAGGCATTCTGATCTGCAGACAGGGAGATGAAAACTTTAAATAAGACACAAACCCTACTCCCAACTGGCTGGGAAGCTTTAATTCCAACAGAATAATAAATAAGCAATTACTTGGCTGTGTGCCATTGGATGGAAACAACAGGGACAAGAACAAAAAAAAATCCTTTTTTGCAACATGTAATGGCCTTTTGTGACTTATAAGCAGGGGGTGGATGGGCAGGAGCAGAGAGACGGGGGCTCACGGGAGAGACAAAGGGCACGGAGCCAACCAGTTCTTTAGGTTACCTTGGGCAATGATGCCGGCAAACTGGGTTCCTCCTGACCCTCCACGCCAGGAACTGTTGCTGTCATTTGGCTGTGTCTGATTATTGCCCATGGACCATCCATGAGGTTTTCTCGGCAAAGACACTGGAGTAGTTTCCCTTCTCTGGCGAGTTAAGGCAGAGACGAAGTGACTTGCCCAGTATCATACAGCTACTGAGTGTCTGAGGATAGACTTGAACTCAGGTCTTCCTGACTCTAAGCCCAGTGCTCTTATCTACTGAGCCATCTACCTTCCTCCTGAGCCAATAATACAGTCATGTTTACTCCCACTTTACAAATGAGGAAACTGAGGCCAAAGGAGATAGAATGGCTTGCCCATCATTACAAGGTTAAGGGGTTAAGAAGTATCAGTCAGGATATGAACTCTGACTGCAAGACTAATCCTCTTTTTACAATTCTGCTGCTTCTCTACAGAAGCAAATGATACCATCATGGTGGATATTAGCCCTACCTGTCAGCTGACCTTCTAAAAAAAAGGTGAAGAAACTTGGAGAACCAGACTTGGAGTCAAAGGGCATGGACTGGGGCCTCAGCTCAGTCACTTACTGCCTGTATGATCTTAGGCAAGTCATTTCCTGACTTGCCCAAGTTAGGAACCCGAACTCCGCGTTGACCTCTTTAAAATGAGTTAGACAGTATACTCTTTTAAGATCCCTTCTAGAGCTAAAGTCTACAATCTTGCCATCTCACACATGGAGGCATAAAGCAAATTTTCCAGTTTGCAACCTTGGCATATGTCTGTGGGGCAACAGGAAAGGGTAATGTTGGGGGGTGGGGAATAAAGCAGAATTTGCTGAGATACTAGGAGCCAGAGCATAAGAAAGATTATACTTAGTATTACTTGCAAAGCTTTCTGCCTTAGCTTTTATCTCTGACTTTGGGACACACAATCTTATTCAGTCTAGTCAGGGATAATTGAAATTGCTGAAGAAAACAATTAAATCTTAGTCTGAAATCGAGCTGTAAGTCTCCCAAGAGTCTTATGGGATGGGAATCCTGGCAGGAAGCTGCTGATGTCTGGGACAGCCTAGTCTAAGGGAAGAGCATTTAGTTTATAGCTCTTGAGCTCAGAGATCTGAATTAGAGAACAAGGTTAGAGAGAGGGACTGAACTCCTATGATTTCATGGGTATAGAGAACTCCCAGATGAGGATATTCCGCCTACCACTGCAGATCATCGTTCTTGGCAATACATGGTCTTAGAGTTGACTAAGGCATTGAGAAGTCAAGTGACTTGCCGTAACATAGTCAATGTGAGAGAAGGTGGGACCAGAACACAAATTGAGTTACAAGCCTAGCTCTACTCACTATGCTAAGTTTCTTCTCAGAACATGGACCTTCAAACCCTTGAAACACTGTTCATACACAACAAAACTCCAATAGTAAGAGGATATGAACAAGTAGAACAAATCTTCTTTCAGAAAAAGAAATCAAAGTTATCAAGAATCATATTAAGGGGCGGCTAGGTGGTGCAGTAAATAGAGCACCAGGACTGGGGTCAGGAGGACTCAAGTTCAAATTTGGCCTGAGACACTGACTAGCCATGAGTATCTTGGTCACGTCATTTAACTCTGTTTGCCTCAGTTTTCTCATCTGTAAAATGAGCTGGAGAAGGAAATGTCAAAGCATTCCAGTATCTTTGCCAAGAAAACCCCAAATGGGGTCATAAAGAGTTGAACATGACTGAAAAATGATTGAACAGCAATAATAACAGATTAGAAAACAGAAGCTCATAGACTAGAGGCTGACTAGTAAATTATCAGGGACAGGATTCAAACCCAGGACTCTGCTGGTTCAGAGCTCTGTTCACGAGACCCCCCCCCAAATATGATTCTCTCTCTCCAGCTTCTAAATTGCTAAATTTAGGGATAAAACAGAATGTCTGGCTTAAAAAGAAGTTTGAGGAGGGGTCTCTGGTGAACATAAATGTACAAAAACATTATTTTCCCATACTAAGGACTTTCGTTTTGTGTCAGGACACTGCCAGCAGATCATGACCTCTCTATGCCTTGGTAGACAGTCCTCCTAAATTATCAAGGCCAAAAAATATTAGCTCTTAGCCAACCCTCTGTTGACAAGTCTCTCCAGATTTAGATAGACTAGTCCTCAGATAACAGATACATAAGCCACCATATCTAGACTCTAAATCTTTCTAGTCTGGTAGGACTAGCAAGATATTAGGCTCCCAAAACTCATTAAAAGAAAA
>CM053581.1:290639321-290670273 GCA_028627135.1 Pseudochirops cupreus
GCCACAGGCTCCACGTGACCACATTCAGCCTATTAGGGAACAGAGTATACTTTCAAATATCCAAGGGTCCTCAGAGTCACGTAGGCACTTTAGCAAAGGGCCTAGGGGCAGGGAAGATCTTCAGATTCCCATAACATTGGGCAGCATAACAGGATGGACCTGGGCCTGTGATGTCATCGGTCTAAGGAATTCTCAAGAAGGAAGATTCTTCTACCAGAGCAGAGGAGTTTTAGAGAGCTGCTTGGGGTGACTTGTCTAGGGCCACACAGACAATGAGTATCTGAGGAAGGCACTCTGGTACAAAGGAAAAAAACACAAAATTTCTAGAGGGAGGAGCTTCCAAATTTCACTTCGGCCAGGTAGTATCCTGGGATCTTGGGCAAGTCGCTAACTCCTTCCTCTGCCAGATGAGGCTGTGGGCACTGGTGGTCTCTGAGGTAGCCCTTGCTAGCTCCAGATTTATGTTCCTGTTCTCTTTTGTCGTTGTTCAGTGGTTTCAGTCAACACTGCCTTCATTGTGCCGCATTTTTATTTATTTTGTTAAATATTTCTCAATTACATTTTAATCTATTTCTGGCACACACATGCACACACACACACACACACACACACACACACACACACACCCGGCAGCATATCTGACACCTCTGTAGTACAACTTCCTCCACTTTACAGATGACGACTGTTTTTCAGTCATGACTCCATTTAGGGTTTTTAGGCAAAAATCCTGGAGAGATTTGCCATTTCCTTCTTCAAGTCATTTTATAGATGAGGAAACTGAGGTAAACAGGATTAAGTGACAAGTCCAGGATCACACAGCTAATAAGTGTCTGAGGCCACATTTGAACTCAGGTCTTCCTGACTTCAGGCCCAGCGTTCTAGCCACTGCACCACCTTAGCTGCCCCTTGTGCCACCTTGCTACCCCTATTTTCTAGCCATTCTCTATTCAGAGGCCTGCTCTCTATCTATTACTACTACTACTACTACTACTACTACTACCACCACCACCACCACCACCACCACAACCACCACCACCACTACCACTACTACCACTGCTACTATTACTACTATACTATTTCTCATGCTGGAAACCATTTTAAAAGAAAAGGAATGGGAAAAGAAGGACCTTTGGTTCTAAGTTAAGTTATCACTAACCCAAAGTGCAAGGGGAGTCTTGGCCTTGGACTGAGTTTGGGAGGAAAAGGAGGACCTTTTGTTATAACTGGGAAGGAAAGGTTAACGTCCAAAGAAAGGAATTTCTCTGAGCAACCACTGAGGAATGAAGGGTACATGGAGAGGCCGGTCTCAAGCTAAAGGCTCGCCTTTGGTAGCTGGGAGAATCATCCTCTCCAGAAGATACTAAATTTCATAACCACCTAGCACTGAGGCCTTGCAGGTGAGAAACCAGGGGGAGTGAGGGCAAGAGACAAAATGTAATCACACACAGGATTTATTTGTAGGTTCATTGGCTATGCTTTCTTGTACATGACTCTGTACAGTTACATTCTGGATTGGGGAAAAATCCCCACACGTAAAAATCTCAATTTATAAAACCACTGAATTAGGGGGTGATCATCCATGCCACCTCCTCCTGGAAGCCTTCCTTAATCGTTCAAGTCTTTTCCCCAACACACGTATACCCCATATTGTTGCTCGGGTGTGTCTGACTCTTTTGAGTTGTTCTTTGCCATTGGAGGGGATTGCCATTTCCTTCTCCAGCTCATTTTTACAAATGAGGAACTGAGGCAAACAGGGTTTAGTAATTTATCCAGGGTCAAACACTAGTAAGGCTGGATTTGAACTCATGAACATGAGTCTATCCAATTTCAAGCCCAGGGCTCTATCCACTGTGCCACCTAGCTGCCTCTCACCACATAGCATGCATTATACTTTAGAAAAGTGTGAAGCCAAATACTATCTGGGTATGTGTCCTATCCCTTGCTACTAGTCTGAGAGCAAGCATTTCATCTTAGCCAAATCTTGTAATTCTCCTTAAGCGATGCATAGTACTTTACACAAAGGCTTTAAATAAATGTTGGGTGGATCTGAATTCATACTACAAAAAGAATTCCTTTAAATACAGAGCTCCCCCAGTGAACAAAAGTATATGGTTACAGATTATTTGTCTCACAATGAAGCTAGAAGAAACATTAGAAGGATCACTTTGTTCAGTCTTTTCGATTTTATAGATGAGGAAATCAAAACTCAGCCAGGTAAAATACAGCATAGTGTAGAAAAATGAATAGCACATTTGGAGAAAGATGACCAGATTTTAAATCCTAATTCTGCTATTCAAGTCACTTTCCTCATCTGTAAAATGAGAATACAATTAGATGGTTTCTAAGGCCCTTCCCCTCTAAATGTAAATTGGATCATCCTGTGAATGTGATTTGACCAAAATAACTGCAAGTTTGTAGTAAAACCTTTAAAATTAGAACCCAGAATATTTTCGGAAAAACCTGGAAAGACTTATATAAACTGACGTAAAGTGAAATGAGCAGAACCAGGAGAACATTGTACACAGTAACAGCAATACTGTATGGTGATCAACTGTGAATGACTTAGCTATTCTTAGCAATGCAATGATCTAAGACAGTTCTGAAGGACTTATGGTGAAAAATGCTATCCACCTCCAGAGAAAAAACTAATGGAGTCTGAACGCAGATTGAAACATACTTTTTTACTTTAGTATTCTTGGGGGTTTTTTTGTCTGCATTTTCTTTTGTAACATGGCTAATATGGAAATGTTTTGCATAACTACACATGGATAATCTACATTAAATAGCTTGCCTTCTCAAGGAGGGGGAAAGGGAGGGAAGGAGAGAATTTGAAACTCAAAAATTTTTAAAAAGAATGTTAAAATTTTTGCTTACATGTACTTGAAAAAAAAAGAATTAAATGCAACACCCCTCCCCCCAAAATCTAGAACCTAGTTCTTCCACTTTTAGACCTTTGCTCTTTCTACAACAGCACTGTTTCCGAAGTTAAGAGTTTTAGGAGATGTTGCCAAATATATCTCTAAAATTATCAAGTAAGTCAAAGGAAAGGGATTCATTTTATAGCAATACAGATTGTATTCACATACATTCAAATTCAAGAGCACATCTATCATAGAGAGAGGTGTAGGGGCACTGTTGTGGTTTGAGAGAGCATGCAGACACATACACATAGACACATATGACACATATACAAAGACACTCCCCTCCAACTGTGATGATTTACAGCACTGGTCAGTTAAGAGCATGACCCTGTCCTAAAGCATCTGGCTGGCTACCAAAGAAAATCTAGCCCTCCACACCAAGTGCCAAGGTCAGCAGCAAATGATGAAATCTACAGGGAAAGATTTTTTTTTCCTTCCCCTCTCTTCCATTCTAGGTGACTCACAGATTTAGACTTCAATACTCTGGCTCCACAGTGTTAGGTTTTTTTTGGCTCCTGAGCAAAATGTACTTTTCCAAAGTACATTTATTAAACTTCGGGACTTGATTTTGCAATTTTCTGGCACTGGGATGGACGGTTCTGCACAAGCACAATCTGTCCTAAAGGGAAGATGTCTGAAGAATGTCCTCCCTTTCCCCACCCTCTCCTGGAGTAGAAGAGCCTTCAACCTCCTGACAATTTTATATTCCTGAGATTACCTACATCTCTTCCCTTCCTCTTTAAGGGAACTTCAAAATACCTATCAATTCATTTTAAGCTGAAAGTAACCTTAGAGATCATCTGATCCAACTTCCTCATTTTTCAGACTAAGAAATTGAGGCTGAGATGGGGACTTGGCCAAGGTGACACAGATAGGGTTAAAGGGAAGAACCAGCACTAGGACTCAGAGATTCTTTACTCCAAGCCCTGTTTGACAGAGAATCATAAACTTAGAGCTGGAAAGGACCCCAGTAATCATCTAGTTCAGCTCCCTTGTTTAGAGATGAAGAAACTAGAATGCTAGGGCAAAATGTCTCCAGGTCAGGATCTGATCTCAAAACCACATGACAGTAGAACTATGGAGAGGCAAAAGAGACACTGATCAAACCCAAATAAATCTAGAGGAGGGAAAGAGGGAAGAGACAGGGGAAGGCAAGAGTAAGACAAAAGGAAGGGGAGAGGCCTGACTTCATAGTCTCTGCTCTTGATCCCCATTACCATCATTTGTCACTCTTTTCCCTCTCAAGAGCATAGGTGAAAAAGCTGAAGGCTATATGGAAAAGGTGTTAAGTCTTCCACAAGGGGATCCTTGGCACCTGCCCTGGATTAGGGTCTTAAATACCATAAAAATGAATCTATTTCTTAATTTTTAAAAAATGCTTATGTTTGCATTTCCACATAGCCAGTTTCCATAAAGTAAGCATGTGTGTACATGTATGCAAACGCAATCCAATATGCAACACACACACACACAATCTTCATATTCTTAGGTGAGCCAGCAGCAAGAACATTGGTTTTGCAATCAGATCTGGAGTCAAATATTTAAATCCTAGTTGTGCTACTTACTAGTTGGGTGATTTTTGAGGCAGTCCCTGAAAGCAATTTCCTATCTCACTTAGGGCTGGCAGAGTATACACCCTATTACACACAGAAGGTAGGCATTTAATAAATGGTAGTTGAGTTGATATAGTAAAACACATAAGATTTAGAGTGCGAAGACCTGCAATCAAATCTCAGCTCTGTTACTTACTAGCTATAGGTTCATAAGCCAAGTCACCAAGCTCTCTAGGCATGTTTCTTCACCTATAAAATGAAGAGATTTTTCTGAATGAGCTTCAAGGATCCTCTCCAGCTCTAAATTCTACCATCTGATGTACTCTAGGTCTTTTCTTCTCTAAAGCAGATTCTTTGCCTCTGTGTGTGTGTGTGTGTGTGTTACAGACTTGTTGAGAAATTTACTGAAACCTATATCCCCTTTGGAGAAAAATGTTTTGTTGTCTACATTTATAATTGAAGGAAGCACTAAATTTCAGTTTGAGGTTAGTGAAAACAAAGATGCAATTTTTTCCCCATTCAAGTTTTTGGGTCCACGAAAGCAGGTTAGGAATCCCTTCTCTATAGAGTATGAGCTTCCTGGAACAGTGAAAATGAGAAGGGTCACACTTATAGCAAGGGCTTTAAGCCTACAAAGGGCTTTATGTCCATTATTTTATTTGATGCTCACAACAATCTTCTAAAGTAGGTTGGGAAAGTATTACCTTCATTTTATAGACTCCAAGTGGTAAAGTGACTTACCTAAGGTCACTCAGCTAATAAATGACAGGGTGGGGAATTGGAATACAGGTTTGTAGACTGTCATCCCAGGGTAACAACCTGATAGAGACCATATTCCGTCAAATTCTTTCCAAGGGATTCATGGCATAGCCTCAGGCAAACACAGGCCCTCAGTCAATATCTGTTGATGGTGACAACATTCATTTCTCTTTCGGCATTCACCATGAAGTTTATTAGCTTTTATTTAATTTAACTCAACCACCCAACTGTTGTTTACAGAACATCATTCTAGGTTAGGATCTCATTCCTTTCAATTTATAGGATCACAGGATTAGATATGAATCTAGGAAGCACTTGGAGATCATTGAGATCAGTGATTCTTAATCTTTTGTGTGCGTCATGAATCCCTTTGGCATCCTAGTGAAGCCTATGGACCCATTCCCAGGATGATTTTAAAATCACACACACACACACACACCTCTGCCACCTCAGGTAAGTCACAATTTCCTTGGGCCTCCATTTTCTCTTCTTCCATGTCAACATGGCAAGAGGTCTCTATCCTCCAGTGAAGAACTATGGACATCTGGCTGGGCCCTGGGCTATTTGACATTTTTATCAATGTCTTAGATAAAAACATGGATATTCTGTATGCTTTGTGGATGAAAACAAACTGGTTGGGATAACTAACACGGTGGAATGTGAAGGCAGGATCTCAAAACATCCTGAAAGGATATAACATTTGGAAGAATTGAACAAGATGAAATTCAGAGAGAGAAAATGTGAAGTCTTGCAATAGGGTACAAAAAAAGATCAACTTTATTCATATTAGACAAGGGAGATATGGTTAGAGGATAATTGCTTTGAAAAAAAAAAGAATCAAGGGTGTTAGTGGATGGCAGCCTCAGTAGGAGCTGATAGTGTGATATGGGAACCAAAAAACCTAATGGCTTTTAACAGCTGAGATGTAATTAAGAGTCCTGCTATGCTCTGCCATGGCTAGATCACAGTGAGATTATTAAGTCTAGAGCTAAGGGGACCATGGTTCAAAGTCAGAAAGTGCCCAGAGAACAACTAGGATTATGAAAGACATTGTGTCCATGTTTTATGAGCATCAATTGAAGGACATGGGCACGCTTAACCTACAGAAGAGAAAACCTAGTGGAGATAAAATCTCTGTCTCCAAGTAGGTAAAGGTCTGTCACATAAAGGGTAAGACTTGTTCTGTTTTGCCCCGGAGGACAGACTCAGTTGCCAAGAGACTCATTTAAGTCTGATATCGAGAAAGGCTTGCTTACAATGAGAGCTGTCCCAAAGTGGTTTGTGTCGCCTCAGATGCAGTGGGTCCCCTCTCCTTGAAGGTCTTCAAGCAGAGTCTGGATGACCATTTGTCAGTATGTTTTGGTGGGGATTTCTTTCAGGTATTGATTAGACTAGATAATCATTAAGATCCCTTCTCTCAGATTCTGTAATCTTATGGTGTAAGCCCCTTTCGGCTCTCATATTCTATGGATCTAGTTATGAGGAAAAACCCCCAATAGTCCAGAGAGAAGACTATAGAGGGCATGAAGGAAGGAGACTGCTCTGATAGTGATGCCTTCTTACATCACTTTAGAGGCCTGGAAGCATTTACCTATACATACAATACCTTCTATCATGCAGGGTTTAGGGGCACAGCACCTCAGCAATCTGGAAAACCTACATACATTTTTTTTGGCCTTCCCTTTATGTCAGAGAAGAAGTCCGAATTTTTTTCCTTTATGGGATGTTTACAGTACCTTATTGTAAAACTGGGGTTAAGTATTTGGTCATAGGCTCTGTCTTCTGTTGTCTTGGCTCTAATTCTATTATGTCATTTTTTTGCTGTGTGAATCTAGGTAAGAAGCTTCACCTGTCTATGTCTGTCAGATGGGGACAATGCAATCCCAACCAGAGAGTTGTTGCAATCCTGTTCTTCACTGAGCATTACTGATAACATGCAGAGGCCTGGAGGAAGATAATCATAGCTAACATTTTTATAGCACTTATAATCACTTTATGATTATTACTTTTGATCCTCACAACCACCCTGGGAGGTAGGTGCTATTACCTATCCCCATTTTACAGATGAGGAAACGGAAGCAAATAGAGGTAAAATGACTTGCCCAGGGTCACACAGTTAGTGTCTCAGGTTGGATTTGAATACAGGGCTTCCTGCCTTTAGGCCCACTGCTCTATCCATTGTGCCACTGGTGGAAGGGTACTTCATAGGGCCAGTGACAAGACTAAGAGAGCTGAAGGGAAGGAACTCTGCATGGAAACAGTGGGAGGGAAGGTTCCGCGGAAGACAAACTGCAGAATTTCTACCCTCTTATGAAATTGTTGCCACCTAAGTGTATCAGTTCCCTTCCCCCTGATACCAGGTGCACTGGAGGGCACAACACTGTAGCAGTTCTAGATACCATTTCCTATTGTCTTTGAACATGAAACTACTGCCCCTGTGAGGCTGGAAATTCACATCCCACTAAGGAGCTGTTCACTGGGTTTAGCAATCATAGAAACAGAAGAACTATTTCTATAGAGCAGTGATTCTCAACCTTCCTAATGCTGCGACCCTTTAATACAGTTCCTCATGTTGTGGTGACCCCCAACCATAAAATTATTTTTGTTGCTACTTCATAACTGCAATTTTGCTACTATTATGAATCGTAATGTAAATATCTGATATGCAGGATGTATTTTCATTGTTACAAACTGAACATAACCCACATGTTGAGAATCGCTGCTATAGAGGGAACAGGTCCCTGGTTGTTAACAAATTTACTAAGTGTCTCTTCTGTGCTAGGCAATGAGTCCCTCCTACAATACTGAGCATTCTTCAGAAACGAAAATACATATGGAGGGCAGCTAGGCAGATAGAGTGCTGGGCTCGAGGTCTGGAAGACCTGAGTTCAAATTCAGCCTCAGACACATATTAGCTGTGTGACCCTGGGCAAGTCACTTAACCTCTATTTGTCTTAATCTCCTGGAGAAGGAAATGGCAAACCACTTGTGTTTATAGAGAATCACAGATTTAGAGCTAGAAGAGACCTCTGACATCATGTAAATGAGGCCAATGACTGACCTCATTTTACACAGATTAGGGATTTGAGGCCCAGAATAGTACAGTTACTTAACCAAAGTCACACAGGTAGTATATGGCAGAGTTGGGGTGCTAACCCAAGTTCTCTAACTCCAAATCCATACTCTTAATTATACCACCTGGCAAAGATTGTTACACACATACACGCATACACATACACACACACACACGAATGCTGCTATAATAAAAAAAGTTTATATTCTATTGGAAGTAGCAGTGGTATAGAAAATGTAGAAAAATTACATATACACATACTGTTGTTGTTCAGTCATTTCAGTCATGTCTAACTCTTTGTGACCCCCACTTGGGGTTTAAATCAGTGGTTCTCAATCTTCCTAATGCCAAGACCCTTTATTGCTCGTATGTGGGCGTAGCTGCATGTGGATGGACTGCCTGAAGAAGCAGGGTCTCAGTTCCCAAGACCATGGGAAATACGTGTTTTCCGACAGTCTTAGGCGACCCCTCGTGAAAGGGTCATTCAACCCCCAAAGGGGTCGTGACCCATAGGTTGAGAATCGCTGCCTTACATGTTTATACACACCCCTGTGGAGAAGTGGATAGAGTGCTGTACCTGGAGTCAATAAGACCTAAAGTGAAATCCTGCCTCAAATATTTAGTAGTTATCTGACCCTGGATATGTTGCTTAACTCCTATCTGCCTCAGTTTCCCCATATGTAAAATAGGAATAATAATACCTACCTCCTGGGGTTCTTGTGAGGATCAAATGAGATAACACTTGTAAAATGCTTTGTTAGCCAGTTGGGGAAATATAATCAGCAGGAAAACTGGAGGGCTCAGTTACCAGAGTTTTAACATAAATGTACAATGAAACCCTGAAAGTTTCCCAGGTGGTAAGCTCATAATCAATAAGTATTTTATAAGTGATTATCACATGTCACGAGTTGGAGATTAGTACAGAAATATAAAGAAATCTACATGTAGTCTGTCTCTCATTTGATTCTCATGCTTCCGAGAGGCAAGTAGAGGCTGAGACTATTCTCATTTCAATTAAATTCATTCAACAAGCATTCATTACTCAAGAGAGAAACTGAGGAAGGGCAGTTAGGTGGCTCAGTGGATAGAGCACTGGCCCTGGTGTCAGGAGGACCTGAGTTCAAAGATTCCTCGGACACTTACTAGCTGTGTGACCTTGGGCAAGTCACTTAATCCTGATTGCCTCTGAAAAATAAAAAGGGGAAACTGAGACCTGGAGAGGTGGAAGTTATTTAGTCAAAGACACAAATGGAGTTACTAGCAGAACTGGGAATAAAACCTAAGGTCTCCCAACTCCCAATCCAGGGTTTTCCATATATGGTCCATTATGAACTTCTGCCTCAACCAAAATCTGGAGTGAGAAGGAAGTAAGAAGACATGATGATGATGATGATCACATCCAAAGGAAAAAAACACTTGGAAGCCCCAGACTGGATTTTGTTGTTTTCCTCAGAAAGCTGGAATCAGAGTTTATTTTGTCACCGAGTGGGCTGGAGACATTGGAGAAATGGGCAAATTCCTGCCAAAGAGGGCTGTCTTGTTTTAAGGGGGGAAATACATAATACATAAGGACAGTGATATGTGTCTGCTAGCATTTATACGGTGTTTTAAAGTCTGCAAAGAGCTTTAGAGTTATCTCATTTTATCCTAACAACAAAACTATGAGACAGGTGCTATTATTATACCTATATTACATAGGAGAACACTGAGGCAGAAGTTAAGTGACTTGTCCAGGGTGGTACAGCTACGTAAATGTGTGAGGCATTCCCCACTCCCCCAGAGATATGTACATATACATTACATGTATACATACACATATATATATCTATATATGTATTAACAATATGCCCTACTGTGCTAGCACCTCCCTATATTCCTTTGTTCTTGAGATCTTCCTTAGTGTGTGAGATGAGGTCAGACTCCAGTAATGAGTAATTAAGGGTGGGAAGTTGCTGGAGGCTTTACCTGGAGACCACAGACAATGGTGGGCTAGGGCAGATCAAGGGTGGGAAATTGCTGGACAAGGGGGCTAGCTAAAGGCTTGGGCTGAGCCACAATGAAAGGCCTATGGCCTCAGGCAAATTGCCTTATGTGGGAAGATTTGAGGAGAGCTCAAGGGGCTCTAAGAGCCTATACCTCAAAGATTCAAGAAAAGCTCAAGGGGGTTCCTAGAGCCTGTACCTCATCAAGTGTATGTATATACATGTATATACACACATAACTATATATCTATGTGTGTAAATACATATGTACATAACCACATACAAAGAATAAAGTCAGACAGGTACTGGTAGAGTAAAGCTTATTAATGTATCAGGATACAAATATACAGAAAAACAACACTGTTGTGGTTTGGAGGCCAGATTTAAGTGTTGTTTAAAAGATCCATACATACCAGGCGAGAGACTGGATAGATGATCCAAACAGTAAAGTATGTCATGACATCTTTCCTCTTACTCAACCTAGCGAAGAGAAGACTTCAGGGCAGAGGAGACATGATAGCCATCTCCAAGAGTTTAAAGGGGTATCACAAATAAGAAGGATTAGACTCATTCTTCTGGGTTCTGAACAGCAGTATTGGGATCAAGGGGTAGAAGCTATGGGGAGATAGCTAATAGAAGAAAAAGCTTTCTAACAATTAAAGCAAACCCAAAGTAAAGAGATGAGAGAGAGAGACGGAAAGGGGGAGAAGGGGAAAGAGGGAGAGAGGGAGAGAAGAGAGAGGGAGGGGAAGGAAGAGAGAGTAAGGGGGAGGGAGAGAGGGGGAGAGAGAGAGAGAAAGAGGGAGGGTAGGTAAGAAGACAAGAGGAGAGAGGGAGGAAGAGAGAGAGGGATGAAAGGAGGGAGGTCCTTTTCATTATAGGTCTTCAAAAGAAGTCAGTAAAACCACTAGGGACTAGATAATTGTGACTCCCAAATGAGATTCTGTAATTGTGATTCCTCAAATTTTAGCCAAGAGTGTTAGGTTCACCATTAAGAGAAAAAACAGCCCAGAGCCCGATAAATTACGATGTTAATTTGATTTATTGGACAACCATTTATTAAGCATCTACTTTGGGGCAGAATACAGTGAGATAGGAAATGTCAATAAATCAGTTGTCCGCCTTCACAGACCTTACAACAAAAGCAGACAGCTATAATATACATAAGAACATAAGAGCATTAGAAAGTGGCAGAATAAGAGGCCAAGAAAAAACATGGGTGGGGTGAAAGTGAAAAGATTAAGATAGGCTGGGAGGGGAGAAGAAAAAAATCAAAAGCTTCCTGGAAGAGGTGCAACTAAGATGGTTTTAAAAGGATGAATAGGAATTCAGTAAGTAAAAAAAGGGAGGGAAGCCCCATATATAAGGAATAAAAAGTTTTGGGGGCAGTCAGAGAATAGTCCAGAGCAGCTAGATGGCGCACTGGATAAAGTCTTGGGCCTGGAGTCAGGAAGACTCATTTTCCAGAGTTCAAATTTGAACTCAGACCCAGCTGTGTGACCCTGGGCAAGTCACTTAAACCTGTTTGCCTCAATTTCCTCATCTGTAAAATGAGCTGAAGAAAATCATTCCAGTATCTTCACCAAGAAAACCCTAAATGCAGTCAAGAATAGGACTGAAAACACTTAAGAATACAATCCAATTTGACTACAACACAGAATGCTGAAGTGATGATAATGAGATAAGGGAATGGGACAGAAAGATGGGAATGGGGATGGAATGCCAAAGGAGCAGCCAATAGGTGACCAATGAATATACTGTGAGCAGAAGAGTTACAAGATTAAATCAACAATAATAGCTGACCTCCACATGTTTTGAAAGACAGCCTGGGCTAAAAGATAGAAAGCTGGCCCTGGAGCCAGGAAGACTTGTGTTCAAATTCCACCTCTCACTTATACTGACTGTGATTCTGAGAAAGTCAACTAACCTCTCAGTGGTTGCTCTAGGCAACTCTAAATTCCAGAGAAGGTAGCGGTCTACATTGGTACAGAAAGTTACCTTATACCAAGGGGTTCTAAAACTTTTTAGTCTCAAGATTGTTTTATGTTCTTGAAAATTTAGGACCGCAAAGAGCTTTTGTTTATGTGGGTTATATTTATTAATATTTTTCGTGTTTAAAATTAGAATGCCAATATTATTATAAAATAGTTTTGAACTCACAGACCCCCCTGAAAAGGTCTTGTTGACCCCCAGAAGTCCCTAGAGCACATTTTGAGAACTGTTGTCTCATATTATATTACAGAGTATTATCTCACATCGGCCTCCCTATTTTATAATAAATGAAGAAGTTGAATTTTGCAGAAATTAAGTGGCTTGTCTATTCATGGTCACACAGCAAGTTTCAGAAGTAGGTTTAAAACAATGCATAAAGAAAATGAAGTCATATAGTCCAGTGGAAAACCGGAACCAAAGCTTGCTTTGTGAAGGTTGGGGCTAAGGGAAAGTTTGCAAATTCCTGCCAGGGCCACAGAGGAGAATGGGGTCAGTGGTATAGTTGCTGGTCCCACAGCATTGTTTGTAGGTAGTAATAACAATGATAATGATAATACGGCTGACGTTTGTACAGCTTTTTATGTTTGCCAAAGCAAAATACGCTTACTATCTTGTGAGGTAGCCAATAGAAGTCTTGTTACCCCTGATTTATAATGAAAGAAATTAAGGCTCAAGAGATAAAGTCATTTGGCCAAGGCCACAGAATAGCCAGGGTAACAGCACCTCTCTTTTGACTTGAAAGTGCTCTTTCATTCAAGGACAGATATCAGATGAGAGTGTGTCTTATGCACAATTGTTGTGCTTTGGGGTTGTCAGTTACCACAACAGAACCACTTGTTGAAATAGTCTACTGTGAATAAAGTTGTGTGATAGTCTTTCTGAAATGATACTTCATCCCAGTGTGGAAGCCCCACTCTGAAGAGCTCACCCAGAAGGAACGCAGATACTCTCCACGTTCCCACCAAACTCAACAACCCAACTGGCTTCATGCGGGAAAAGGAGGCCCTCAGCCCTACCTTGAGAACTGGTCTCTCTCAGACCTTCTCTAGAACTTGAATACTACAAAAGAACTAAGACCCAGTAGTGAGAGGTTATCTTGAAAAATAATGTTAAGAGGTCATTGAGGGGCGGCTAGGTGGTGCAGTGAATAGAGCACCAGCCCTCGAGTCAGGAGGACCTGAGTTCAAATCCAACCTCAGACACTTAACACAAAACTAGCTGTGCGACCTTGGGCAAGTCACTTAACCCCAATTGCCCTGCCTTCCCCCCTCCAGAAAGCAAATAAATAAATAAAACCACATTTTTTTTAAACAAAATAATTTTAAAAAGAGGTCATTGAACATCTTATCCAGAGAGGAGATGTACTACTATATGCAGAATCCTTTTTGTTTTCTTGTCTATATAGAGAGATGATCATTTTTTTAATGTTGGTCATATTCATAATAAAAAAAGGAGGAAAAAGCTTCCAAGGTCATTAGAAATACTCAAGGGACTGCAGAGGTCATTTTATAGGTAGGTTTAGTGACTTACCCAAAGTCACACAAATAACTGGAGTAATACAGATACCGTCCACACTGAAAACAATTAATTTTAAAAAAGAAATAAATACGCAAGCAGGGATCTAGGACCTAGGTCACTGAGAGATTTATTACTGGGAGGTAGTCCAATAAATCAGCTACAGAAGCAAAGAATAATGTCTAAGGGAACCGAGGGTCTAAGAAGTTAAACTCATGGGTCCCGTAAAAGGTCAGAAGAACCAGGATAATAAACTCAAGTGACCCTGGTCACACCCCCGACCCTGGGAGAAGGAACAAAACAAACCCCAGTTAAAGCACAGTAAGTTGGATGTAAGTGTGTGTGCTTGTCTGTGCGGAGGGAGGGGAGGGAGGGAAAAGAGGATAAAGTAAGCAGGGATGGGATGCAGTTCTTTGGAGTCAGATGGAAAGAAAGATAAGGAAGTAGCTCTGGAAACAACGGAAACCAGAGGAGGGGCTAAACTTCCCTTTCCCCTTACCTTAGGAGCCCTGCTGGGGGAGGGGAGGGGAGGGAGGAGGTGTGGGAGAGGATGTACGTGAGCTACACAGGAAGGTCAGTGT
Source organism: Pseudochirops cupreus (assembly GCA_028627135.1). NCBI lineage: Eukaryota > Metazoa > Chordata > Mammalia > Diprotodontia > Pseudocheiridae > Pseudochirops > Pseudochirops cupreus. Next base: position 290,653,698 of record CM053581.1, read on the forward strand.
TCAGAAAGAGAAATGTGTGTGTACCTGCCTCCAGAAGGGGGAGGCTCTCTAAGCTAGCCAGGAAAGCTTCTGAATGACTGGCTGGAATGGAGCCCTGCTGCCTCTCTTGGGAACCTGGTGCAGGCAGCCAGTGACCATGGATCATCAAAACAGGAAAAAAATCATAAAGCAAAAATGTTCAAGTAAGGAGACTGGTATTTATAGGGAACAGCCCTGTATTAGCCTGGAGGGTGGGGGAGCAAGATGGGAGCAAGGGAGAAAGCTGACATGAGAGTGTCTAGAGGGCAAGGTATAGTGGAAATGGCTCTGGGTTTGGAGAAAAGCACCCAGGCTCTGCCACCTGACTCCCTTACCCTTTCCGAGCCTGAATTTCCTTTTCTGTGGAGCGATTGGCCAGATGGCCCCTTCTAGCTATATTTTGGCTTAATCAACAAAGGTTCCTAGGCCCAGGGGAAGCTTTTGAAACCAAGTATGGGCAAAGGGAAAACACACACACACACACACACACACACACACCCCGAGAAAAATTCATACTAACCCCTACAGACAACAATGGTGATAAAGTGTACTAGTCTTAAATTCAGAAAACCCTGGGCAAATCACTTCACTGTCTGAGCCTCGGTTTATCAGGAAAATAGGGAGAGTAAACCTGACATTTCTATAGCAGTTGAAGGTTTTCTCCTCAAGACCCTATGGTATGACAGCTTATTACCATATCCATTTTACAGCCAAGTTCAGAGAGTGAAGATACCTGGGTCACAGAGGTAGTCAGCAGAAGAAGCCAAGATTAAAACTGGCATCTATTAAATCCAGGTTTTCCCATCAGCCACAAAGACTTTCAAATCAGACTAGCCCCACAAAGAAGAAAGTGTTTTGTAAACCTGAGAGAATAAAGGGTGAGTTAATCAGGTTCACTACTAATAACAACTGGTATTTATATATGACTTTAATGCTTACAGAGTGCTAGGAATACATTTATTTCACTGGAACCTCAAAAAAAACCAAACCCTGTGCAATAGTTAGGACAAGTATTGTTACTCGGGCTTAATAGATGTGGAAACTAAGGGTCAGGGAGGAGGGTAACTTGTCCATGGTAACCCAGGAAGTGCCAGAGGTAAGTGTCTAAGTACATAAATATTTGTAAATTACTTTTTTTCCCCAAGAAATGAAGTTTGAGGAAGAAAGGTAAACCATATGGTATTTCATTAACAAGATCCCATTCCCTCTCTCTTAACTGATGGTCTAAAAAGGGCACTGGGATATTTTTATTATTATGTCACCAGCCTTGCTGCACAGCTGGAGAGACTAAGATGGCTTCTTATATGGGTAGGAATTTCAACTCAGTAAACATTTATTAGCTGCTACTACTCTGTGCCAGGCTCTATGCTAAGTGCTGGAGACACAAAAAGATGCAAAAGATAGTCCTTGCCCCCAAGGAACTTACAATCTAACAGGGGAGACTACATGCAAACAAGGATGAACAAAAGTAATGTACAGAAAGTGGTTAAAAAGATATTAGGATTCAGGAACATCACAATGGTTCTATAAAGAAGTTTCCTACATCTTTGCTGCCTGCCCCCTGAGATCTTCTTCACACACTCTCCCTTTCAGCTTTTTAATCTGAAAAAATTCTATTTCCTTGCCCCAAGGAAGATAACTTTTGACTCCTTTCCTTTTTTTAAAACTTTTACTTCACCCTCTTTCGTTTCACATACAACACTGCTGTCATCTTAGAATATGCAACTTCCCCTCTTCTAGAACCTCATGATTCCCTAATATTTACTATATACCATCAAATCTCATTCTGACTTTGCAGTTCATCTATAAGTTAAGGTCACCCTACCCAACCAACATTATCTACCTTCACTAGTAATAATAACTGGTATTTATAGATGACTTTAATGTTTACAAATAACCTATCAGGTTATCTTCTTCACCCTTCCATTGGATTGGGAATATGGAGGAAGCCAATGCTCTATCCAGCTCTACCATTCATTCACTGTGTGATTTGGTCAAGTTATTTTCTTTCTCTTAGCCTCATTATTCCTGCCTGTAAAATTAGATCCTGTGCCTGGATCTCTTAGGTTCCATGATCTTCATGAGTCTAAATTGTTCTTGCCTCTAAGTTTATGCTTATGTGTTCAAGGACCCCTGGATGACAAATCAAGAGTACTATCTCTGGTACTAACAAGCTGTGTACGGGACCTTGAGTATGTCACATCCCTTCTCTAGGCTTGAAAGCCATCATCTGTAAAATGAATGGTGTGATTTCTAAATAAAAAGGTCTAGCTAGCCATGGGTACCCCCTCAAGATTCTGTCCTGGCCCATCTTCTCTCTATTTTGCTTGGTGATCTCATCAGATCCCGTGAATGGACTTCTTGACGCAGATGATTCTCAGACCAATTTATTCAGCCCTAACCTCTCTCCTGATCTTCATTCTTACCTCACCAGTTGCCCATTGGGCATGTCAAACTAGATATTCTTCAGAAAGCTCAAATGCAACATATTCCCCAAAGAACTCTTGAGCCTTTCTCTAAACCCTAACTTCTTTATTGCCATCAAAGGTACAATCATTTTCTCACAGGCTAGGAAATCCTCAACTCTATACTAGCCCATATGTCCTTTTTTTTTTGCCAAGTTTTTGTCATTTCTACATTTGCAATATCATTCTTGCTTTTGTATTTGTCCCCTTCTCTTTACTCACACAAGTATCTCCCTCACATAGGCTTTCATGACCTTATTCCTGGACCACTAAAATAGCCACACTGGTCTCCCTGCCTCAATTCTCTCTCCATTCCACCCATTCATTCAGCAGTCAAACTGATCTTCCTACAATGCAGGTCTGACCATATTCTACCCCCCTCCCTCCAATTCAATAAACTCTAAGGGTTCCCTTTTACCTGTATCAAATATAAAATGATATGTCTGTCTTTTAAAACCATAACCTGGCCCCCCTCCACCTTTCTAAACACTACTCTCCTTCCTTTTTCTATAATCAAATGATACTGGCCTTCCTGTGGTTCCTTCCATATCACACACCATATCCCTAGTCTTTTGCCTTTTCGCTGTCAAGGCTGCCCCCCACACCTACAATGCCCTCCTCCCTCCTTCACTTTATCTCTTGGCTTTCTATGAGCTTCTTTGAAGCCTCTTCTATCCAATTCCCATCCATCACTAGTGTCTTTCCTGAGATTACCTCCCAAGCTTGCATGTATGTACCTAATTGTTTGCCTATGATCTCCTCCATTAGAGAGTAAACTCCTTGAGAGCAGGCAGTGTGTTTTTGGTTTTTTTTACTTTCTTTCTATCCTAAACACAATGTCTGGAACATAGTAAGCACTTAACAAATGCTTGTTAATGATCATGATTTCTTTTCTTTCTTCCAGCTCTAAATCCACGAATTGGTAGACATCTGAATAGTTCTCCTTTCCCCTTTGTTGAAATCATATCTGGTAACATATTAAAAAAGAGAGAGAGCGAAAAGAATGTCAATTTAAAAATACTCAGAAAAAAGTTCAGAAAGTCAAGCACTTAATTGCCAGGCAGTGTGCTAAGTGCCTAGGATACAAAGGGCAAAAAATAGTCCCTTAAGGAGCTCACAGTATAATGAATGAGAGAACATGGAACCAATATGCACCAACAAGATAAATCGGAGATAATCAATAGAAAGAAGGCACTCGCATTAAGAGGGACCAGGAAAGGCTGCTTGCAGAAGGTGGGATTTTAGCTGATATTTGAAGAAAATTAGGGAAGCCAAGAGAAGGAGATGAGGGAGAGAATTTCAAGCATGTGGGGACAGTCAGTAAAAACATTCCAAGTTGAGAGATGGAGCGTCTTCTTCATGGAACACTGAAGAGGATAGGGTCACTGGATTACCTAGAAGGGAGTAAGATATAAGAAGACTAGAAAAGTAGGAAGAGGACAGGTTATAAAAAGCTTTAAAAGTTAAACAAATGATTTTGTCCTGGTCTTGGAGGTAATGGGAAGACACTGGAGTTTATTCAGCAGGAGAATGATGTGGTCAGATCTACTATTTTAGCAAGACCTCTTTGACAGATGAGTGGAGAACATACTGGAGTGGGGAAAGATGAGGCAGGAAGACTAATCCCTGGTCAAATGTAATGAGGTGATCAGGGCGGTAGCAGTGTCAGCTGGGACAGCTAGGTGTCACAGAGCTGGGCCTGGAGGCAGGAAGACTCATCTTCCTGAGTTCAAATCTGACCTCGGACACTTATTAGCTGTGTGACCCTGGGCAAGTCACTTAAACTTGTCTCAGTTTCCTCATTTGTAAAATGAGCTGGAGAAGGAAATGGGAAACTGCTCCAGTATCTTTGCCAAGAAAACCCCAAATGGAATCATGAAGAGTCAGGTACAGCTGAAATGACTGAACAACAACAAAGCAGTGTCAGTATACAAGAGATGTTATGAAGATAGAATGGACAGGATTTGACAACAAATTGGTTAAGGGGGTAAGAGTAAGAAGTTGAGGTGAATGAGAAGATGATGGGGTCTGCTAGACTGTAATAGGGAAGCTAGGAGGAGGGGAGTGATTCAAGATAAAATAATGAGTTCACCTTTGCACAAAAATGGACACAAACAGGGCAATTTTGCTACTATCTTGTTAAATTTAATATATACTTTTAAAAACTATGTAAAAGGAGTTTGTGGTTTCATATTCTTTTTGTTTTCTGAATACTGAAATGCTTTTTTTTAATGATTTAAGTTCATAATAAAAATAATTTCAAAATAAAATAAATTTGTCCTGTTTTTCAAAGTCCAGTTGCAGCCTCTTTGGAGCCCTCTCCCATCTCCCATACTTAACTAAGGATAAAAATAAGAACGGTCATTTGCTTTAACATTTGAGATCTTTATGTATATTTTCTCATTTGATCCTTATAATAGTTCTGTGGGCTAGGTACTTGTAAGTTATTATTCCATTTTACAGATGAAAAAATTGAGGTTCAGAGAGATTAAATGACTTATTTATAGCCATGTAACTAATAATGGTTAGAGGTGGGATTTGAGCTCAGATATCCATTTTTTTCCTAATTCAGCATTCTATTCATGATTGCATTGTTTTTCCAGATAATTCCATACATTTTGTACTTTTATATACTATCCTTTTTTTGTATTTTTATGTATTATCTCTTTTTCTCTCTCTTTTTCCTGTCTTGTATCTTTAGTTAGAGTTCCAGGTCCTTAAGAAGAAGAAATCTTTTATTTCTTTCCCCCCTTCTTGAGTAGAGGTGGCACATTGTTAGCAGGCCCTCAAATGCTTGCCTGAGTTTTGTGTTTACTAGGCTCTCCAAATCACCCTGGCTCTCATTGACTGGTCGATAACAGAGCCCAGGCCAAGCCCTACTTGGTCATGGTCTGGGCCCTGGTTTGGCTCAGAATGAATGTCAATGGCTATTGTTTCTGTTTTGGCCAAAAATCCTAAGGGTCTTCCCCTCCCAGATCTTTTTTATTTTTAAAGAGTCCATTCTTTGCCTCATTTCTTACTAAAGCCTTAATCAGAGAATAGGGGCTGCCTCATTCAAACTGAAACCTTAGCTTGAAAAGGGCAGGGTTTCCCAAGGCATCCTGGCCCATCTCTAGTCATCCTGATCCATATGTGGTCACTGGACCAGATGGCTCAGGAGGAAAAAGTGAGGCTGGTGACTTTGCACAGCTCCCCCTCACTTAAATCTAATTTACTTGCAAGTTGTGGCATCACCTCCCTGATGTCATGGTCCCCTTGAAAAATGAAGTACAAAGGCAATAATTCTTGATCGTTCCGGATTAATCTTTTTTGTTTGTTTGTTTTGGGAGGCAATCAGCTTTAAGTGATTTGCCTAGAGTCACACGGGCCATATTTGGACTCAGGTCCTCCAGACTCCAGGGTGCTCTATCCTCTTCTAGCTGCCCCCCGGGATTAATCTTCAACCAGAAAATTTTTTTGGCTTAGTTGCTCTTTTTTCTTGACTGTTGTCCCTTTAGAAGAAGGTAAACTCCTTGAGGTCAAGGACTTTCTTTTGTACCTTAGTATTCCTGTCACCTGGCACAGCGCCTTGTACACAGTAGGCACTTAAATATTTTAATTGAATTATTAATCCTTTATTAGTGCTTTTACCTAGAGGCTATAATGCAATGGAAAGAACATGGGCTGTCCTATCAGAGGATGTGGGCTTAAAATTTGTTCAGTTGTTTTGGTCATGACCCCATGTGGGGTTTTCCTGGCAGAGAGACTGGAGTGGTTTGCCATTTCTTTCTCCAGATCATTTTACAGATAAGGAAACTGAGGCAAACAGGGATAAATGACTTGCCCAGGGCCACAAAGCTAGTTAATGTCTGAGGCTGGATTTGAACTCATCAGGTCTTCCTGACTTCAGGCCTGGCACTCTACCCCCTGAGCCACCTAGCTGCCCCCAATCCTGCTATTTATTACTTATGTGACCTTAGGCAAACTACTTTCCTTCTCTGGACTTCATTTCCTCTGTCAAACTAGAGGGATCTGGAAAATCCTTTCTAGTCTAAATCTATGATCATGAAATTTTTTTAAAAAAATCAACCAGTCAGTCAGTTTTATCTTTAAGCTATTTGGGTAAAGGTTTTGGCGGGAAAAGTGGAAACTAACAAAAATTCTTGTTTGAATTTGTAGGATTAATTTTTTATCTTTTGTTTTTGTATCATCTTAATTTCTCAATATATATCCTTATCCTCTCAGAGTGCCATTCCTTATAACAAAGATCATCACCCCCCACAAAAAAGAAAGAAAGTTAACAAAACTAACCAACACACCAACCAAATCTGATACATATCATATCCCACACCTATAGTCCCCCACAAGCTTCCTTCATGAGAAATAATGTCAAGACTCTCAATGAATCAGTGGTATCCAGGCTTACTTGGACCATTACCATACTTGAACTAGCACTGACATTTTTGGTAACTGGCACAGCCTCCACCCAAATAGAGTTGGTTGTACCTCTCTAAGTGTGGGGAGTGGTGATTAGTGATCTGAACTAAGCATCAGATGGAGGTGTTCACACAAGCACCTTCTCACCAGGAAATAATGTAGTACGTCACTGGCCTCCACCCATAAATACTTCCTGCTTCTCAGACAATGCCACTCCGGTCACTAGGGTGAGATGGGAGGTGTGGCAACTTTTTGTGTCCTCTCCCATGCCTGAACTTGCCCCCTCCACTCCCAGCAGTGTGTCTGAGAAGTGTCAAGAACACAAGATTTGGAGTGAAAAAACTTGAGTCAAATCCTAGCTCTCTATTACTATGGCATTTGATAAGTTATTTTTGCTAGGTGGTGTGGTGGATAGACTACCAGACCTGGAGTCAGGAAGACTTAACTTCCCCACTCAATTGTAAGCTCCTTGAGGTCAGGGATTGTCTTTTGCCTCTTTTTGCATCCCTAGCACTTAGCACAGTGCTTGGCACATAGTAGGAGCTTGATAAATATCTACTCAATTGAATTCTATAAGTAGCAGAGAAGGTGCCAACCTGCATTGGCAAAGAATGTTTCATTTCCTGGCAGCTCCTTCTACTAATGAAGTTATGGGCCCAGTCCCTAGTCCTGACTTATTTACTGATAAAGGGCAGGATATGGAAGATTTACATCCATTACCTCATTTGATTCTCTTTAGTTTGTGAAGTTGGTAGTATTGAGGGAAAAGGACACTGAATTTGTAATCAAAAGACCTTGGTTTTCATTCTAATGCTGTTACTACTTGGTACTACTCTGGACTAAGGATCACCTAGTTCAAACCCATTAAACTGAGGTCCAGAGAGATTATAGTGTCTTCTTTCTCTAAAGCCCTACAATCTATTAAGCATTAACCCCATTTTACAGGTGAGGAAACCTCAGCATCACTCCCATCCTCCCTTCTTTGTTCCAGTCTTTCAGGCTGAGGTGGCCCTTTCCTTCTCTACTTGTGCCCTTGATCCCTTCCCCTCTCTTGCCTCCTCTGATACCTTGTCCCTTCTTCCATACCCTTCCAGTCCTTACTTTTTAGTCCTCCTTGGCATCTTCAAGTATGATCAGATTGATCTTCCCAATCCTTAAACCTTTATTTCATTTTCCTATCCCCTTTTCGAGTTGCCTCCATTTTTGCATCTCCCCCTCATTTCTCCGAGCCTTAAAATTTGGTTTCCATTTCCCCTACCTGATTGAAGCTGCCATCTCCCAAGGCCACCAGTGATTTCTATTTCTAATCCAGTGACAATTCTTCTTCACTATTCTGCAGCTGTTGTCTACTTCTTCTCCCCCTACCACTTTTCTAGCTCTTCTCCCCTTCCAGAACTCTTGCTGTGTGATTCTCCCTACCCGTCAGACCAATCTTACTTAGTATCCTTTGCAGGACCATCTTCCATATCCTGCCCTTTATGCTCTATCCTGACACTGCTCTTCTCTCTCTCTTCATTAGCTAGATTCAACTCTATGAAGATAATCCCCAAATCTGCACACTCAGCTCCCATCTCTTGAATTTCCAATGCCAAACCTCCAGCTGTCTGCCTGACAGAGTCACCAAATCTAAATTTTTTAAAAATTGTATTTCGTTTTTTCCAATTACATGTAAAAATCACTTTTAGCACTCATTTCATAAAAATTTTGAGTTCCAAATTCTCTCCCTTCTCTCCTCACTCCTTAAGAAGACAAGCAATTTGATATAGATTATACGTGTACTGTCATACAAAACATTTCCATATTAGCCATGTCAAGTCTAAAATTGAATTCATTTTTCATTGCCCTTAAACCCACCCCTCATCCTAACTTTCCTATTCCTGCTATGGGCACCATCACTCTTTCAGTCACCTAGGATCTCAACCTAGGAGTTATCCTTAACTCATAATTGTCATTCACCACCACCCCTAAATCCATTTTATTACTTGTCAACTGCACCTTGACAAATTCCCCATCACTCTCCTTCTCTATATTTGTACCATAATCACCTAGTTGGGGCTTCATTACCTCTTACCTGAACTACTGCAATACTCTCCTAACCAGAGTCAATGGATCTAGTCATTCCTTTCCAATTCTTCTACCACACTGATGCCAAATTGATATTCCCAAAGTTCCTAAGATACACATCTGACCATATCACTCTCTTGCTCAAGACGATTAAGCAGCTATTCTTTGCCTTAGGATAAACTGCAAACTCTCGGATTTCACCTTTAAAGCCCTTCACAATCTGGTTTTAGTCTGTCCTTACAGCCTGATTGCACACTATTCTCTATGCACAGCATATTCCTGCCAAACTGGTCTACTTCCTACTTCTTGTATATTACTCTGAATCTCCAGGCTCTGTGCCTTTGTATAGAATGATCCTATGCTTGAAATGCTCTCTTTCCTCCTCTGGCTCCCTTCAAGGCTCAGCTCCAGTAGTATCTCCTTCAAGAGGCTTTCCTTGGTATGTTCTGATTGTTAGGTTCCTCACTGACAACTGCTGAGTTGATTTTGCATCTATCCTGTATTTATCTGTGAATGGGCTAGATTGCCCGACAACATAAGCTCCTAGAGCAGTGGTTCTCAACCTTCCTAATGCCGAGACCCTTTAATACTCATATGTGGGAGTATCTGCATGTGGGTGGACGTGCCTGGAGACGGATAGAGCAGCAGTGTCTTCCATCCTAAGACAAAGGAAATATGTGTTTTCCGATGGTCTTAGGCAACCCCTGTGAAAGGGTCGTTCGACCCCCAAAGGGGTCGCGACTCACAGGTTGAGAACCTCTGTCCTAGAAGGTAAGAACTGTTTTCACTTTTATATTTATATCCCTAGCTCCTAGCACTGATACTAGAGCATTTATATAGGTGGCACTTAATAAATGCTTATTGATTGACTGAAATTTGCCCATGGGTGACATCACTCAGCTAGTAAGTAGGAGAGCTGAGTCATACTAATAACCAAGATATTTTGACTAAATCTAATGATTTGTTCTATTGCACCAAGCGCTACTTCTCTAGATTCTAACTAATGGCTACCAATGTAGCCATTACTAATGAGAAACATAAAGACATAGGTCATTTCATAGAATGCCCCAAAGTATATGCCCTTTCCCACAGAGCTGGTAACTTCCCCAATCTTCTTAAGTCATTAAACATACCCAGCCCTGAAAAGCTAACACACTAAAGGTTTTATTCTGCTGATGTCACACGCCTGGAACACTGTCATATTTGTTATCTTATCTTTTAAAAAAAATTACCCCATGCACGCTGTCTTACAGAGAAGCAACACGCGTAAGGCTGACTACATTTCATAATATAACGAGGGTATAAAGTCCAGATCTCAAAAACGGGAAGTAAAAAACACTATACATTTTGTAACTGATTGCAATTTTATGGGTCTGCCACACTTTCTCAAAGTTGTCTACAAAGTGCTAGCTTTCATTGTGGGAACCACACATACATCCTTTCCCTCACTGCCCATGTGACCTAGTTTAGCCACAGCTCTCTGACTCAACTCAATCAATATGGGTTCCAACTCCTCTTGGGATGGACAAATAGTATTTCTTTCTTGGATTCTGTCTCATTCAAGCTGTTCTTTTAGTCATATTGGGAAGTTTATCTGTGGAGAAGATGAAGTCTGCTTGATTATATTCCAGTTCCTTTCTTAAATTGGAATCCATGGGTAAATGCCCAGGCTCTGATGAAGTCTCAACACTTCTCAACACAAGTCATCATTTTCTATACCTTAGTAGATATTCTCCATGATATGTTATGGCTTTCCTTACCCTCCTCAAAATCTATCACCATTCCACAGCCAAGCACCAGGGGCTGATCTTGGTACCAGCCAGGCTTATCTCGGGTGACCTAGTCTATTTCTGGGACTATATATGAAGCCTTTTTTGAGAGCCACTAACTATTTGTGTGGCCATGAGCAAGTTACTTCAACTCTCTGGGACTTTTAGATATCACAAACTGGATGTGCTATAGCCGTTTTAAATTCAACATGTCCAAAACTGAACTCATTCTTGTTGTTCCCAAACCCTCTCCTTTTCCTAACTTTCCTCTTACTGTCACAAATAGCAACACCCTTCTTGTCACCCAGGTTCACACCACAATTCAAATCAATTATCAAGAGGCCAGGGTTTCTTAAACTTTTTCCATTCAAGACACCTTCAGTCCTTCTTAAACTGTGGGTCACAATGGAGTTTAAGAAGCACTGGCTCAAGACCTATGATTCGATCTTCATAAGATCTCCCACATATGTCCTTTTCTCTCTTCTGACACTGCTATTAACCTGGTACAGGTCCTCATGACCTTATGCCTGGATGACTGCAATGCCTGATGGTTGTTTTCCCTGTCTCCAGTCTCTCACCACTCCAGTCCATCCTCCTTTCAGCTGTCAAATTGGTCTTCCTAAAATGATGATCTAACCATAACATCCCTTCTCCCATTTAATAAACTCTAGGAAGTCCTGTTTAAGTCTAAGATCAAATATAAAATCGGCTTTCAGAAGATCTTCATAACCTGGTCCCTTCCTAACTTTATGCTCTTCTTACACAACTTACTCTCCTCCATGTACTCTAGTAAAACAACCACCTTTCTGTTCCATTCACAGAACACTCCATCTCCCACTAGCTGTCCTCACGATAAGCTACCATTTATACTGTATCTTCTGTGTGCTAGGCAGTGCTACATACAAACATCTTATTTGATCCTCACAAAGACCCTGGGAGGTAGGTGCTTTTGGTACCCCCATTTTAAAGTTGAGGAAACTTAGGCAAATATAAATTAAATGACTTGCCCAAGGTCACACAGTTAGTAAATATAACAGTCTGGTTTTGAACTCAGGTCTTCCTGACTTCATGGCCAACGGTCTATCCACCATGCCTTCTAGCTGCCCCATGCCTATAATTCTCTCTCTTCTGTCTTCTAGCTTTCTTGGCTTCCTTCAAGTCTCAGCCAAACCCCAATCTTCTGTAAGAAGCCTTTTCCAGTCATTATTAGTCTTAGTGCCTCCCCTCATATCTCCAATTTAGCTTTTATATATATATATACACACACACACACACACATATATATATACTACATATATGTATATCTGCTGTAAATATATATTTTACATATATTTTAATATATTTTACAGATACAAATATAGATATAGATATATATTGTCCCCTCCTTTAGACTGTGAATTCCTTGAGAGCAGGAATTGTTTTTTGTCTTTCTTTGTATTCCCAGCACTAGGCATAGTAAACATTCCATAAAGGCTCATCTGCAAACTAAAAGCTTGGCTGAGATAACCTCAGAGGTCCCATCCAGATCTAATCAGTGAGTCCACAAACATTTGACTAAACTTTCATGTGCCAGGCCCTGGGTGGGCAAAGACAGACCAAAAAAACCTCCTGCCACCAAGGAGCTTACATTCTAATGGAGATAACATGCAAATAAATAGGTACATAAAAGGGTATAGAGTAGCCAGAAGATAATCACAGCTCTACAACGATCATCCTATGAACTGAGGGCATCTTCATTTTATGAGAAGGCATAGAAGGAAACATTAGGGGAAAAAAATGAGCTTTCATTCAAAACAACACAAACCATTCGTAATTCTCCATTGTCAAATTCACATCAATGACCAAGACAGACAGCAGCATCATCCAACGCTGACAATACTCTTGGACCTTCGCCATCTCCTCCTGATTAGCAGTGTTCTCCTTCTTGCCTTTAGGCTCAAGACTGGCTGGCAGCAAAGGCAGGAGGTTTTAGAAGGTCTCTGTCACAGGCTTGTGTCAGGAATCCATGGAGCTCAGGTGAGGGATAAATGGGCAAGATGTCAAAGGCAGCAACAATGATCTGATGACTTCACCACTAAGCTCTGATCTCAGGGTTTCTGGTCCTGGGAGGAGGGGAATAAAGGAGTCCTCTGATACCCTCGTAGCTGAGTCAATCCTAAATAAAACAGACATGGGATCTGGCCTTCAATGAAGCTTCTCTTTTTGATTCAGTCTACCAGAAGATTTGACCAAAACAGAGTTGGGGGGTGTGGTGTATATGTGCAAGAATATAAAAGGAAACAACTCCTTAATCCATATAAATTGTTATAATAGTGGGATTTCAGGCATCAACAGAACAAGGGGAAGAGAGATATTTTTAATTGGGAGGGGAAAGCGTCTCCAAATCCCTTAAAGCATGGTAAATAGCTCCTTTCATATCACCTTACTGATACTACTTTGGAATTCTAGAAGAAATTGTTGAATTATTTTGCAGAAAAAGGCCAGATCTCTAAATGTTAACACTAGAGGAAGAAATATCTGCTGCAAATATAAGTTCAAAAGAACTCAAACACATTTGAATTAGAGGTTAATATTATATATATACTCCACCTACCACTCTCCACCCCACCCCTAGTCCTGCCACTGTGGAAAAACAGCAAAGGAACACAGAAAGCAAAGAAATCTCTAATCAAAGAAGAAGGAAAAAGTGGGAATGAAGAAGAAAGCTAAAGAGGAAGAGGTTTCTCTGTTCTTCAAAGGTTTACAAAACCTATTCAGCCTAACAAGATACATGAACATTTAGACTCACTTTCAAATTATACCAGGCACACAAGGCAGTCCTGGGAACTTTTGGGGGAGGAAGCGGGAAGGAAAAGAAAGGGATCCATTTTGGGGTTTAATTGGTACAATATAGAGAACTGCCAGTGAATAAACTCTCTCTACCAATGAAGATGGAGTCGAGAATTCAAAGTGGAAGTGGTACTGTGCTTTCAGTTGCGCTAAAGCAAGGGTTCTTAACCATTTCTATGTCATGAAAACCCTCACCCTCCCTCTTGGCAGTGTGGTGAACCCCAAGGATCCCTTCTCAAAATAAAGTTTTTAAATGCATAAAATAAAATACACAGGATTATAAGGGGAAAAAGTTATATTGAAATAGACTTAGGAAAGTAAAAAAAAAGATTAACCCCAAGGTTAAGAACTCCCATTCTAAGGGCCTAATCAGAAAAAAAAGACTGTCAGATGAAAATCTGAGATACAAAAGATCTCAGGGAAAGGATCAATATTCAATAATTTCAGAGGATGGTCTTTGATCCCTACTGAATTAAGGCATCTTTTTTTTTTTTTAATAAAGAGAACAGAAAGAAGGCCAAAAAGAAGCCCAGACAAGCAGGATGAATTTGAAAGTTATAAGCTGAACTTATTTTTACTTAAAAAAAAAAAGCAAGTTATACATAATGGAGATCTGCAGTTTCATGTATGAACATCTTTTATCTTTTCCACTAAATATACAGAAGTGCCCATTTTAGTTTTCCTTTAAGTTCAGATAGGTAGGCGATAAGCATTTACTCTGTGCCTTACTATGTGCCAGGCATTGTGCTAAATTTTTTAAAAAGAAAAGAAAAAAAAATCTTAGCTGTTATTTACATAGCTGTTGGGTTGTCATGGCCAAAGACTTTATTACCCATTCTTAGACCGGATCTAGTTGGCCAGAGGGATGCTACCTAAAACTCTGCCAGCAGAATCTACGCTACCAAAGTTTGTGCTCTATTAGCAAAATCTTCAAACTCCCAAGGTCACCCCCACAGCATGATGAGAACATCTAAGGAAGAGTTTGTGGAGAGCCTGCCTATATGGTGGGTACCAATGGGCTACACACCAATGAATCTAAAGGAAAACCCCCCCCCAGCACACAGGGGTCCTTTCTATAGAGGATTTATCAGAGGTCACTTGACTAAAGTTAGACCAAGTAAGAAAAAATGGATTAATTATAATTTTCACTACTGAATATAGATCACAGGTCTCCAAAAGACCCATAGATATATATGGCCATCAAAAATAGCAAGACAGTATGGTACTGCAAAAATAAAATAAAATAAAATATAATAAAATGCACTGGATAGGTTATCTTGGTTTTGCTTCTTACTATAGGACTCAAAACATAGATATGTTCTATTAATGCTGTCTAACATGTATTTGAAGTAGCTATGCCCTATGGCTAATACACCTTTAATACTCAATGAAGAGAACTAAGAGCAAGAACAAACATGGGGGAAAGAAAGAGAAAACAAAGAAGGCATGTGGTAGAGATTAGTCATAAGGTGCTGTCATCGATAGCCTCCAGTACCACTTAGTGGCACTAGTGTCCGGGATGCCTACCCCTGAGCTGGAAGCTGACAATGAAGTAACTCTGACGAACACACAAACAGAATAACCACAGCTAACTCATTCTTCAACCTCATTCTTCAAACCACATGCAGCATTTTCACATAGTCTCGGTTCTTCTCCTTGCTCACGCTGTCATAGCAACACAATAGCCGGCACACATGACATGTTCAAAAGCCCCATGTGGAGTGGATGCAGCCTGGAAGCCACATGCAGCATCACACCCTGGCAGGAAAACCGTAACCTTCCTGGGGTCTGTGATCGCCCCTCCTGTCCGGCCTGATTCACCACCACTCACTCTTGCCTCAGATGATATTTGCGACTGGCTTCCATGGCAATGAGCTATGTCAATGGCAAGGAAAGAATGGCGAACCCGAATGGAACAAACAACCCTTATTGACAAACAAACACTTCGGTCATCAGCAGGGCCCAGGAAAAGAAAGGACTAGAAAAAAGGGCAAGCTTGAAAGAAGATAAGAAAAGAGAGGCAGTTCCATATAATGGAAAGGATAGTAGGTGTGATATCAGAATCCTGGACTTCAAATCCTGGCTCTGCTATTTACTGCCTGTGTGACCTTGGGCAAGTCTCTTTTCCTTCTCATGGCCTCAATTTCTCCATCTGTTATATGAAAGGGTGTTGGACAAGATAAGCTACTAAGTCCCTCTCCAGCTTAATATCACATGAAATTATTATCATAGGGTGTTTTTCTTAAAACAAATATTTTCAGGGTTGAGTCTGGTTTTTGATTTATGGAGACATTGGTGCCAGAGTTACAAGTGCCAGAACTATGTAGCACCTTTGCCTTAAGACCATGAAACATTTTATCCTTACTAAGTGTTGTTCAACTCTCTCCTAGTCTGTGAAGTGCCAAGTATATTTTATTTCAGACTGTGATTCCCAACTCCGAACCTGCCACATTCCAGGTACAGGACAAAATTAAGGACAAAGGCCCATAGATTTAGAGTTGGAAGGGACCTAGGTCATCTAGGCTAAATCCCAGATTTTTTATTTTTTAGGAAACTGAGGCCAAAGAGGTGAAGTGCCAAGGTTAGTGGAACTACAATATAAACCCTGGGCCTCTGTCTCCAAAGATGGCACTCTTGTGACCATACGAGGTTGCCTTAAAATTCACTATTTTATTAAACACCTATTTATGTGCCAGGCACTGTTTTAGATACCAGGAATACAAAAACAAAAATGAAACCATCCCGGCCTTTAGGGAGCTTCCATACTACTAAATTATCAGGGCAAAATAACTCAAATTAATGTGTGTGTACATAACACACACACACACACACACACAGATTCTATGAAATCAGTATTATAGATATGTCTTTAATAATAACACATATCCTACATTAGTATAGATATATTGTTGCTGTATCTATGTAGATTAAGGATAATATAGATATATTATTGACATATCTGTGTCTATAGATATATCTATAATATCAATTTCACAAACCCTAGGTTAATATGCA
>CM053581.1:290670773-290694365 GCA_028627135.1 Pseudochirops cupreus
ATATATTTCATAGATGTTAGGTTACTATGTAATATATTAAATAATTAGGTTAATATATTATATAATTAATAATAATAAATAATATATTGACCTAAGATCTGTGAAATATGTATTGTATACTATGTATTAATATATTTTATATGTGTGTGATATATATTAAGAATCTCTGTATTACAACCAGACTAATGTCCAATGTGAAAGTATTTGCAGATCCTATACATGATTGTACACCGCCATGGGGAGGGGGGAAGGGAGGGGAGAAAATCTGAAACTCAAGGGATTGTGGAACTGAATCTTGTAAACTAAAAGTAAATAAACAAATAAATTTAAAAAAAGAATCTCTGTATTAAACGATCTCTAAGATCACTTTCCAGCTCTAAATCCTATTATGTTCTTTGTCATTGGGTTTCAGCCTTTTGGGCACATTGACACTAAAACCAACTTGGAATTAACTTCACATCTTACTCTAAGAAATTAACCTCAAGTCTTACTCTAAGGAACTCATTCAAGGAGATAGCAGATACTAACTGAGGAAGAGACAAAGTTTTCAAATAGGAGGCCTTTTTATTGTCAAGGAAGAAGAAAATAGTGAGCTCCCCCTCTTCCCCTCATTCTGGGCCTCTCTCTAATATTCCCATTGGATTTAGGGCTAAGAGGGAATTTAGATTTCATCTAGTATCAGTCTCTCATTTTCCAGATGAGAAAGTGAAATTCCAGAGATCAGGAGAAGTGACTTGACTAAGGTCACACAGGTAGCAAGTGGCAAAGATAAGATATATACAAAGAAGGAAAGCACATTCCTCATGTCTATCCACAAGTAGGACAGTTGTCGGGGTTCTAGTCTGGGAGCAGGGGACAAATACGCCACCTAACTGTGGCTGCTATCACAAAGATTCATTAATTCCAAGAGATATTAATTAACACTCACTAAGGATATATATATCCAACTGTCTGCTAAGAGCAGTGGGAACTATGGAAAGGAAAGGACAGGCCTTAAGAAGCTCAGAGCTAAGAGCTCTAGGCCAGCACACTCACAAAAGTCTTAGCGGAAAAGGAAATGAACAGATTGTAACAGATGGGCAAGCTCTGGCTAAG
This sequence comes from Pseudochirops cupreus, assembly GCA_028627135.1. NCBI lineage: Eukaryota > Metazoa > Chordata > Mammalia > Diprotodontia > Pseudocheiridae > Pseudochirops > Pseudochirops cupreus. The sequence goes on from CM053581.1 coordinate 290,671,869, forward strand.
TCCCAAGAAGAGAAGAGAAGACTGATCTAGGTGAGGAGCTACAACATAAGCAAAAAGAGATAGAAATAAGCAGAGTGGATTTGGGGAACAGTGAGGAGTGACGGAACCAATAGTTAATATTGAAGAACAGAAGAAAATAAGGTTGGAAAGATAGAAATAGTCCTTTAGACTTTTCCATTGGAAGTATTTACACTCTACCGTCATTCTCCCCCTCAAACATATTGCCTCAATGTGTTCTGAGAATTTCTTAGCTAAAGCTTCCCCAGTACTATTTCACAGTCTCAAAGACTACTTGCTTATTTCCTTGTTCCATCTTATTTTTTAAAAAGTCAATCTAGTTACATCAAAAGACTTTCCAGTGACAGAGACCACCTATTTTCCCCATCTCAACTTGACCCCTGCTCTTAACAACAAAAACAAAAAAACAAAATTATTGGTACTGTGGAAAAGTCCACTGGATCTGAAGTTCAAGGATCTGGGTTTGAATGAGAACTGTGTGTCTTACTACTCATGTGCTCAGGTCACTTCTTTTCTATGGGCCTCACATCCTTCTCTATAATATGAAAGTTATTGGCTTAATCAGTAAGGTCATGTTAGACTTAAATCTTTGCTTCCATGAAAGCAAAAGTGAGGCAATAGGAAATTAACAGCACTCCAACAACCTGGCATCCTGATGAAGCCTCCCTGTGCTTATCCAGCACCCAGCCCAACTTAGACCAAGCTATTTTCCATTTTTTGCCGTACAGCTCAGCAGGTAAACAAATGCTGTAAGCCCTGGCAGCATGGCTAAAGTGACTGAGAAAACTTGCTGGATGAAAGGGGTGTTGTAAAGCATGGAGGGAACATCAGTGTGGCTTCCCGAAAAGGATGAATCACATCATTTCTGAGACAGACGCCATGGCTTAATTTGATCACACTAAGTACCAACAACGATCAGAACAGCAGAAGAAAGAATGATTTTTACAGTATTGGTCCATGTACTGGAGCAAGGAACATCATAGGATTTAGAGCTTGGGAAGAATTTAGGGGTCATTTAGGTTAATTCTTTCTTTTACAGAGGAAGCCTTAGATAGGAAAAGTGAACTTATTTGGTCATACAGGTAAAAAATGACTGAGACCACATACAGTGCTCTTTCCATTATGCCAAGACAGAACATTTTACACACTAGTAAGATTTTAAATTTTTTATGTTAATGATACTTACTAACAAGAAATTCTAGCAACTTATCAACACATATTAATTGAACATTTATTGTGTATATTGTACTATACTTTAAAAAGGAGAAGAGAAAGAGAAGTATAGAAGTCTAGGTCCTCAAGGAGACTATCACTTATTTGAGAGACAAGACTAACTGGTACAGGAAAAGTAGAGAACAAAGCAGAAGTTGGGGTAATGAACATAAGGAGTTCTCCATCACTGGTTGACTTCAAAGGTAGACCATTTCGGTGGAACACTGTTGATAGGGACTCCTGTTCAAGTTCAGTTGGACTAGATGACCTTTTAGGTCCCTTCCAACATTGAGATTCTGAGATCCTGTGTTTTGATGACTTTCAGAGAAAATAAAGAAAAATATAGGCTGGATTCATCATGGGATGCTGCAGAGAGGATAGAGGAACTTGGTCTAGGCCTTTAAGCATGAGGATTTTTAAAAGGTGGTATGGAAGGGAGGATTCTTAGTCAGTAAAGGGATAAACTGTCTCCCTTTCAAGATCCAACTTAAAATTTCCTTTATGTTCCTTTTGTGACCCAGTTTTTAAAAGTTTGCTCTTATTAACTTAAATGAGATGAAGCCAAGCACAATAAGCAGAACCAGAAAACTAGATACACAGTACAACAATGTAAGTGAAAAGAATAACAAAGCAACTGAGACCGAATACCAGGAGATTTTAACAATGACACTTGGCACCAAAGAGGAGGTGGGAGAAGGCACCTCCCCCCTTCTTGCTGAGATGGAGGATTACAGATATGGAACACCTCAGATGTCAGACTTCCTTTGATGTGGGGGGCGGGTTTTGCCGAACTATTTTTTTCTTCTTTGTTAGAAGGGATGGCAAGGGATACACTGGGAAACACGAAAGATATAGAAAGCAAAAGATATCAATAAAAATGTATTTTACTAATTTACATGCTATTAGTTTACTATTAGATCCTGAATTGGAATTCATAGTCCTAGAGTTGGATTACTTCACACATGACTCCACTGGCTATACTTTCCTTCCACAAGGACACCTTCTATAGACCACACCATTATTATTAATAGCAATCATAAAACCTTGTGTTAGTATCAAGATTTTGGCATACCTTTAAAAAGTCCTTTCAAATTCACCACTTCATTTAAAAATTTTTTTATTGGTATATTTTCTTTTTACATCACCTAAATTCTCCCTGTATTTTTCTCCCTTTCCCCTTCTAGAAGGTAGGTTGTTCCTTTTACAAAGAATTTTTTTAAAAAGAAGAGAAAAAGAGAAGGGAACAAAAATCTGTCTGTGTGTGAGTATATTTCATGTTCCAACCCATGGATCCCTGTGCCTCTGCAAAAGAGTAGAAGGAGGTGTCTTCTCATATTTCTTCTCTGAGGCCAAGCTTGTTTGTTTTTTTTGTGACCTTGCAAAAAACATTCATTTTCATTTGTTTTGTGGTGTTCGTTCTTCGCATTTACATAGTTGTAGTAATTGTGTATATTATTTTCTTTCCCATGCTTTCACTTTACATCAATATATGTTTAGTCTTCCCATGCTTCTCTGCATTCATCATATTCATTTCTTATAGCATAGTAATATTTCATTGCATTCCCATTCCACAATCTGTTTGGCTTTTTCCTAACTGATGGGCATCTACTTTGTTTCCAGTTCTTTGCTAGCAGAAGAAATGCTGCTATAGTTTGGTATCTGTTGAGTCTTTCTTTTTATCAATGATTTCATTGACTTATTGATCAAGCAATAGAATCTTTGGGTCAAAGGATATGCGGTTTTGGCTAACTCATCTGTATAATTTCATACTGCACTCCAGATCTGCTGGGCCAATTCACAGCTATGCTAGCAATTCATTAGCGTACCCATCTTCCCAGAACTTCTTTCAATTTCACCATTTCATTTCAATCTTCATTTTACCATAACCACCTCACAAGGTAGGCCAAACCTCTAATTCACATGTGGAAATTGAGGTTCATAAATGTAAAGAGCCTTGCTAGTGAGTGGTAACTCTTGGACTAGGATGAAGGACCCCATATTTCTAGACTAGCCCTACTTTGATCACAACAGGCTGTATTCTAGTGATGGAGATCAACTCTTAGCACTGTGTCTGGACAGATATACTAGACCTCAGTGAGGCATGATGAGGGAAGCTTTGCAACAATTTGGTAAAACGGTGATTTTCACGGTCCCTTGAACTTGTATTACCTATGCACTGCAGCAAAACTGTGTATATCCACAAGAATCTTGGATATGATCAATTCCGAGAGCCCTGGGGATTTCTTCTGTTGGAGATAACCATATTAGGAAAGTCTTTTGGAACCTTTAAAACCTGCATGATCAATAATACAACAGAGATCCCCTAATACCACCTCTAACACACCCAGAAGCTTCAGGCCTATAAAACCAGCTACAGACTACCTTTGCTTAAGAAAACTTCATTTGTTTCCTACAGTTCTCTGAGCTTCCACCTCACCTCCTGGTAATCACAGATGTATTAACCCAGGGATAGTTCTCCCTTAGCATCTAGAAATAGGAAAGCAAGAAGTATTATTGAGGTGGTAAGAGTTTATATTTGTATAACTCTTTGGGGTTCGCAAAATACTTTTGAGCAGATGGAAAAAATTGTTGTCTCTGGAGTCAAAGGACCTGGTTAAAATCCTTTGTCTCAGATTTTGGGCAAGTCAGTTAACTTCCTTTTTTTTCTTTTTGGAGGGGGGAAGGGCAAAGCAATTGGGATTAAATGACTTGCCCAAGGTCACACAGCTAGTAAGTGTTAAGTGTCTGAGGTCTAATTTGAACTCAGGTCCTCCTGCAAGTCAGTTAACTTCCAAGGGCCTTAGTTTCCTCATTTATAAATGAGGAGCTTGGACTAGATGCCACAGAAGGCCCTTCTAATTCAAAATCTGTCATCCTATGAAATGATTGATATGCTTTATTCCTCACCACAAGTAAATGAGGTAATTCAATTCACAAAAGACTTACTAAAGCCTAGGTAGGCAGAGGCTTAGAGATTCAAAGAAAAACAAATAACACCTGCCCTCTGGAAGCTTACATTCTATTAGCAATAAAGAACATGTACATGTACACAGATAAATAAGTCCACAATAACTTGAGAGGGGAGTATGTATAGATTTCACATGAGTGGTACACATACCCTCCCAGAGTCTTTAAGGAAATTTGTAATTGTAAGAGTGAGTACAGTCCAGATCTGAGGGAAAACACCTAGAAAAAGGCACAGATACCAGAAATGGAAGGTCAAGATGGAGGTCAGTTTGGCTGAACTGCGAATTGCAAATAAGGTAGTAATATGAAATATCTGGAAAGGTAAATTGGAGCTATTGGGGGGGGGAGGTGATAGTAGAGAATTTAAATGCCAGTTTGCTTTAGCCTAGTTATATCTCTATTCAACCTATGTCCCAAAGAGATCAAAGAAAGAAAAAAGGGATCTATATATGTATAGAAATCTTTACAGGAGGTTTTTTTTTTTTGGAAGAAAAACTACAAACTAAGGGGCACACGATAATAAGGGAATGACTAAACCAGCAGTTCTCAACCTGTGGGTCGTGACCCCTTTGGGGGTCTAATGACCCTTTCACAGGGGTTACAGGGGTCACCTAAGACCATAGAAAAATACATATTTCTGATGGTCTTAAGAACCGAGACACCGCTCCTCTATCCGTCTCCAGGCAGGTCTACCCACATGCAGATACGCCCACATACAGAGAGTATTAAAGGGTTGCGGCATTAGGAAGATTGAGAACCACTGGACTAAACAAATCATGGTATATTAATGTAACAGGATACTACTGAGCCATAAGAAATTATAAAAAAGGGAAAATTAGGAAGATTTGTATGAACTAATACAAAGTGAAGTGGGTGGTACAAGGAAACCACTTTATACAGTAACAAGAATGCTCTAAATACAAACAACTTGGAAAGATTTAAGATTGCTAATCAATACAACGGTCAAACATATTTTCAGAGGACTAATGAAGTATGATACATCCTGATAGAAAGGTAATAAACTGAGGGTGCAGAATGAGCCATTTTTTAGACCTGGTCAATGAGGGAATTTCTTTTGTTTAATTATGCATATTTCTTACAAAGGTTCTATATTTCTTTTTTCTAATGGTGGAGGTCAGGGTGTGTAGGAAGAATAAAAAATAAATTTTTGTTTATTGAAAAGATAAAAATTTAATTAGAAAAAAACTTTTAAGAAATCCTCAGCTTGGGGCGGCTAGGTAGCATAGTGAGTAGAGGACACGCCCTGGAGTTAGGAGGACCTCAGTTCAAATCCGGCCTCAGACACTTGAGACCCTTACTAGCCATGTGACTTTGGGCAAGTCACTTAACCCCAATTGCCCTCCAAAAAAAAAGCAAAAAAAAAAAATCCTCAGCTGAAGAGTTTGTATTTTGTCTTGACAAGGATAAAGAGTGACTAAAGATAAATATGGTCAGGCAAGATGATTCCCATTTTACTGATGGGAACAGATTCAGAGAGATAGAAGTAAATATCTTACAGCTAGTAAGTGGTTGAGCTAGGGGTCACTCCAAATCCTGGGGATACCCAGTTTAATGATTTTCCTCCACTGCAACATGCTACCTAAAACCATATGGAATATATGCCAACAGCTATACACTGGGTCACAATACCAGTTCGATTTGCCACAGGGCAAACATAGGTGCAGTTACCTAAGTAAATCATCGAGAAAACCAAACAATGACAACTGCTTAGTTCATGGTAAGCCCTGAAGATGTAGGATTCCAGGTCTATACTGATTTCAATCCTTCCACCAGAAATAATGATAGACAGTAATATTACAAGGATTCAAATGTCATAATTATTCACGGACAACTGATTATTTTCTAGCTGTTGGGTCTTTAGCTCTGAGCAGAACTACAGGGAAGATTTTAGAAAGGGAGACAACATAGAGGCCATATGACTAGACTGAAAAGGGCAAAACTGGATTCTAAACTGGTTTCTTTTTTAAAAAGAAGGCCCGTTCCCCAAGCGACCATCATATCTAGCATTGAGCTCAGAAGGCAGAGATACCATGCTCATCAGATTTGCAGGTGACAAAGCTGGGAGAGTTAACATACTGGATGACAGACTTAAGAGCCAAAAAGAATAGACTACGAATATTTGGCTGAATCTAATAAGATAGAAATGAAAGTTGCAAAGCGGCAAATTAAAGTCTTAATATGGGGATAGAATGGGGAACTTCCTAAAAATGTGAGCTCTCTAAAAATGGAATGGGCTGCCTCAGGAGGTGGTAGGTTTCCCCCTTGATGGGGAGATTTGAGCAAAGGACGGATGACTTCTAGTCAGCTAAATTATAAAAGCAATTCTTTTTCAGAATATATTGGACTGGATGGCTGCTCTAATCCCTTCCAGCTCTAAAAATGTATGAATTTGTGAATGTAGATGTTATTTTTGCACCTAACCCTCATCAGAGATAAAGAGCAGTCTTTAGAAAGATGCTAATGAGGGGAAAGGTAATTAGACATGAGCTGACTAAACTAGAAGAAGTGGGAAAGATCTAGGGAATAATAATAGATCATATTTCTATAGAACTTCATGATATACAAATCATTTTTCTTCCATCATTTAGAGATGGTATTGCAAGTATACTTTTACAGATGAGGAAACAGGTTCAGAGAGGCAGATTTGAGCAGAATATCACAGTAAGTGGCAAAGCAAGGGTTTCTACCCCGATATCAGGATTCTAAATCCATTGTTCTTTCTAGTACATCCAGATCAGCCTCTAAATCTGTACAAGGTTAGGAAACTTTCTTCCTGGGTTTTTTGACAGGGCAGGGGCATTACAATCTTCTGCCAGTTCAACAGTCCATTTCTTCCCTTTCCTTTCATTCCCTTCATTTCCTTCTGTGTGGGGTTTGAAGCTTTTCACCCATAAAACTGGGCCATACTGATTTATAAGCAAATTCTGTTCCTCTTTGCAAAAATGTGTCTGAGGAAAATTATGTTCCCAATTCATATTCATAATTTGGTAGGCTAGTATACATATCTGCATTGAGATAGAAAAGTCTATTAGAGTCCATATCCCTTTCTCTTGAGCAAAGTCAGTTGAATGAGACAGCCTCCTCCCTGCCCCAATTTTCTACTGGCCACATATTCAAGATCCAAAGAGCTATTGGCCCAGGGTGCTGTTAACAGAGAAAAGTAAAATGGAAAAAGAAACCAAGTATTTTTAGTGACTCACCAGTAATAGTAAAAAAAAAAAAAGGTACCTGTAAAGTATAATTCAGTACGCTGAATCATACCTAATAGGTAATACTTATCACCTAATTAGGAAATACCTAATAGGAAATACATTCCAGGGGGAAAAAAATCTGGCCTCAAGATATAAAAATCAGGCTTCAGAGTTCTTCTAAGTCTAACACTAGGGAAAATATATTAAGGCATGACAGACAAAATGGAGCTTCTTGAAAAGCTACAAGAATGGACACTGGATCTCCTTTATTTATCCAGTCAACAAATGTTTATGAATTGTTGGGTAAAATACAAAATGCCCTTTTGTACACACAACACCTAAGCACATTCAATTATTCAGTACTTATATAAAATCTAAGCAGATAGGTATAGGAGGAAGTGAGGAAGATCATTTCATCCTCTTCTGCAAAATGAAAATGATGGACTCGATGGCCTCTAAGGTCTCTCCTAGATGTGATGGTCTGTGATTCTTGGGGCCATTTCTGGCCTGTAGCTTCCCTACTATGAGCACGGAATAAAGTCCTGCACCTCTACCATTCCCTCCCTCTCCAAACTTCTCTCAGTCCCTATATATAATAACCATTGCTCATAGCTGAGGTTGCTACAATACAGGTGCTTTACAACAGATGTATCAAACTTTCAACCAGCTACCTCACCTTAACCAGATTAAAATGTGACTGGGAAATGTTTAACAAAATAAATAAAAATAAGACTTAGATAATACTAATTTGTAGTTTCCTAAATCAATATGTGACCAGCAAAAATCCATTTATTTGATTTTGAGACCACTACTTTGGAGAAAAGGTTTCAAGTATAACATTGAAACACTGACTGTGGAAATGTTCTCTAAAGCTTGTTTGTAGAATCGGAATGTTAGAATTGGAAGGAACTTTGAAGACCTTCTCATCTGAAGTCCTTATTTTACAGAAAAGCAAGAAGGGATGGGGAAAGAGAGGTCATTTGTGCTAACTCATAATGATAATAACAGCTGACACAATTATATACTTTATCTGTCAGCTAAAGTTGGACCATTTCATTCTGTTTTGACATTAATTGTACAATTCAACAAATATTTTTAAAGCCCCGATGGCAAACAAAGCACAATGCTGAGCTCCTAAGGGATATTAACTATTTTTTTCCACTCAGTCAAGTAGCATTTAGGGGATATAAACTTTTAGCTAGGACAGGGTCCCTGCTCCTGGAGCTTCTAACAAAATCTAATAATGCAGGACAGAACCTTGCCTTCGGCAGCAAGCTTTCTGGGACTTGGCATCCTACTAGTTGTTGAATGTGAACACACACAAGTCCCACTCAACACTTCACTGTACAATGCAATTTGCAGACTTCACTGTAAGGCATTGTCACTTCACATACCACTGCATTTCACTTCCATGCCTTTCATCTCTTCACACTCACCAGCATCCAGAGCAGACTCAACTTGACTTACACTGTGCCATCTAACTGATGCTTCTATTCTAGCCTGAAATGTCTGTGGGGTCTGAGTTTGGAAATATTTACAAAAAGTAGGCTACACAGGACAAAACCATGAAGCAAAATTCAGCTACAAGCACACAGGTTTGGAGCAAATGCATCAAACTATAAAAGCTAGCTGAATTCACAGAAATGAAGACCATGTCCCTTAGCCAAATGATCCTTCTCAGACGTCAGTACTCCTTTCCCCTCCAAAAAAAGGTGATTTTGTATGTTTTGTATTTTTTTTTTGCTGTTGTTGCTCCTGTTGCTGTTCCCCAACCCAGAGGATGAATGTAAACTCCCAGAAGACAGAGACAGTTTTCACTTTTGTTTCTGCATCCCCATCACCTAGCACTGACTGACTCATAATTGTTGGTTAATATGTGTTTGTCAAACTAAAATGAATTGCTGAGCATGGAATGAATCTTGATCAATTAAGTGTAGAGTATAATGCATGGGGAAACATGAGAACTGGTGTTTTGAATTAACACAACACAGTTCTTTATGGTAAGTTACTTAATTTGTCTGGGCCTTAGTTTTTTTCATTTGTAAAATGAAAATCTTGATCTGTTTGACCTCCCTTATGGACTTAAATATCATGTTGTACTGTAGCTATTTGTGTGCACATCTCTGAACCACAAGCTTCTTAAAATCAGATCCTCCCCTCCAGTGCTCTGCACAGTAATTACAATTGATAATTATTAAGCAATTGGTCAGCCAATAAGCATTTATTTAGTGCCTAGTATGTGCTAAGCCAAGAGCTATGGACAGAAAAAGAGGCAAAAGGCAATCCCCACCTTCAAAGAGTTTACAATCTAATGGGATTGTATTATAGTAAGAAAACAACTATGGGGATAGCTATGTAGTGCAGTTAGAGCACTAGCCCTGGAGTCAGAAGGACCTGAGTTCAAATCCGGCCTCAGATACTTAACACTTACTAGCCATGTGATCTTGGGCAAGTCACTTAACCCCAATTGCCTTGCCTTCCCCTCCAAAAAACAAAACAAAACAAAACAAAAAGGATACAAAGGAAAATGAAACAATTTTTTCCTCAAGAAACTTAAGTTCTCCAACCGTAATTCTAGAGGACTGATGACAACACTTCACTACTCACTTCCTGACAGCAAGATGATGGATTCAAGATGCAAAAGGAGACATGCATTTTTGGACATAGACAATCTGTGAAAATCTGTTTTGCTTAACTAGCATGTTTGTTACAAAGATTCTGTCTTTCCCCCCTCCAATGGTAGGGGTAAGAGGAAAGGAAATACATGCTTGTTAGCTGAAAAATAAAATGAAATTTAGAAGGATCTTGCATTCTATTTAGAAGCATATACACATACAAAATAAAGACGTTAGTTTTATAATAGAGGCACTAGCAGCTGGAGGGGCTTGGAGGCAGCCTCGGAGCTGAGCTTTAGAAGTTACCTGAGATTCTAAGAGGTGAAAGTCAAGAAGGACTGCACAACAGGTGGGAGACAGACTCTACAAAGGACAGAATTGGGAGATGGAGTAATAACATGAGGAATGGCAGAACAAATAAATAAATATTGTAACTACATTTTTAGAGTGCATATAAGGCCAAAAGAGCAGGCTGGAGCCAAGATGCGAAGGGCTTTTAATGCCATTTTACTTTGTATTTGATGCTAGAAGTGATAAGGAACCGCAAGGAACTTATTGACCAGGGGAGTGAAATAGTCAGGCATATGCTTCAGAAATATCATTTTGGTATTTGTGGGAAAGATGAAGTGGAGAAGAGAGAAATATTTGTTAAACAGAATCTTCAAGGTCTCTTTTTAGCTCTGAAATTCCAGGATACCCGCCTCCCCCCCCTTCTCCCCACAGCAGAGCTTAACAGTGTGTAGTTATGTTACATTTATGGACGGTTTGCATCCAGCTACACAATATTGCAGGCTTATCCAAAGTTATTTTTACAAATTCTTTTAAAAGCAATTTAAGGATCACAGGATGTCAAATCCTATAACGCAGGTCATAGTAGAAAGAGTTCTACTGCATCATGCTAAGGTTCTCTGACTGACATCTTATGAATTCTACCTCATACTGGCATAATGCACAGTGCTTTCTCATACTCTTTTTTGACTAATAACCAATAAAATGGGCTGAAAAATACTACCAACCCCATTTTAGACTAGACTAACTCACTGTCTTAAGGTAGAGAAAACAGACAGAGAGAAAAACTGTCTGAGGTTACATAAATAGAGAGTGGTATTGGAGCTAGCCCTTTGACTCCAGATTCAGGGATTTTAGCTTTTCTTCTATCCAGAGGCCGCATCTCATTAAGCTATTATAGAGGAAACCTAGGTAACCCAGGAGCCAGTGCTGGGCTTGGATCTTTTTGTGATAAGGCTATTGCTAACACTATACATCCACTTAATCCTTTTTTAGGAAGCTGCTATTTAAGGCAGTTTACCTTTGTGCTATTATGTCCCAGGCTCTGTAGAAGTCACTTCTAAGTAGGCCTCAGTGTAGGTACTGTTTAAGAGTATAGTACAGATGTGGAATTTAGACGCTCAGTAATGAAATAAGTTGCCAAAGTCACAGCTAGCTACTGGCAGAAGGAAGGTCTCCTTGTTCTTCTTGGTGGCCTAGTGGATAAAGCACTGGGCCTGGAGTCAGGAAGACTCAAGTTCAAACCTGGTCTCAGACTGGTTGCTGTGTAACCCTGGGAAAAGTCACTTAACCTCAGTTTCCTCATCTGCAAAATGGGAATAGTAATAGTATTTACCTCCCAGAGCTGTTAAAAATAAAATATTTGTAAAGCATTTTGCATAGTTTTGAGCGCTATATAAATACTACTTATTATTACCATTATTGCACTATCCCTAGACTACTATACAGTGAGTTAGTCTAGATGAAATCTAGATCCCTTCCAAGTCTAATTCCTATGATAGAGTGCAGTATAATGGAGGGAGCATGGGCCTCAGAGTCTTCAAGATCTAGAGTCATAATACTGCTGCTTGACACTGGACCAGCTGTGGCACCTGTGGGAGGTGGCATTGTACAGTGGGGAAAAATAATGGTTCATGACCCAGAGGACCTGGGTTCAAAGCCCACCTCTGACAATTACTACCTGAGTGACCTTAGGAAGGTCATCTGATCTCCCTGGGCCTCAGTCTCCTTCTCTGTAAGAGAGGGGAACTGAATGAGACTAAGGCCTTCCAACTTTAGAGCTACAGTTCCTCACTTAACTTCTCTGAGTTTGTTTCCCCATTTATAAAATGGGGCCTATACCACCTGCTCCTTATGTCACGGGGATGTGAGAAACAAAGAACATATGTCAGGTGCTTGAGAAACTTTAAAGTGCTATGTAACTGTGGGTTAAATTATGACCAATATACATCTTTCTTAGGCAGGTACTTTGATTCCCTCCCAAAAAGGGCAACATAATTCTAAGAGGCAGAGACCCTGCATAGGACATAGAACTACGAGTTGACTAAAATGGCATCTGGATCCTCTCCTTGACATGCAGGGCACAGTACTGGAGAGCAAAGGTTCTCTTCTTTTCCCAAGTACTATTTTTTTTGCCATTTCTTTGCCCCCTCAAGGCTGCCCTTGATATTCACTTAAATGAGATGTTACAAGGATAGTAAACGGATGACCCAGAAAACACATTTGGCTGGTTCTAGGCCTGGATATTTTCTTCTAAAAGATTCCAAGAAAGCCTGTAGGTTAAGTAAACTAGTCTGCTTCAATCAATTTGAGGACCACAAAGGAGTCATCGTAGCAGAAGCAGAAAGCAAATAGCAAACCTTGGGCCCTTTGATAAGGACTCAAAAGATTATAATCAATAAAAACAAAGCCAACCAACCATTAACTCCCCCCTAATCCCCTCCCTAGCCCTCCTCGGAGGTTGGAATATTTACATTGTAGGCTTAACATAAGCTTAGCCTCTAAAAAAGCCAAAAAACATCCATCAAAAAGCCCACACATCTTTTTTCTTATAGAGTCCATTCACTCCCTCAGTCTCGCCAGTTTACCTCACTTCAGTTCAATATTAGCCCTAAGCTAAGGAAAATGTAGATAAAATATCCCCAGCTGTTTTATCCACACGTGGAGCAGAGATAACTTTGTTCGGCCTTTAAGAGGCCAAAGTAACAAAGAGAAAGGCCTGCCTGGTTTTGGATGGAAAACCCGGTCCCCTTATTCTTGAAAGGGGTGATCGGAGTCTAGCCCTCCTCCCCACCCCAAAAGCCCAGTTCAAAGATGCTCTGGACCGGTTTATCTCCATAAGCTCTGGACCAGTTTAACTCCGCCCAGGGCATCAGAGTCCCCCACCAAATGCAGGCGAGGAGGCGCCTTGTGTATTCACTGCCTCCCTTAGTCGTCCTACCTGAAGAGGGATGGGGGGAAAGGGGAATAAGGATAGGGAGAGGACCAGAGGATCCTAATCTTCCTGCACTGAGAAGACCAAGGATGCGATTTGGAGGCCCAGGGACTTTGACCTTTGTATGCACATGCAGAGGGAGATGCTCGTGGTCGTGGGAGGTAGGGGCACTTTCTCTGGCCCTGCCTCAGAATGGGAAAAGGGGGGGGTTGAGAGGGGAGGGAGGTCTGTGCATCACTCACCTCCTGAAGTCAAAGGGCATGTTGGTGCCGGCCCCTGGGAGGGGGGACGGCCCCGAGACTGCAGGGGACCAAGACCGGGCTGGGGATGCGTGGGTTCGGCGCCCGCCCCCTCCCCCGGGCGTTAGTCTTCAAGCCTTGCCGGCTTCCTAGCCGGGAAGTGACGGGGCTTTAGGACGCTTTGCACCAGCCCATTGGGCGCTGGAGGGAGACGCTGGAACGGCTACTTCCGCTGCCCAGTTAAAGGGGCCCCGGGAGCAAGCTCTGCTGGAGAACACGTGGGGATCCCGCTGAGAGAGGCGGGCTTGCTGATACGCTATATTGCTGCGCGGGGAGGGTAGGGGGCTGCGGGGCGGGGGGCGGGAAATGCTGTGTTCAGTTCGCTTTGTTCCTCCCTCCCTATCCCTCCCCCCACACACACACCCTCCTTGGTCTTGGTGGCAAACAGCCTTCCATATGTTCCTCCTCTCTGCGCAAGGGCAGGTAGTTCAGAATCCTCGGATATTCTCCATCACCCTCCCTTCCTGCTTCAGGCAGGAGAACCCACGGAGATAAGAAAGAGCACAAGGAGATCCCCGTTGGCATCCCGATTCCTGACATTTTTTTCTCCTTGACCTCATCCCTGGCCTTCCCGACTTCCTTCAAATCCGAACTAAAATCCCACCTTCTACGGCAAATCTTTCCTGATCTCTCTTAATGCCAGTCCCCTTCCTCCGTTAAATTGGTCCCGACGCGATTATCCAATGTTTGTACCTAGTTGTATTCCTATCGTCTTCCGTATTAGACTATGAGCCCCTTGAGAGTAGGGACTGTCTTTAGCCTTCCTTCGTGTCCCCAACGCTTAGCACGGTGCTTGATCGTGCCTGGCACATTGTTATTAGAGTCGTTTCAGTGGTATGCGACTCTAAGTGATTCCACTTGGGGTTTTCTTGACAAAGATGATGGAGTGGTTATTTTACAGAGGAGGAAACTGAGGCCAACAAGGTTAAATGACTTGCCTAGGGTCACACAGCCAGGTAATGTATGAGGCTGGATTTGAAGATGTTTCTTGATTCCAAACCCAGTGCTGTAGCCACTGTGCCACCTAATAAACGTAATAAATGCTTATTGACTGTCTAGTATTTACCTAGGTTGTTGACTTCCTCCTTGAGAGCCAACCAGTTTGTCTTAGTCGTTGGGGGAAACTTGGTGACCCAAGAGTCTGGAAAACCCTGTCACCACCTACATAGGCCTGACTGAGGTTAAAAAAAAAAGATCTCATATATATATATAGCCTGTCTATAGCTTGGCTAGCTGACCCTAGATAGCTAAGTGGAAAGATCTTCTGGCCCATTCTCTATATTCCACTTTGTACTTAAATAAGCCTTGTAGCTAGAACCCCACCTTTAACCCTGGGGCACCTTCATTTAGGAGAGCCAACTCTGCCTGCTACCCACTCTCTCTCTTGCTTTTATTCAACAAATATAATATTGAGTACCTGTTTGTACGTTGTGCCTGTGGTGGAAAGGATAGTAAGAGGCATGATCTGATTTCCCTGTCCTACAGTGAGTCTAGTTGGGAGAGAAGTTTTATACTCACTCAATAAACATTTATTATGAAAATTTTAATAATAGCAGTCTCTAAAGACTTTAAAATTTTATTTACCCTACAATAGTTCAGTAAGGTAGGTATTGATCAAACAATGAGGACTTACTAAGCACTTTCTTTTTATCAGGCACTGTACAGTAGCATTATCCCCCCCTTAGAGATTAGGAAAATGAGGTTTAAGAGGTGAAGTGAATTGCTGTGATCACACAGGTAATCTCTGGCCAAAGCAGTCTCGAATTTATGTAGGCTTAGAATTATTAAGCATTTAAGTGCATAGCCCCATGCTAGGCACTAGAGGAGAAGTAAAAGATTAAACAAAGAGGCCCTTCCCTCATGGAGCTTATAGTCTAGTGGGGGGCACCATAGACACAAATAGCTATAATGTACCAGTGTGCCTATCTTCCCAAATTCCTTCCAACATTGACTATTCCCAGTCGTTCTGTTTACTTACTACCTAGGCGACCTGGTACAAGTCATTTTGAATCTCCTAACCTCAGTTTCCTCCTTTTTGAACTGAAAGGTTCAGTTTCTTTTAGCTCCATAGTCTATGAATCAGAAGTTTTAATAGAATAAGTTTCCTAGTCAAGTTTTACAGTAGGAATCACAGAATTTCTGAGGTCATCTAGTCCAAACACTTTCACTTTATCCAAATGCAACCCTTTATTTTTCTCTTAAAGATTCCCTTGGGAAAGCTGTAAACAGGTGCTAATTGAGTTTTAGAGAAAAAGTAAAGTACTATTGTTCTATGTTTTATGAGTAAAATAGACTTACAATAGACTATAATGAAAATAATAAGTGTTTTGTGATGTCTAAGGGAAGAATTGTTATAGACAAGGAAGGTTTCATAAAGGAGATGGCATTTGAATGGGCTCATTTCAGATAAAGATTTACCTCAGCTACATTAGATGTCTGGTTTACCTAGTGACCTCAGAGGTTATCTAGTCTGACACCTTTTTACAGATGAGAAAACAGACACTCAGAAGCATAGATGACTTGGGGAAACTTAGTGACGGAACTGCAATTCAAACCTAGGTCCTTTGACTACAAACCTCGTGTTACTCTTTTGTAGGTACTAGTCATTATAGCTGAGTGACATAATGAGCAAATGAATTCCCCTCCTTTGTGGCCTCTAGAATTTTCCTTCTTACTACAACTCAACTTCTCCCTCTTAACCAAAAGCCTCCCCTCCTCCTCAGTTTATACCTAAAGGGAAGTGGCAAGACCCCGAGCTAAGAGGGGAGGTCAGAGGGTAAGACTCAATGTTACTGCATCTCAACCCCAAAGCTGGTAAAACACTGTGATACTGTCTACCCTTACTCCAGAATGATATTACCACTATATGCTCCACCCTTACCCTGGTTCCCATAAGGAAATACTCTGGACAGTGAGTTGATAATCATTTAATATCATATTTTGGCCAAAGTTTGAATTAATCAAACAGACTACCTTGCCTAATTTTTTTTTAAAAAGGCTCCTTTTCTGTCTCAGCCACTCCAGAGACCAGATAAAGCTGGGAGTAGGATTTAACACAGGCATCCAGAGATCATAAATTCCAAACAGATCCAGCTTCACCTTGATGCTAGAGAACACCTCTCCTTATGTTAACAAAGCCTACTTTATGGCCATTAAAGATGAGACCCTGAACTAGAGGCATTAACTTGAGTAATGGGACTTTTTCTTATTTTAAGATTTTCTGAACATCTACCATGTAATAGAATGTTAATGATAAAGAAAACAGATATTCTGGATCATAATTTCAAGTGACACTTTGTCATCTCTCTTGTTTTATTGTATTTACCATTTATCCAATTAAGAAAATTCCTTTCTCATACAATGATTAAACCATTATGGGGATCATAAATTGTGTAACTCAGCCACCCCTAATTGGGATGGTCCTAAAATGTACTTAAGCTCTCATTCTTTTGTTCCTCAGTCAGGACTCTAGTCCTGCACTCCTTGTCCAAGTAATGCTGGCCTTAAGGGAATAACAAATAAATAATGTAATTTTATATTACTATTTGTCTCCTTTAACTAAACCTTTTCTAAAGGTCGACAGTCTACTTTATTCATAAAATATAGAACAATACTTCATCTTTTCTCTGTCTAAAATCCCAATTGGCACCTCTTTACAGCTTTTCCAAGGGAATCTTCAATCTTCAATCTTATTCCCTGGGTGACCTGGTATAAGTCACTTTGTATCCCCTAACTTTAGTTTCTTGCTTTTTTAACTGAAAGGCTTTCAGCTTCAGAGCCTATGAATCAGAAAATTTTAAAAATTAAAAGGATATTATACAACAAGGGCAACAATTCAAGGGCTTCTTCCCTTCCCTTGCTGCACAGCTGCCCTCCACTTTACGTATGTATGTCTGGTGCTCTCTCCAAGGTCAGACACTCAGTTCAGTATTTCTTTGTATGTAAGCAGTTGCTGTGAAGATTTTTTGGTTCTTTTTTTTTTTTTTTTTTGCTTTTTTGGAGGGGGGAATGCAGGGCAATTGGGGTTAAGTGACTTTCCCAAGGTCACACAGCTAGTAAATGTTAAGTGTCTGAGGCCAGATTTGAGCTCAGGTCCTCCTGACTCCAGGGCCAGTGCTCTATTCACTGTACCACCTAGCGCCCCTCCATTTTTTAGTTCTTACATTAAAATTTTTGGGGTGACTTTGTAAAATGAGTGATAAAAAGAAATGGAAGATTGAATGAGAACATAGTCTTTAATCCAGAGTGGACAAATAGGTAATTGTTTACTTACACAAGAGACAGAATATTGTGCCTTGTTTGCCAAGAAGTTTTAGCCATTCTGAAGGAATACAATCTTCCTCGCCATTTCAAATCAAAACATCCTGACTTAAGCAAATTGGACACCATTGAAAAACAAATTAAAGAGTCCAAATTGTTGAAAAATCTCAGTGGGGAGCAGTGATTTATCAAGAAAGTAAACTCAGAAAATAAAGCGGCTACTAAGGTTAGTTTTCAGATTTCTAAAGAAATTGATTTTAAATATGATTCTGAAGTATGATAAGCTCATTGTTGACAAGAAGTATATGTTCCAGATATAAACAGTAAGAAAACCTGAAAAATATATTAAAAACTTAGCAAAGTACTAAGCAAAGTAATTTTTAACATTAATGTAATTTCATGATAAATAAAAAATCTTAAGTAGTAAGTATAATTAATTGATATTAATCGAAATTCCCCTTTCAAAAAATATGGCTTATTTGCAAAATAGTTTAATCATTAATTATGCCTTTACTTTGAAAGTAAGCTGTTAAAAACCTATCTGCAGCCTGAAGTTTAGCTATTTTAATTTTGGCCCCTACCTACTGCCAAGTTGTGCAGGTCTACCTTAATACTATCATTCCATGGGTTAGGTTATAGCCAGGTAAGGTTAATATTAATAGGAAACAGGCTTCAGATAACCAAATGTTCCTGGAGGAACAGCCCTAAGCCTCAAACAATTAAATCCAACAAAAGGAAATTTTAAAATCCTCCCAATAGAACTATTAGTAGATTAAACAAGTAAAGGAATATTTATTAAATATATCCTCTATGCAAGGCACAAAAATGAAATCTGCCCTCAAGGAGTTTAAATTCTATTCTATTGTATTAGAACTGGAAGAGACCTTAAACCTCATTTAGTCCAGCCATCTCATTCTAAAAATAAGGAACCAGATGCCCATAAAATTGGCCAAAGTCTTAACTTGTAAAGTCACAAAACCAGGATTTGAATTCTGTTTCTTTGAGTTCAAATTCACTGTTCTTTTGACTATGCCATGCTGCCTCTAATGTAATTTCTACATTTAAGTCTTGCACCACAGATTCTCTTTTTGGCAACGGTTTGGCAGCAATTAAAAATTTTAAGTAACTTTCTTAAGCCTCAACAATTCTAATTTTCACTGGATCACATTAGTATGAAGTTGTGAGGCTTTGCAATAATGGGTATTTGGCTGGCTTTGCATTGTGTGTGCCTAGATTAGAAGAGATTATTAGCCAAGAAAGCAGAATGGTGCTTCTTTGTCTTGAGTGGCTGTGGTGTGGAAAAATGAGTCTCAATTCGAGAGTCAGGAAACACAGTGATTCAAAGCTTGCCTGCCTACATTGACTAGGTGTGTGGGCAAGTCGTTTAACAAGTCTAGAGTCTCAGTTCCCTCATTTGCAAAATGGAGATACCTCACTGGGTTTTCTTGAGATCTGATGAGATAATGTTTTTAAGGGTTTGTAAACCCTAAGGGGCCATATAGATGTCAGCTAATATTATTTTACATGATAGCTCTCTGAAAAGTCAGTGATGCACGTATTTTAAAATTCCAATTGCATGATACTTTTCTCATAAAACTAAACTCCATATAGCTCTGGCATTATGTGTATAATATACAGTGAGACAATGTCCACCAATTTGTGTGACCTCACTGCCTAGGGAGGGGAAAAGTCAAGGAAAATGTTTGATATAAAGAACACTGTTGAGCTAAAACTAAACAGATGTTGTCAGGATTTTTATGCCAGAAATTAATGAAAGCATTATAATCTTTTTTAAAATTACAATTGTGATTTTATCAGTATAGAGAGCTTTCAGTGAGGAATTTCCTCTACAGATAGTTGACTGGTACCTTACTGGCTCTATACAGTTTTAAATGGTTTAAATTTCTCAGTAAATTTAGGACTTGCCTTAGAGTCACAGAACCCCTCCATATTAGAGGCAGAACTTGAACAAGGTCCTATGGAAAATATTTCCTGATTATCATTCCCCTCTCCCAGTTGTTTCTAATCTTTCCTTCTTGAAATTACTTTATATAACCTTGCTTTCATTTTACATTTACTTATGTACAGTGGGTTGGCTTAGAACATACTTATGTATGGAGAATGGGTAGAATTATGCCTGTGCCCTGGCCACTTCTAGTGATGTATGCATGCTAACTGGGATACTTCCCTGAAGCTGAGACTGCATGATAGGCAGAATAATCTAGAGAGTATTCTGGATCAGTACTGAAAGACTTGTATTTTGGGATCATACAGTGATCCTTTATTGGTCCCTTTGGTGCCCAAGTGAGATGACGGCTGGGCCAAAGAGGATTAACCATGGAGCCAGGAAGAGCCATTGATTCCATAGTTTTTAAAAGGAGTGAATGAAAACTTTCACTTTAAGTGGGTCAGAGCTTTTCCAGCTCTTCCTCAAATTTCTGTGAGGGGAAATGGGCATTTCCATCTCTTTCCCCTAAGAATTATATGGCACTAAGAACACAGTAAGCCTGATGTGCTATCAAGACTTTAGCTACCTCTTCTACTTGGTGTTTCTTTCCCTGAGAACAGGAGTAGTTGCCATAACAAAAAGACCAGGCTTATTTTCCCTCAAGAGGTATTGAAACCATCCTTGAGATTTAATTGGTCTAGCAGTCTAAGTCTTGAACTATTGATGTTGCTTCCTAGTCATCTAACTACAAAAGCCAGTGCATAAGGGAATAGCGGGTCCTCCTTCAGCTTACCACACATCTCTGATCATGGTTACCATAGCAAATTTGGAGGCAGGGAAATCCTGCCCTACTGAACCAATATTGTATCCTTTCTATGATATTGCCAGGTGAACGTCCTTTTCTTAACCGTTAGATGGTGTGTTAGTGTCTTATTTCATTCCAGTTTCAAACCTGGACCAGGAGACTGGCTTGAGTTAGGCTTGGCCTAGAACCACAGGTGACTGAACAGCAATACTGAGATGGCTGTGCCTAGCCTTGGTAACAGCTTGCTCAGCTCTTCTAGAAAATGTTTCATGTTTTCATTTTGTATCAACCACCATGGAGAGTATAATAGGAATGATGGGTTGTTATTTCATATTTCATATTCATTATTTCTTAGTCTTTCACAACATGTTTCATATTTCATATTTATCAAGCACATTTATGTACATTTTATTTTTAAGTATTTTTATTGTTATTGTTATAGAGTAAATAAATAGCTGTCCTATTCCTGATTTATTCATATACTGCGTCCCTTTCTAGAAGGGACCTTTTTTGTCTTCTTTGGGTACATGAGTCAAACTTCCATTTTGTTTTAAAGATTTTTCTCATTGTTCTACTCTGGGGTGGGGACATAATAAGCCAGAAAATTATTTCAAGAATAACCTGATTCCTTACTCTGGGGTCAGACTCCCCAGACCTAAAACCTGTCTATTTGAACCTACAGCTAAGGCCTCTGGTAGTAAGAGTGCCTTTTGGCCTAAAGTTCATTACATTTATATGTGTATATGTTACACTCCCTAATGGAATAGAAGTTCAAAGCCCTTATCACAGTGCCTTATACATGGTAATCAGTTAGTAAATGTTTATTGAAATGAATTGGCCTTAGCAAATCCCGTGGAATGGGCAAAGGTTATCTTCAACTCTGGCCAGAGCATTTAGTGGCTCACTGTTATCTATAGGATAAAGTCCAAAGTCCTTAGCCTATCATTCAGGGGCTTTCTATGGTCCAGATTTAGTCTATTTTCCAAACTCATCTCCTGCTGTTTAACAACACAGACCCTTTTGCTGTAGTACAGGAGTTCTTGACCTTTTTTGTTTCATGGGCCCCTTTTGGAAGTCTGATGAGGCCTGGAGACCACTTCTCAGAATAACATTTTAAAATGCATGGTATAAATACGTAGGATTACAAAGGAAGCCAATTATACTGAAATACGTTTATCAAATTTTTTTTTTATAAAACTAGCTCACAACTTTACTCTCATTGGATTTGGCTTAAGGAGGGAATAATGTAAACACTCAAATTGGGTATCTCACCCTACAGGAAAGTAAGAGGGAAGTGGATAAGAGGAAGTGGAGGGGGGGGGGAATGATAGAAGGAAGGGCAGATTAGGGAAGGGGGTATTCAGAAGTAAACGCTCTTGAAAAGGGACAGGGTTAAAGGAGAAACTAGAATAAGTGAGAGGCAGGATAAGATAGAGGGAATTATAGTTAGTTTTTCAGAACATGACTATTATGGAAGTGTTTTGCATGACTGCACATGTGTAACCTATATTGAATTGCCTTCCCAAAGTTTTAAAAACAAATGTTAAGGGGTGACTATGAAGAGGTGCTGGGTGGCCTATGTAATATATTTTGGGGTAACTTTAATTCAGTTTTGTGTTAAGTTGTAAAAGCCACATTTCTTCACTGTTTCTCCCCTTCCCCCAGCTGTACTTGTCTTTCCCTGCCCCAGCCTAGAGGTATTTCCTCTCAAACCATTAACTCTTCATTCAAGGTACTACCTCCTTTTGTCCTAGCAAACCAAACCCATCCACTTGCAAATCAGGATGGGAACATAGACCTCAAATCTGACTGCTGGTCGACCTTATGACATTTCAGGGCTCAAACTACACCCCTGCCCCTTCCCTCCTGCTGTTTGTCCCAGTGTATTATGGGTAAAACACATGCGCAGTTGATGTCAAGGGTGCATGTCCCTTTAAG
>CM053581.1:290702691-290735770 GCA_028627135.1 Pseudochirops cupreus
AATTTTATGTAAGTGTGACTCCTTTTGAGTCACATGGGTGGACAGATAAGGCTTGATGGAGACAGAGCTAGGAAGAAACTTGGAGAAATTTTAGCTTTAATAAGGAGGGAGAAATGTTATAACGGGAATATCTTAGGTGTACTAGATAGGGAGAAGCATTCCCAGAAAAGACATAAGAACAAGGGAGTCCTATAGACAAGATCCAGGGAATCATTAAGTTGGGGCTTTCATGGTGGAGAGGGAGGCTACTTTGACCTGGAACCAAAGGGCTGACCTGAGGCTCACATAGACAGAACTTTGCTTTCTTAATGTCTAAGTAAGCCTAATCCTCTGCTCTTGAACTGGGAGTGGACCTAGGCATGAACTAAGAAGTGGAACATAAATTTACCACAACTAATACAAATTGATCACCAATTACCTCTACCTGACAGGCTAATCCAAGTGCCCTGGGAATGGCAGTACCCCTGGACCATAGGCCCTGCTTCCAACCCAGCCACTATAGATGTTATCTTAGGAAACAACCCCTGTGGAGATGGGACTTGGCAACTGCATTTGTGGGTGTTGTAACCACAACTCATGAAGACCCAGAAAATAAGATTCTTACTGCCACTCCCTTGGCATTATCAGATGGTTCACTTTCAGAAACTGACATGATTTTGTCAGTGGACATGTCAGGAAAGAAAAGACTTTACCAACTACTTTGCTATTATTACACCCTGAGGATCATGGGGGCCCTTTCTGTCTAACTTGCAGTTGAAACCTTCCATAGTGTCTCCCTCATTAGAAGGTGAGATCCTAGTTGTAAGAAGGAACTGTCTTATTTTTCTATTTGTAGAAACTGTCTAATTTTTCTATTTGTAGTCCAGGATTTAGCTTAAGTGTTTTGATTTTAAATCCCTCACTTAAATCCAATTCACTTGCTTGTCTGTGGGGGTAGGATGAGGGAGGGAGCCTTACCTACCTGAAGTCATGGTCCTCTAAGGACTGACAATAACCACTTAAGGAAACACTTAAAAGTCTTTTTAATTCATTCATTCACTTACTCATTTATTCATTCTACAAGAATCACAAAATCTCAGAATTAGAAAGGTCTTCAGAGATTATTTAGTCCAACCCAAATCTCAACTAGCATCCTCTCTAAGACTTACTCAACTTACTCAACTCAGACTTTGCTTGTAGACCTAAGGTAAAGGGGACTCCACCTCCTCCTGAAGCATCTTTTCCCACTCTGGATTAACTTTCATTGTTAGGATATTTTTCCATACATCTGTGGGAGTCAGAATGCATGTAGTGGTTCTCCAACTTTTTGGTCTCAGGATCCTTTTACACTCAAAAATTATTGAAGACCCTTGAAATAGTTTAATATCTGTATTAACCATATTAACCATGAAAACGTCTTAGTATCATTATAAAGACAGTTTTGACCTTTAGGACCCTCTGAAGTGGTATCAGGAACCCCCAGGTATCCTTGGACTACCTTTTAGGAACCTCTGGTATCCTGAGAAGAACACCAAATATAGTCACAGAACCTAAGTACAAATCCTCAAAATGAGGTCTACTTACTACCTTTCTGACCTTGGATAAATCACATACCCTGCCTGAGCCTCAGTTTCCTCATCTGTAAAATGAGGGGGTTGGATTAGATAGCCTCTAAGACTCCTTCCAACTCTTCTAGTATGGTTTTTGATGACTATAAAAATAAATTGAATTAAATAAACTTTACTTTGTTTGAGGTATTTGAATAATCAAGCCATTTATGTGCCCATAGCTTACAAGAAGTATACAACAACTATTCAGATTTGGTGTAAGTTCTGTATAGGATTAGCAAAACACAAAATTTAAACTTTAAAAAAAAAATAGCCAGCACATCCCTGGCTTTGGCTTTAAAGTAGAGGACATGCAGGCCAAATAGCAGTGTGTTGGTAACTTTGTCCCTGAGCAGCACTCACTATCATTTGACTTTGGTAAGGGAGATGACAAGGCTTCCTTCCTGCTAGGGGAAGTGTCACATGTGGAAGCTTTAATCAAAGACCTCTTGGCAAAGCAGGCAAACTGCAATAAAGTATGAATTTAGGAACATTGCGCTCTCTAAATCTCTACCTGCTCCCTTATGCCTCAATGAGCACACCTCACATTCATATATCATATTAAAGAGATGAAAACAGATTGATTCAATTAACATATTGTTAACATCAGCCTCTGTACCAGACTTTGCACTAAGTTATTGGAGTGGGGGATATGGAAGAGGATTAAAAGATAAATAAAAGTGACACAGTTCCCTACCCCATTCTGGAAAACTCTCCACTTTGGAGAAAGCTTGACTTTGAGGCGCTGATCTCCTGATTTGTGATTACCTACCCAGACTACTATTTCAGAACTGCTTGTAGATGTGTAACAACCAGGTCTTCAGGGAAAAAACAAGATACATTTTTAGGATTGGTCTGCATTATTAACATTTTCTCCATCACTGTATTGTCTAGACAATCAATAAAACAATAAGTTAATCCCTGGTTTGTAGCAGTTTGACTGTTTCTAAAATGTAAATAATAATAAATAGTTAACATTTCTATAACATTCACTATGAACCGGGCACTATTTGAAGTGCTTTTCAATCACTATCTCATTTGATCCTCACAACAAGATAGATGTTATTATTATCCTCATTTCACAGATGATGAAACTGAGCAAACATAGGTTGAATGACTTGCCCAGAGTCACACAGCTATGATGTGTCTGAGGCCCTATTTGAAGTCCACTATGCCACCTACCTGAAAATTTATCACTGAAAATTTAATAATTGGATCTCCTGAGCCACTGTTAGTAGTTCTAGCAATACCCCCTGTCCCACGGCCATTCTTCACTTAACTCTCACTGGACTTTCCTCTATCTAATCTTCTTCTCCTCTTCCTCTGTCTCTTCCTCCTCCTCTCCCACCATCTTGGATTCTCTTCCCTCCTTTATCCTTTTCAACTCCCCTTTTATGCATTGTTTTTCTTTTATTAGAATGTAAGCTTCTTGAGGGCAGGGGCTGTCTTGCTTACTTGCTTGTATTTACAGCCCCAATGTAATACAGTATCTGATACATTGTAAGTACTTAATAAAAGCTTTATCTATCAATCCATAGAAGTAAGATCATATCTAAAAGAAACATTCCTATAATCTTGGAGAGTTGCCAGAGACACTGAAAAGTTAACTTTCACTCAGACAACATGTATCAAAGGCAAAGTTTGAACTCAGTTCTTCTTGACTTTTAAGTATCATCCCCTGCACCAAATTATTTCTCAGCAATACTGTGTAAAGCCATGTGAAATGGAAATCACTGGGCAAAGAGTGGGTGAGGACAACACTGGATGGAAATGATGTAGGGAGAATAGGAAATACCAAAGTGGGGGTCTGAACAAGGAGGGAAGCAGAGGAAGCAGAGGGCACTGAGCTTTGTAGGTAGGGATCAAGGTGAGGGATGAAGTAGATGGGGCAAAGAGGACAAGGCAAAAGGAGGGCAGGGGAGATCAAATAAAGTTTGCTTCACAGTGGTGACCTGGCATTGGTGCTGGAGGAATTGAGCTCACAAGAGGAAACAGTACTGATGGGGTAAACTGAAGCAGCAGGAAAGAATAATAATGAAGTAAAAGCTGGCAATGAGAGAAGTACCTAAGATAAATAGTGAGGATGATTAAAGTGGTAGCAATTGACAGGAGTCATGTGAACTGATTAGGAACATATGTGAACATGTGAACATACCCTAGGAAGATATACCAGCTTTCAGATTGGGCTGGATAAGCTTCTTCCCAAGCCTTGTTGGTCTTAGATAGCTTCTCAGGTGCCAAGGCCTTCCTTGGCACCAGATCAGCATGCTCTGTCCCCTTTAGTCCTATATCTTCCTCCATTTACAAATTGCTAGACTTTCCTGAGCACTGAATGTCAACTTGAGACACTGTGCCCTCCTGTGCCCTTCCGATCCTAGCATCTCTGCTCCCTGGTTTCAGAGATCGACCACACCTGATCCCTGAACATCTTTTGCCTTTCTGCTGTTGCCCCGGTAATTAAATGCTCATTTCTGGCACCTGCTCCCTCTATCCCTTCCATCTTCTGCTGACACCTCTAATAGACCACAAAAATGAATTTTATGTAACTGTGTAATGGAAAATGAGCAAAAATGAGACTGTGTGGTGGAAAGAACATGGGGCTTAGAGCCATGAGCTGGCTCCGACCCTGGATTCATCTCTCTTCCAATCTGACACTCGGTTTCCTTATTTGTGAACTGGGGCTGACTGTGTACTATCACAGGGTTGCTGTGAGGAAACAAAAAAGTTCTATAAAAATGCAAATTATTATCATTATTATGCTGGACTTTCAGTCAGTTAGAAAGTTTTCTGACCATAGTCAAAGGTGTGCTGATAAATACCTAGTAACTTTAAGGGGAAAAAAAAATACACACACACACACATACACACACACACACATATGGAGGGAGGGTGGGGAACACACTTTTACATTTAAACTGCATTATTAACATTTTTTCCACCATTTTCTTAAGCCTAGGCAATCAACAATACAATGAATCGAGCTCTGATTTGTAGCACTTGCTGATTTCTGAGATGTAAAAGCTCACACTGACAATTTAGCAATCATTCTCATGATCCCATTTGACCTGGCTTCAACATAACCCTGCTGTGTTCCACCCCTATGACTCTAATCATTTGGCTCTTTCTATCATCTCTCCTCTTTGATTGAAGGGAAAATAGCTAGTTAGCTATTATATTATGTATAATTAGTTTTCCCTCCATCACCTCAAAAATTGTGTTCTTTTGGAAATGATGTATTCTGAGTTATTCAGTCCTAAGATCCATCAAAAAAACATTGACACAAGAATTCCAAGTAAAATATTAGCAAAGAAGAAAAGTAGGATGGGGAGGAATTGGGAGCCAGGGAGTAACAAGTGCTAGGTTTGAGTTGGGTCCCAGACCCACTGGCTTGCACTCATCTAGGTCTAAGCATCTTGGATTTCCCTTGTCCTAAAGAGAAACCAGGCTGGGGATCAGATCGATCTGAATAATCAAATTGTAGCTTCCTTTTATATGTATGTATATGTATATGTATGTGTATGTGTTTATGTATATGTATATATATGCATATATACACATGTATATATTTATATGCATCTATGTGTATATATGCATGTGTGTGTGTGTATATATATATATATATATATATATTTTTTTTTGTCTGTATATATTGTCTCCCCTACCCCAATTCTAATAGTAATAATAATAATGACTGGCATTTATATAACACTCTAAGGCTTGCAAAATGTTTTACATAGTTTATCTCATTTGATCCTCACAGTAATCCTGGAAAGTAGATGCAATTTTTATCGCCACTTTACTGAGGAGGAATCTGAGGCTAAAATGAGTCAGGTGACTGTACAGGGCAACATAGCTAATTGCCCTAGGTAGGATTTGAACTCAGGCCTTTCCTGACTCTAAATCCAGCATTCTAGCCACTGCTCTACCTATTAGATCCTTAAAGTTCATTTTTGTCCCTATATCTCCAGTTCTTAGAACAGAGCAGATCTTGATAAATGTTTGTTGACTGGTTCATAGATTTCCAGATTAAGAGGATAAGATCTAATTTGGGGAAATGGGGGGTAGGTACTGGTACCTACCATTTGCCACATGCTTTTTACAAATATTTCATTTGATCCTCAAAACGACGTTGCAAAGTAGGTGCTATCGTTAACAACCCCATTTTGACAGCATCTTCTTATTAATGTGTCTAAGATCATATCTGAACTCAGGTCTTCCTAACTCCAGGCCCAGGGCTCTATCCACTATAACATCAATTGCCTCTGGGCCACAAATAAGAGCCTGAGAAGATATTTAGGTACTAGGATTAAAGAACTTTTTGAGCTGGAAGAGAACTTCATCCCACCTCTGATGAAAGAGGAGCCCCCAATTCCCTGTTAGAAGTTATCTTCCTGAAATTGCTTCTATTCTCACCCTTCTCTCCAGTCAAGCCAACCAAAGATTTCAAAAAAACAACTTATTCATTTAAAGCTCCAAAGGATATTAGATCAGCTAAACCCTTCACCATCACCTCATTTTACAGACCTGGAGTCAAGAAGACTTCATCTTCCTGAGCTCAAATCTGGCCTCAGACACTTACTAGCTGTATGACCTGGGCAAGTCCCTTAACCCTGTTGGCCTCAGTTTCCCCATCTGTAAAATGAGCTGGAATGAGAAGGAAATGGCAAATCACTCCAGTATCTCTGCCAAGAAAACCCTAAATGGGGTCATGAAATAGTCTGACACAACTGAAAAACACCTAAACACACACACAACTGAAGAAGAGGAAGGGAAAGTGATTTCCTCAAGGTTTAACAGTCATCTGATTCTAGATCCTATGCTCTTTCCACCCTCCCCTGCTATCTCTGTTTCTGTACATTCTGTTCTCTTACTAGCTTACAAACCCCTCAGAGCAGGAATACAAAGATTGCTCATCTTGGAGTTTTGGCCAGGCCCTAGCAGAAGACTCTGTACAGAGTAGTTGCCTAACAAGTGTTTAATGTTAGTTAACAAGCTGCCCTGCAATGAGTTTAATATAGTTGTGGTTCAGTTGTTCAGTCACGTCCAACTCTTTGTGACCCCATGGCCCTTCTGACCTGTGGGCTCATCTTCCAATGTCATATCTTTTAGTATTTTAATGCTGTCCAGGGGTCTTCTTGGCAAAGACGCTGGGTGGTTTGCCATTGTCTTCTCCAGTGGATCACCTTTTGTCAGAATTCCCCCCTATGATCTGTCTGTCCTGTGTAACCCTGTACAGCACAGCTCACGGTTTTGTTCAGTGACAGGAGGCCCTTGACCACAACAGAGCAGAGATCCTGGAGAGGTTTATATAAAAGAACTGAGTTCAGATCCTGACTCTGTTACTTACGGCTTGTCTGTGTGACCTTCAGGCTCTAAATCTATGCTCCTATGATTCTCCTATGTGAACTCTATATAAAGTAGAAGGACAATTTGGGGGCAAGGAAAATGGGTCAGGAAGTTGGTAGGCCCCAACTCAAGTCCTTTCTTATAGCTGCTAATCTTGTGTTTCCCCTTCCCTTTCTCTTACTTTATCTTCATTCTCTAAGTACATAAATACTTATTTTCTTTATTCTTTTATCTCTTTGAATTATGTCATTTCCACTTCTCCCTTGGTTCATCTGGTAGATATGTGCTTAGGAATGTCTCCTCACTTCCATATAGCAACCCTGGCTAAGTTCCTTTGCATTGTTTCTACACATCATTGGCCTCTTTGTTTCTTTTCCAGGATTGTCTATCAATCCTGTAAACAGCCTGAAAAAGGAGTCTTTTCCCCCCCTGCTCTGGGTGGCATCACTCTCTTTTTGTTCACTCATTTCTCCAAGTGTTCTCTTTCCCTTTAAAGAATTTACCATCACCTATGGCAATAAAATCCAGAAAAGAAACCTTTCCTATAGGATAGTCACTATAATTTTCTCTGGAATGAAAACCAGGCAGAATCCCAGAGCTGAGATGGCTTTTAGAACATAGAATGAAAGAGCAGGGTTGACATTAGTTGGACATCATTTATTCCAGATCAATCCCCTTCTTCCTATGAATTAAGGAATCAAGGCCCGAAGATGAGAATTTACATGTTCCAGGCCATATGGCAAGTTAGTGACAGAGTCAGCCTGGAATCCAGATCTCCTAACCCTCAGTCTGGGGCTCTTTCTCCCATAGTAATGGGAGTAATGGGATTAGATTGCTTTGATTTAACTTTCTTCTCCTTCTGAAAATATTGATAAAAGGCAAGGATAAGGAATAGTCCTTTATGATACTTATATTATATACATTTTAACTCTCTTATTTAGCTTGTAAACACCTTTGGAACAGGATACAAAGATTACTAACTTTGATGTTTTCACCTGGACCTAGCAGAAGACTAGTTGCTTAAGAAATGTTTTTTATCCTGTATGTAGTTAATAATCTGCTCTGTAACGAAGTTTATATAGAAGACCTGGGTTTGGATCCTGACTTGTATTAATAGATTTCTATAATATGTATGTTATGAAGGAATAACCCTTATCTCTGCCCTTTTCCAATATTTTGTGTGTCAGAAATATACCAAGTTACAATCCCAGACAGTTCTTAGCTTACAAAAAAGGAAATAACCTATTTCTAAAGTCTCAGCCAGAGTTCACAAGATCTGAGTTCAGCCTTAGACTTAAGCAAAGTAGGCAGTTATTCATGTGATGAGGTTTAAAGGAAGCTAGAAACCCAATAGCTCCCTCATTGACACCTGACATTCCACTACTAGTAATTCCTTCCTTCCCCTAAACAGTGACCTGCCCCATCAGTCTCCTCTGAAAATGGAAATCCTTCTAAGGCTGATACACTGAGTCTTTCTCTAACACTTTAATATGAATGAATTTACTGGATTATTTTACTATTTGGCAATATGAGAACAGTGAAGGGGGCCTATACTGGAAAAAAAGGTAGAAAAAATTTAAAATGGGAAACTATTTCAAAATGATAACCAGGGTAAGCCCCTGATTAGATCCTATCATAAAAAGAATGGGGAAGTAGTATAGTAATTGAGCACAAGTCCTCAGCAAACCATGAGCAAGGGACTCAATTCAATTTCATAGGATAGATGAGGCATATGAGTATAGTATGTTAAGAATAGTGGAGAGGGGTTGTTCAGTCATTTTTCAGTTGTGTCCAATTCTTTTTTACCCCTTTTGGGGTTTTCTTGGCAGAAATACTTGAGTGGTTTGCCATTTCCTTCTCTATCTAATTTTATACATGAGGAACTGAGGCCAAGAGGGTTAGGTAACTTGCCCAGGGTAACACCACTAGTAAGTATCTGGGGATAGATTTGAACTCAGGAAGATGATTCTTCTTGACTCCTGGCCAGATACTTTATCCACTGTACCACCTCGCTGCCCCATGGAGGGGGGTTAGGAGACCTGAATTTCAACACCTTACTCAATAAATTCCAATGACTCCCTATCAATTCTAGGATCAAATATGAAATCCTCTGGTGGTCAAATCTCTTCACTATCTGACTCCTCTCACTGGATCTGCTCCTCCCCTATCTTTCCAGTCTCCTTACATCTTCCATTCTTCCACCTCTGTGATACCGTGACACTGGACTTCTTCCTGATCCTCCAAAAATATATTCCATTTCCTGACTCTGGGCATTTTACTGCTTGTCCCCAATGTCTGGAATGTTTTCCCTCCTCATCTCTGCCTCCTGACTTCCCTGGTTTCTTTTAAATCCCAACTAAAATCCCACCTCCCAAAGGAAATCTTTTCTGATCCTTTATCATTCCAATGCCTTATCTCTGTGGATTATTTTCAATTTATCCTAAATATCACTTGTTTGTACATCATTGTTGGCATGTTTTCTCCCACGTTAGATTGAACTCCTTAAGATCAGGAACTGTTTAGCACAGTGCCTGGCATAGTGTAGGCACTCAATAATGTTTAATGACTATTTCAGTCTGAGTTCAGCTAATAAGAGGATCAGTCTTAACTTTATTTTTTGTATGGACTCATTTTCTGTGGCAAGTAGATAAAGCCTATAGACCCCTTCTCAGAAAAACATCCTTAAGTAATTGGGAGAAATGGTCAATTTCAGTTAGAGATTAGCCAATGTAATGTGATTTTTTTTCCCCCATCAAAGTTCACAGATCACCTGAAATCAAATGATGTACTTCTTGTGTGGGAAGGGTCTTTGGCTCCTAGGTTAAAAAGAACCTCTGGTCCACATGATCATCAGCCTTTCTCTCTATTGCAGTAATCTGTAGTTACTAAGCCCTATTCTGGGCGCCTTAAGGGCACAAAGATGAGTAAGAAATTGAGAAAGGGCATTATTGAATCTCACTGCAAATATTTGAAAGCTGTTGGGACTTGAGAAAGGAAAACCAGAATGGTTTGGTAGGGAAGGGACAGAACTGTTATCAGAAGGATGAGTGTAATTCCGAATGTGTGATATCTTACTCTTCATTGCTCTTTGATGAGCTCATGCTACTGATGAGTAGCACTTAACCTTAAGGACTCTGAAAATATCTTTTCCACCCCTCCCCCCTCTTATTAGGTAATACAATTTGGGAATGCGTTGAATACACCCAACTCCTCCTTATGTGAGAGTTGGGAAACTTCTTTAGATTGAGGTCTCCATAGTACAATGTAGAGTTTGTTAGATTTGGGGTCTGAGGACTTCAGGCACAAATTCCAGCTGTGCTACTGGTTTCATATGGGCAAATTAATTCACCTCTCTGAGATTCAGCTTTCCTTATCTGTAAAATAAAAGAGTTGGGACTAGATGATCTCTGAGGACCCCTCCAGTTCAAAATCTTATGCTCCTTAGAGATCATTTGGTTCAATCTCCTCATTTAATGATGGACATTTGAAGTTTACAAAGCACTTTACATATATTATCTCATTTGATCCTTAAAACAATCCTGTGAAGTAGATACTGTCATTATCGAAGTTTTACAGATGATGAAACTAAGCCTGAGGAAACTAAAGCTAAGAGACAAGTGACTTGCCCAGGGTCACACACAGCTAGTAAGTGTGTGAGATTGGTTTCTCACTCAGGTTTTTCAGACTATAAATCCTCTATTCTGTCTGCAATCTTAGCTAATTTTCCTTTCAAGGAGAAGAAAATAACTATGTCACTCTGCTCCACCCCCTATTGTTCAGAGTAAGCTTCTTGAGGGTAGAGAGGGTTTCATTTTTGTCTGTTTCCTTTGTGCCTCGTCACCTGGAGTGAATGAATGAACCCTAGAAACTTTCACAAGCTTACCTAACTAGTTGTGTTATGCTGTAATTTAAATCCAGAGCTTTCTACCACATCAAGGGAAAAAAAGCGATGCATCCATTTTTCTATTTCCCCTCCTCTAGCCCTACGTAATATTACGGTCAGTGAACAAGGAGGGACTGAGTGACTCTCATAGTTCCCCAAATAGACCTGGGGTAGAATCCCCATCACCATTCTCATTTGCATGTGTCAGAAGACTGCTTTCCTATGTATCTGAGGTTTTATCTTGTTTTATCTTGCTTCCTCCTCACCCTTAACTACTGCCACCGGACCAGAGACCCTGCCTGGACCCTTCTTTTATTCATTTATAGAACTCAGTGTACAATGCTGCTAGACGTAGAGAGAACACAGCTTATCCCCTTCCTCAAGCAGGAAATGACACCAAAGCCTTCCCAAGCACTTGCACAGATCATGAGTCATTCTTTGTTAAAAGCCTCACTTTTTTTTTTCTGTGTATATCCAGGGTTTGTCTTCATCTCTGGGTGGGGGCTGTGTATCAGGAACCCAGCTTAGGAAAATGAGTCAATAATTGGAAGCAAAATCCATGTATAATTCAAGGGAGGCTGTTGGTTATTATTCAGTTCAATTCAACTCATCCTTTTTGAAAGTCTACTACTACTATTGAGCTAGGCATTGAGGAAGATATTTTTTTTAAAGTATCAATAAAATAAGGATCCCTGCCCTTGCTTAGCTTGTACTCTGATAGAGGGGCAGAACACGCCTTAGGACAGATTATGAAATGTTAGAGCCAAAAGGCACCTGAAAGATCACAATCTGTCCAATCCCCCCCATTTCATACACACACACACACACACACATACACATATATGTATGTATGTACACATGTATACTCACATATATGTGAGGAAAATAAGGTCCAGAGAAGTCGCATTGATTTCTTTGTCTGAGATCACTTAGCCAGTCACATAATTTTACAGCTGAATGGGACCTCAGAGATTATTTTATCCAACCCATTCCTGAACAAAAATCCCTGGTGGTCTAATGGTTAGGATTCGGCACTCTCACCACCATGGCCTGGGTTTGATTCCAGGTCAGGGAACCATAAAAATGAAGAGGTTACCCATAAAGAGAGTTAGGGTTGCTCTGGAGGCCCCAAAATACCAACATGCTGGGTCCTGCCAAATGGATTCTACTTAAGTCTTCTCAGCCAAAGAAAAGTAAAGTTCACTAATAGTTCATTAAAAGTTCACCATATGGGGTAGACTCTTAGGGGAGCCCAGGTATCTTGTGATGCTTGCATTGGGCAAGGAGGCCACAGTAAGTCTGTGCTAGGTCATTATATGGCACTCTCACACCACATGGAGGGAAGATGGGGTCTTATGTAAAGAGGAATCTAGGGGTGGTCTAGGTGAGGAGTTTGGGGAGAGTCTTCCGGAGGAGCCAATTAGGTCAGACTCCAGTAATGAGTTTGGGGAGGGTCTTCAGGAGGAGTTAATGAGGTCAGTGCAAGGGTGGATTGATAGTTTGATAGGCTCAAGGGTGGAAAGTAGATGGACAATGGAGGGCTAGGTTAGTAACAGAGGTTTGGGCCCAGCCACAATGAAAAACTTATGGCCTCTGCAAATGCCTGGGAACATTTAATCAGACTTCAAGGGGTTTCCCAGAGCCTGTACCTCAAAGATTCCAGGAGAGCTCAAGGGGGCTACCAGAGACGGCACCTCATCAGTACTATGTACCTGAACCCTCTAGCTTCTGTTAAAGACCTCCAAATGCTTTTCTTCCCAAGAAAACAAACTCTACTTTTGAGTGACTTTAATTTTTAGGAAGAGTTAAATAAAAAAGGGTTTTTTTTTTGCATCAAGTCCGGTTTTTTTTTTTTTTGTTTTTTGTTTTTGATTTAATGTTCCTGTCTCACCAAGGTTGGAAGTGTTGGGGCCACTTCTGAACACTGGGATGGGGGGTAAGATTTGATCTCCTTTGTTATTCTCTGTGCTAGTTCTCCTCAGGGTGGTCTGGTGGCTCCTTGATGTCAAGGCTCACTGTATTGATGCTGAACTTGTGTGGACGCCTGATCACATAGGCCCTTCTACAGCTCCTACCTCCTGAACTCAAGGGATCCAACAACCTTCACCTCCAGGTAGCAGGGATCAAAGGTGTGCAACACCATCACTAGCCTCTTTGAAACCTCTATCCTTGGCTTCTTTTTTGTCTCCCCTTCCCTTCTCCCAGGACGAAACAGAACAAGTCTGATCCCTCTTTGGTTAGTTGGATACCAGAAGACACCTATCATGCCCCTTTCCTTCTTTGCCTCCACTTCTTCTTTTCTGTAAAATAAATATCCCAGTTCTTTCACCCAATCTTCCTTTGACCTTTCAACTTCCTGGGATCCCTCCTCTGGACACTCTCCAGCTTAGCAAAGTCTTTTTTGAATAGTAACTTTTTTGAATAGTACCCGATGTGGTAAGTCAATGCTGAGAACAGTGGGGCAATCACCTCCTTGTTTCTAGAAGCTATGTTTCTTTTCAAGGGTGTGTGAGGGTTTTTTTTAGCCACCACATCATCCTGTTAACTCATGGTGAGCTTGTAGTCTATTGAAACCCTGGGATGTTTCTTCTAGAAGAACTGCCATTTAACCATGAAGCAGCTGGTAGCAGTGGATAGAGTGTTGGGCCTGGAATCAAGGAGGACCTAAATTCAAATCTGGCCCCAGATGCTTGGGAATAAGGGGAATTAATGGCACGCTTACTAACTGTGTGAACCTGGGCAAATCACTTACCTGCTATTTGCCTTGGTTTCCTCAACTGTAAAAATAGGCATCATAATAGCACCTACCTCCCAGGATAGTTGTGTTGATCAAATGAGATATTAATTGTAAAAAGTACTTAGCTCAGTACCTGCCGCAAAGTTGGTGTTACATAAATGCTCATTCTATTCCTATTCTATTTCCTATGTCTCTCCTGTACTTGAGAAGTCATTTTGGGGGAACCTAAATGCAGAACTTTATATCTATTCCCATTAAATTTTATCTTATTGCATCCAGGCCAATATTTTAGCTAGTAAATTCTTGTTACTCATTGTTAGTCATCTCTCCCAGCTTTGTGGCATCTAGATGCCCGTTGCTGCATTCTTTCTATCTTTTGTACCAGGAAAACAATTCTCATTGCCTCTGGTCTGATGGAGGAGAGAAAGCCCCTTGTGACGCAAGTCCCTCTGAGTTGGGTCCCCTTTATGTGTCATCTAGTGCTAGGCCAGAGGGAAAAAAAGTCATTACTAGTGTAGGGAAGGATAATGAACTTGGCCTTTATTGGAAGAAGGGACTATCCAAAATTATTCGTCATCCTGGAATTCTATTCTGTTGAATGTTTGAAATGAGTTATTTGACTGGGCTTTGGAAACCTTTTGTTACTTAGAAATTTCCGTTATAATGATAATTGTTGTAAACTAGCTCAAAGTTGAGGAAATTAATGAATTAATTCTTCTGATCATAAAGTCATAAAAAAAAACCAAGGAATCTAGAGAGCATCTCTCTACCCCCATTGCACCTGCACCCCCCATTTTATTGATAAGTATCTGTTAACACTTGAATCTGGCTCTCACCCAGAGGGCAGTGCTAGGAGGAATGGAGATCAATGCCGAGCGAGTTAACTGAACAAGAAGGAAAGTGGGACTTGCCTCATGAATCTAAGGATAAAAATGCACAAGTATCCACAAGATGTCTACTAGAATGTGGAAAATTTTTCTGGACTCTAAAAAAACCCACAGCTTTCCTTCTGGCAAAATTGTCTGCCTGGTCCCCAAACACTTCTCTGCACCAACTCCTTGAATGTTACTGATTTTAACATTGGTCTACACTCCTGACCCAGGCCCTTCATCTTAGACCCTTGTCAGGGCTCTAGCTGACCTCTGGCTCTGCACGACTCATGATGACTGCTTCTAGGGCCATAGTTTTTCCCTCCTTTTGGTCTAGGAGATCCTCAGCTTGTGCCATAGTACAAAGCACTGGTCTTTGGCAGATTCAGTTCCTGGTCCCAAAGAGGGGGAAAGATGGTAAGGCAAGAGAGCTCATCAACCCCTCCTAAGCTCTCCTACAGCATCTATTTTTTTTTTAAATTTTTCTGTCTTATAACTTTGCTCCACTGATGCAGATGAATTTTTCCTTTCGATTTGTCCGATAGGCACTGATATGAGATTTCCCATTAATAAAACTTCAGATATTCACATAACCCTAGGTGACTCTAAAAGCAAAGGTGAACTGTTTGTAGCATCAATTTCCTTTCCAAGGGGATATTAGAGTGTGTAGTTCATTTGTTGACCGAGGATGGGGGTAGAGTGGAAGGTTGTGTGGTATATCAGGGTGTTTTGCAATGGGTAGAACTCTAGGCTTAAAACCTGAAGTGATCATGGGTAAATAATTTAATCTCTGAGCCTCAGTTTCCTTATCTGTGGAATGGTGATAATATCTGTACTAGCTTATTTCAGTCTCTCAAATGAGATTATTTTTCCAAGGTGCTTTGTAAACATTAAATTCTATACAAAGTCAGTTATATTATGATAATGAAAAGAATCCATTATTCCACAAAATTTTCAAAGTGATACTTTAAAGCAGCGATTTCTAATCTGGAATTCATAGAAGGGGTCTGTGGATGAATTTCAGAGAGCTCCATGAACTTGGATGAAAAAAAGTAACATTGTTATTTTCACTAACTTCCAACTAAAATTTGACATTTTTTTCAATGATCAATTTTAAAAAATATTCTGGGAAGTGATTTATAGGTTATTGCCAGACTATCAAAGAGGGCCACGACACAAAAAATGTTAAGAATTTTCTCTTTATTGACTCAGAGATTACTTCCTAAAGAATATTGGGTCATAAAAATGATATACCTCATTCTTTGATGGAGCCATGGTCTCATTGGCATGGGAACCATTCCAGGCCGTTTCATCCTGCATGATTGTCTGTGTCCTTCCATAGAAGCTCTACCCAATACACTGAAAGTCTGGTTCTTTAAATACTCCCAGGATGCTAGGTTAACATGTATTCTCTATTATACATTAATTCTCTGGTGTTTTGGTTATAATATCCTGTTCTTACTGTATGACTCACCCACCTACTTTTCTGGTCACATATGTCCTTGATGATTTTAATCTACTTTATATACACACAATACATGAAAGTCTTCTGATGCCTCACTTTGGCCTGGAAGTGACACTGGATTCCAAAAGGCTACGTCAGGGGGAGTACAGTCAGTGGAAGATTCTAAAAAGCTAGAAACTTTTCTGGGATAATCCTCACCAATAGATTGTGTCTGTTGCCAAAAGATCAATCTAGATAAATATGGCAAGACACTTGTTATTCAGTCATGTCTGACTCTTCATGACCCCATTTGGGGTTTTTTTCTTGGCAAAGATACTGGAATAGTTTGCCATTTCCTTCTCTAGTTAATTTTATAGGTGAGAAACTGAGGTGAACAGGGTTAAGTGACTTGCCCAGGATCCCACGGCTAGTTAGTGTATGAAGTTGGACTTGAACTCCTGAAGATGTTTCTTCCTGACTGTAGGCCAGGCACTGTAACCACTGTGCTGCCTAGCAGCCCCAAGAGACACATTACCAATCACTCAACCATTAGATTCATTGCCTATCATAATCCACAAAACCCTATACTTATACTTAATCAAACAAAAAATCAGGATACGTGTGATATTCTTGTAGTAAAGTTTCACTGACAGACTTAAAAATTTGTATCAATATAATTATTTAATTCATTTATGTACATATGTAAGGACATATGTATTTAAAGACTAGTTCTCCCTACCTCACCTAGGTTGCAAGGGTGGTGACATTCATAGGCTCATCCCCAATACTGATGGAAGCTTTAATCTATTCAGTATTTAAAATCTGGGTCTGTTTCCTCCTCTTTAGGCAGGCTAGTAACCCCTCCCTCTGCTGTGGGACACTCATCATATTAGTGCCAGACCTAGTACCTATACACTATTGGTTTTAGCCCTACCATAGCTCAGAAATCCTGAGCTCAAAGGATCTACCAGCCTCAGCCTTCCTAGCAACAAGGACTATAGGCATGAATCTTCACATCTAGCTAGCAAAGTTTCATTACAAGCATACCTCCCTCCCCCTTTCCCCCCTCCCCAGCCCCATAGCACCAATCATGGCAGCACACCTGAGAACTGCTGCTGTGAATAATTTCAAGGGTCTAATCGCATAACTCTCTACTTACTCAGCAATAAACTAAACATTGTTCAATAAAGCATAACATTCATAGCAGCATCCTTAAGCAAAACATACCATCTAATACTTATATATGCCTACATATATATATCTTATAACACTCAGCATGTCATATGGTACATGGCATATATCATTGCATTCAGTAGCATTCCCCAAAATACTTGTTTACACAATTAGGGGTCCCACGCTAGGGTTTTCCCTAGCACAGCACACCCTTAAGGGGTAGCAGAAAACACCACACCATCTGCCTCTAGCTTACAGTAAGAACATCATACTACACAGCATCTATCATTGCACCTCCAAAGTCGGGGGGTTCCAGGCTAGAATTCAATCTAGCAAAAAATCCCACCAAACTGAAATTATTGTAGGGAAGCCAACAATGTATATTCTCTGAAGGAATAATGGAACAGGAATGCTTTATCAGGGTCTGCCATATAATAATAATAATAATAATAAAAATGATAATAGCCAGCATTTATATAGTGCTTACCATATGCCAGCCACAGTACTAAGAGCCTTACAAATTTTGTTTCATTGATCCTTACAACATCCCTGTTCTATTATTATCTCCATTTTTCAGATGAGGAAACTGAGGCAAGCAGAGGTTAAGTGTCCAGGGCCACACAGTTAGAAAGTACCTGAGGCTGGACTTGAATGCAGATTTTCCTGACTCTAGGACTAGCACTTAGAAGGAAGGGAATTTGGTGAGTTTAAGAAATATTTTTCACAAAGGCTGGGACTGTGCTTACCAAATTCTCTTCTGATTACCAATGGAATTCCCCAGTGCCTTGATATAAAAAAGACACCTTGGAGAATGGATAAAAACAAGTATTATAGTCATAGGAAATGTATATGCCCTTAATTCTACATTAATTCATCAGTTTTCTGAAGACATGTTTATAATGTTTCCTGAAGATATGATCTGTGGCAATCATCAGTCTTAAACTCCTCCCACTGAATTGCCTTCTTTCTCCATTTCTAAATATAAAAAAATTCAACTTTTTCTTTTTAAAATAAATTCTTTTTCAATGAACAAACATGTACTTTTTCTCCCTCCTGCCTTGCCCTGCCCCCTAAAAGAAAAAAAAAAACAAAAACAGAATCCACGTGGAAAATATGTGAAGATGAGCAAAACAAAGTCCCATGTTGCCTGCGGCCAAAAATGTGTGTCATTCTGCCTGTTTAGTCCAACGCTTCCTTGTCACTTTCTTTATTATCAGTCCTCAAACCATGATTGGTCATTGTGTCGATCAGAGTTTTAAAATCTTTTGAAGTTGGTCATTTTTATAATGTTGCCTACTGAAAAAACTCAAAGTCCTTGAAGAGTTCCTCTAGCTGGAACTCTCCTCTCTCCTGTCCTTACTAACTCCACCCTGTCTTTCAGGCAGGCATAGGGCATCGATCTCTATTAATAAGGAAAGAGTCCCATATCCATGGACTTTGGAACTAGAGTGAGTTTCCTTATTACTGATTGTTCAGATTCTGATTACTTCTATATGAATTGATAAAAATGAACCTTTGATCTTGAGAGACTCTCCACCAAGATTTAGACATCAGAGAACTTTAGCCTGAAACAGCTGTCTGGTCTCATTCTGTGCTACAGCATCAAATAAAAAGATATATAAAAGCACACAGTGAGAAAGTACCTGAGGCTGGACTTGAATGCAGATTTTCCTGACTCTAGCACATAGAAGCAAGGGAATTTGGTGAGTTTAAGAAATATTTTTTACAAAGGCTAGATCCTAGATCCATTTATACCTTCTCTTTTACATATACATGCCCATATACATCCATTTATACATGATTCACATGTATCCATATTACATATGACCACAGATATATTATTCAAATACAAGACTCTGCTATTTCCTTCTGGGACAAATAAATACCCATTAATAGATCACAAATCTGGAGCTTGAAGGAACCTTTGAGGTTATCCAGTCCAACTACACAGTTTATATATGAGAAAACTAAGACCAAAAGAGGTTAAATGACTTGTCCAAGGTCACTTCCTGTCCAGATGAATGTTGTCATTTTTAAATTCTGCAATGTAATCCTGAGGTATTTAAACTGAGATTCACTGAATCAGTAAATTAATATAGGCAGCATTGACATTTTCATTATATTGGAACAACCTAACCATGAGCAATTCATATCTCTCCAATTATTTAGGCCTATATTTCTATAAAAAGTATTTTTGCAATGTGTACATATAATTTCTGTGTGTGTGTGTGTGTGTGTGTGTGTGTGTGTGTTGGCTCAACAAACTTTTTTTATGGGTCTGTGTTACACCAGGCACTGTGTTGTTGCTGGGGCTTCAAAGACAAAAATAAATAGTCCCTGACCTCAGAGAGCTTACATTCCATCAGGTAAAACAACATGTACACATATTAGTATATGTAAAATCTATACAATCCTAGCCTAGGTTAGTATTAAGGATTGTAAACTGGGGATGCCTTTTGATTGGTCTGTACCCAATGGTAATCAGCAACTTTAATACTAAGACACTGGATATTCTCAGGATACACTCAATTATTGTAAAACACACACACACACACACACAGGCACACTCAGATAAGAACTCACAAGAGTAATGAATGGGAGGGGGCAGCATAGGTCCAATGAAGAAAGTGGTAGTTAGCTAAAAAGGATAGTTTGGTTTATTAATGTCAGAGAAGATGACTAAGAGAGAAGTTCACTATAGGATGCTACTTTCTAGTTAATGGGAAAAGGCCATTTCTATAGGCCAGTGTGAGATCCTTGGTAAAGTTCCATTTTCTGAATCATAAGATCATAGGTTCGGGGCTTCAATCTTAAAAGTCATCAAGTCTAACTTCTTCCTCTTCAT
The DNA here is from genome assembly GCA_028627135.1 of Pseudochirops cupreus. Lineage (NCBI taxonomy): Eukaryota > Metazoa > Chordata > Mammalia > Diprotodontia > Pseudocheiridae > Pseudochirops > Pseudochirops cupreus. The sequence continues at coordinate 290,722,575 of CM053581.1, forward strand.
AGGTTTTTAGAGGCAACGTGGTATGGTTGAGTGCTGGAACTGGAGTCACAAGAGCTGGGTTCAAATCTTTTCTCATATCCTTATTAACTATGTGATCTTGGGAAAGGTATTTACCTTCTCTGAGCCCCATTTTCCTAATTTGTAAAATAGAGATAATAATGACACCTACCTTACTGAGTTGTTCTGAGGATCAAATGCTGTCATATGTGCAAAGCGCTTTGCAATCCTTAAGGCCCTATACAAAATGTATTGGTATTACAGGTAAATGAAGGCAGGTCCATAGAGGTTAAGCAATTTTGGACAAGGTTGATAATGTCAGAGACAATATTAAACTTTGTTTTTCTGATTCCAAATCCAGATCTCTTTTTAGTATACTACACAACTGCTCTATGCAAAATGTTTCCTGGACACATGGTATCAATCAGTGAACTGACCTTAAAATTCCCTAACATAATCAAATACCTTCTCTCCATTTCTACACATTGAAAACTATCTTGTCTTTTAAACATATGGGTCCCAGATTGGATCCTTTCAGGATCACATGTCCCATTTGCTTTGTACAAATAGAATAGTACTTAAATTACTTAGAAAATTTTTAAATAAAAACACTTTTATTTAAAGTTTGGGGTTCCAAATTCTATCTCTCCCTCCCTCCACTCCCTCCTCCCTGAGATGGCAAGCAATCAGATATAGGTTATACATATGCGATTGTGTCAAACATTTACCTATTAGTTATTTTTAAATGAAGACTTAAATAAAAGAAAAAAATTAAAAAGAAAGTGAAAAATAGCATACTTCAGTCTATTAAATCAATATCAGTTCTTTCTCTGGAGGCAGATGGTATGCTTCATCATTAGTCCTTTGGAATTGTCTTGGATCACTGTATTGCTGAGAATGTCATTGGCAGTTCTTCATTGAACAACATTGCCGTTACAGAGTATAATATTCTCTTCTTGTTTTGCATCAGTTCATGTAAAGCTTTCCAGGTTTTTCTGAAATCTTGTCATTTCTTATAGCACAATAATATTCCATTACAATCATATAGCTTGTTTAGCCATTCCCCAATTGATTTCCAATTCTCAGCTACCACAAAAAGTGCTACTATAAATATTTTTGTACAAATAAGTCCTTTTCCCTTTTTTGGGATGTCTTTGGGATACAGACCTAGCAGTGGTATTGCTGGATCAAAACACCCCATGCCTCCGAGCCTCTATATTGCATAATTCTGTATATTCAGCCATCCAGACCACACTTTGTCCGGGTGTTAAACAGGCTCAAGCTAAAGTTTTCCAATCATTAGGTATCAGAATATATTGTATGGACAAGTTTTCTAATTGAGTGAGAAGGAAGGGAGCAGCGGGACCATATTTTACTACTCCTTCTTTTAAATCCTTAATTCTTTTCCATTCTGTAGCAACATGAGTTCTCCTCCTTCCTCCAAGAGCCTGAGGGTCATCGATCTCAATTACAGGACAAAGTCCCCACCCACTTATATCTTCCCCTTGCAAATGTGCTTTTTCTATGGCTTGCTGTAACGCAGATTTCTCTGTGTTTTTTCTATCTGCATATACTTTCTTCACTTCTTTAGATAAGGACTGGGAACAAAGTTCTTTCTCTAACTCTGTTATTTTGGGATATATTTGTTTAATTGTTGGGGCAGGAAATAGCTCCTCCTACAGAGGAGGGGGAGGAGGTGGCGGGGGCCAGGGAGGTTCGCTGTTATCAGGGCTCCCGAGAAATTTATTTTCAGTTTGACATTCCGCAGGAAAACTCCTGCTGGGTCTATCGGGGCCAGAAAAAGCTGCTTTTACCAGCCCATACAGCATGAAATCTTTGTTTTCTAAAAATCCTGGGGTGGTTTGTTCATAACTGGTCATTTGTTCTCTTACCACACCCCATTTTTGGCTATCTATCCCTGTGGAATTAATCCATGGCGAGACCGTTTGTATCTTAGGTATAAGAACTCGGAGGTCTCTTAGCGGTAGTGAAACTCCCTGCTTTTTCACTATCTTGTAAAGCTGTTTTATCCAGATCTCTGACTCTTCTGGCTTAATTATAGGTATGATTCCCATCTTCCCGCCTGGCGTCCTTTACCTATGGGGTACTCTACTAAGTCTTCCCGTTTTTCACAGGTTCTGACTGCCTTTTCTTTTCAAGTCCCTGTTCGGGTGCCACTATGACCTGGCCTAACGCCAGAGGGCAGCCAGTCTTACCCTTTTTTCCCTGGGTCTTCGAGTGCGTACCTCCCAGATGCGGCCTGTGCATTCCACAAAGTAGAGTCAGGAGCCGGAAGAGTTAGGGATATGCAAACAGCTTTATTGTTCTCTTCACTCATCCATATCCATATCCATCCATATTTTATCCCTGGGGCTTCTTCTCTTTTATCCCCCTACTGAGCCCCTTGGCAAACAGCCCATCTCCCCTTTAATCACCTCTGATGCCACAAGGGTTGGGTAAACATGAAAAGAAGGACGGAGCTCACGTCCCCAGAACAGAGCATATCAACGGAATATCTGGGTCGCGAAATGCAGAATAAAACAGGACACACTGACCCAGAGACATAACTGTCGTCGTGACGTCTGTGTTTTGGTGTTATTGTCCTTCTGCATTCTCAGAATATTCTGGCGCTCATGTTCCCAGGCAGAACTACACATCCCTCATCAGAGAGTGACTTGTATTTTATAAATTTGACTCAGTTATCTATATATTTTAGAAATGAGGCCTTTATCAGAGTTACCTGTTGCAAAAATTTCCCCCCACCCCAGTTTTCTGCTTTCCATATAATTTTGGTTGCATCGGTTTTGTTTGTGCAACCTCTTTTTAATTTTATATCAAATTTATGATCAAAATTAGCTATTTTACATTTTGTAATACTCTCTATAGCTTCTTTGGTCCTAAATTCTTCCCTTATCTATAAATCTGATAGGTAAACTAATCCATGCTCCCTTAATTTGCTTATGTATCACCCTTTATGTTTAAGTCATATATCCATTTTGACCATATCTTGATATATAACATGAGATTTTGGTCTGTACTTAGTTTCTGCCATTCTGTTTTTCAGTTTTCCCAGCAGTTTTTGTCAAATAATGAGTTTTTATTCTAAAAGCCTGAATCTTTTAGTTTATCATATACTAGATGGCTATGGTCATTTACTATAATGTAATTCATACCTAATCTATTCCACTGATCCACCACTCTGTTTCTTAGCCAGTAGCAGAGTGTTTTGATAATTACTGCTTTTTAATACAATTTGAGAACTGGTATGGCTAGACCACCTTCTTTCACATTTTTCCCCCCATTGGTTCCCTTGATAACCTTGAACTTTTGTTTTTCCAGATGAATTTTGTTGTTATTATTTTTTAACTCTATAAAGTACTTTTTTTGGATAGTTTGGCATGGCACTGAATACATTAATTTAGGTAGAATTGCTGTTTTTATTACATTGGCTTGGTCTACCCATGAACAATTAATATTTTTCTAGTTGTTTAGATCTGACTTTATTTGTGTGAAAAGTGTTTTATAGTTGTATTCACATAGTTCTTGGGTTTGTCTTGGCAGATAGACTCCCAAATACTTTATATTGTCTACAGTTATTTTAAATGGAATTGCTTAGATTACTTTTGAAGTATTGAGTTTTAAACATATTTTTAGTCCAGACCAGTGATCTCATCAATGTGGAAAATTCCTGTTATGTATACTCAAATAAACAATTTATCTATAACTTAGTCACAGAGAGTTGAAAGGTTAAGTGATTTGCTTATGGTCACAGAGTTAATATGTGTCAGAAACAAGACTTGCATTAAAGTTTTCCATACTCCAAAGACGCAATCAATCAACAAACATTTGTTATTTGGCATGATGCCTGTGTGCCAAAGTACTGTGCCTAGCTCTAAAGGTAAAAAGAAAGTTCAAAAACAATTCCTGCCCTCAAGAAGCTTCCATTCTAATGGGCAAAATGTACACCATGATGCTTCTATAATCAAATTAGCTTATGGTTCTACAGCTCTGAAAGGTTCACAGAGCACTTTGGAGCTTTTATCTCATTGCATTACCATAGCAACTCTAATGTTCATTATCCTGATTTCACAGACCAGTTTCAGAGCCATGAAGTGAATTGCCCACCTTCACACAGCTAGTAAATGACAGAGTCAAGGGAGACTCAAGCCGAGGCCCTGTGACTCCAAATTGGGTGTTCTTTCCCACTATATCAGGTCTACTTACACAACATTAACTGTAGGCCATGGGTATTCAACAGGAATAGATGACTTTACATCAATATTGCTGATTTTGGTGAAATTTCCTGGTGACAAATTCTGAGTAATACTTCCCCATTGTAATGCACTATTTTTAGGGAACTGACTTGTTTGGTTTGGGTCCTTTGTTTTACTTAGCGATCTTTTTCACTTTTACATATTCCCTTAAAATAATACTTACAAACCATTTATTCTCTTAATCCAAACTTCCCCTCTCCCCAGTGCAATTTTCATCTGTCAAGACCCTATTCTACCTGAGTTTCAAGGTCCAACTCAAATGTCACCTTCAGCAGATGCTTTCCCTGATGACAAAGGCCTGAAGCAACCCCTCAACATCCCCGTATTAATAGAACTTAATTTATATTCATAGAACTTAATTTGTATTCATAGCACTTAATTTGTACTACTTGTGTGGTACTTGTCACATACTGTCTTGTCTTGGAGGTATTTGTCTTCATGTCTTATCTTCTCTACTGGTGTCTAAGCTCCTTGAAGGGAAAGCATAACATCATCTTATACAATCTACCACAGTTGCGACAGTCATTCTTGCAGTCCCGAATGTTCCTATACAGCATCTCATGGTGTGGTATCAAGAGCACTGAGTTGGGAATCAACAGGTTTGGACTGTAAGGTCACATGATTAAGAACTAGAAGAGAATTTAGAGACTATCTTGTTCAAGCCCCTTCATTTTTACCAATAAGGAAACTGAGGCCCAAAGATCACTGTGGCTTGTCTAAGCTTATTGTATCACTAAGTAGAAAAAGCATTTGGTAGATAGAGAGTTGTCCTTGGAACCAGAAGATCTGGGTTCAAACCCCACCTCTGATAGTGTGACCCTGGGTAAGGCCCTTAACCTAACACTCTAGGCCAGAGGTGTTACATACTCCCCAGGCAATACTGACAAGTACCCTTAGAACCAACTTAAAATATAATCTGGAAATGTTAACAAAAACAATAAAAATAAAATAGAACATAGATAATGTTACTATATGGTTTTCCTAGTCAGTATGCAACCAGCAGGCATCCTTATCTACCATTTAGTGGTCCCATTTCTTTTTGAGCTTGGTAACTTGGTAATTTAGGCAAATCCTAAATAACAGAGAAGGTACGAGTGAAATGACTCCTCTCCTCCCTATTCCTTTCTCTAAATAGAAAAGACAGCAACAGATTCTCAGTACTGAAAGAGTTAAGAGAAAGGAGAGATCTTTGTGGGTGGGGTGGGCTTCCCAGGGCCAGGCTTCTGAGGAGAAGGTGGGAGGAGAGCTCGGCTTTGAAGGCCTGATAGAATTCAGATAAACAGAGAACAAAGGGCAAGGCATCCCATGGCATGGGAGTGACTGGGGATGTGATGGGGGTGGCTCAGGGCACAGAGTGAGACAAATACGGGGCATTTAAACATGACTTTCAAAGAATGAACCAAATCTGAAAAGTAATAAGGATGAATATAAAGTCCTAATTTGGTTACCATTACTTTCCATATATTTGCATGTTAACCTATAAATCAGTAAACATCATGGGGGAAAAAGGAGGGAGGCTACCTGTGGAGAAAGAACATCCAGGCAATGTAGTATACTGGAAAAGAAGGCTACCTTCTGAGTCAGAGCACCTTTAGTCAAATCTTGGCTTTGCTACCTCCTACCTGTGTGACCTTGGATAAATAATTTCACCTCTCTGGGTCTCAGTTTCTTCAGCTCTAATAAAAATAGCTAGTATGTTACACAGTGCTTTAAGGTTTATAAAATGCTTTATAAAACAAGTATTTCATTTGATAATCGACTCTCGGTTGTTTTTCAGTCATGCCCACATCTTCATGACCCTGTCTGGTATTTCTTGGCAGAGATATGGGAGTGGTTTGCTGTTTCTTTCTCCAACCTGTTTTACAGATAAGGAGACTGACCTGGTCTCCCAGAGAGTGAGTATCTGAAGCCAGATTTGAACTCCCATCTTTCAGACAAGTTCAGCTGCTGTACCACCTACCTGCCTCCTGAGAAAAAGGATTTTGAGTCAGAGGACCTCTAAAGTTCTTTCCAGCGCTAAGTCTAAGATTTGTAGCCATGTTTTTGGAGAGGTAGCATGGCCTAGTTGGTAAAACAATTGCTGAACTTGCTTGAAGCCAGGGAGACTTTTAAAATTTTTTTTGGAGGAGGGAATTGAGGTTAAGTGACTTGTCCAAGGTCACACAGCTAGTAAGTGTGTCCAGTGTCTGAGGCTGGATTTGAATTCTGGTCCTCCTGACTCCAGGGCTGGCCTGAGCCAGGGAGACTTGAATTTGATTTCTGTTTCGTTCGTTTTCTAGCTCTATGACCTTGAGCAAGTCATTGAATTTTTTTGAGACTCAGTTTCCTCATCTGTATCTCGTGGATAATAATAATAATGCTTTCACCACCTCCTTCACAAGGTTGTTGTGAGACAAGTACTTTATATGCCTTAGAATACAATAGAAATGAATCTATTGTTACTACTGATGACATGCTGGAGAACTGTGTCTCTGTGGTATCTTATACAGCTTTATATTCCTTGGGAAGAGAGGCCATTGCCCTGGGGAGGTTATAGGGTCTAAGAAGCAAGACCAGACCAAGTAAAGGGGAAGAACTTGAGTCAGTAAAATGACTCCTGCTCCCCCCAGGCCCTGGAGCCTCTGGAACAGTAGCTCTGGGTCAGCCAGATATCTCCTAAGAACAGGGAGAAGGGAGGGAGGTGGGTCTCTAAGAACACCAGCTGTGAGGGCAGAATGTTCAGCCAGATCCACGAGTGTGCAGCAGCTGCCAGTCCTGCTCCCTCATTTCTAAGCTGTGAAAAGGGTGGAGGCCTGGTGGAGAGAGGTAGGGGGAGGGGAAGGCAAGTAGCCAGAGCTCTGAATAGAGCCTAGCATAATAAATGACATCATGGCAGCACATCTGGAATGGAGATAATTCAGAAGGGAGATCGCCCTGAGTCAGCTCTTCTCCTAATTTGCACAAAATAAATTGTGTTTGATGAAGAGAAAGAATTCTCCTGGATTGTCTTCATTTCATTTGCAAGCACAGAGAAAAATGTGGTTCTTTCTTAATATTTGCGTGCATGGATTAGGTCTAACAGAAACTAAGCAGTGATTGCTTTTTGTTGTAATTTTAACAAGGGAGGGGCGGCTGTGTGTGATACAGGAGAAAAAATGCTGGATTTGGAGTACGAGGCCCTGGATTCAGATCCTGTTCAGCCTCTTACTACCTGTGTGACCTTTAACAGCTACTTAACCTTTCCAGGTCTCATTTTTCCCAAATGTACAAACAAGGGGTTTGGACTAGATAACCTCAAATTTTCCTTCTATCCCTAAAGCTCTGATCTTATGATTTTATCTCTCTCCTCCAACCTACCCCAGCTTGTCACACAGCTGGAAATGGTGCCATTGAGAACTCATTTCCTTGATCAATTAGGATTGTTGAGATCTGTTCTCATACCCCTGACTCACTGCTCCCAGAGGGGTAGTCAGAATTCTCCTCACTCCCCATCATCACTTCTAGACTCTCTCTCTCTCTCTCTTTCTCTCTCTCTGTTTTCCCTCTTCTCTCTTTCCCTCTCCCTCTCCCACACACACTATCAATGGGCAATCTCTTCTTCAAGATTCACTCTGTCCAAATTCATCACTCCATCCTGAATTTGATGACCATTATCTACTGACCCCCAGGACATCATCTCTCTCTTCTCAATGAGTTTGGGGGGGGGGTGTTAACAATCTCACTCTGTACCCTATCTTTTGCCCTCATACTATGAGACTTCAGTAGACTCTTTGATGTTCCCTCAAATCCCTCAACTCCTTGATTCCTCGATCTACTCAAATCCCCATAACCTGCTCCTCCACTCCACTTCTGCCTCACACATAGTCACACCCTTCACCTTGCCATCACCCACAAGTGTTCCACTTACATAATCAAAAAGTCTGAAATTCCTTTATCCAATAATAATCTCCTATTATGCCATCTTTCCCTATGACTACTCCTTTTAAACCTTTTCTTTATCTGTATTGCACTATGAATTCCTCTTCCCCTCTATACTTTCCCAGGCCATCAACCTAGCTGTGGTTACAATTTCCTCTCTTCCTCATCTCAGCCCCTTGGCGAATCAAGTCAACTCCACACTATACTCTTTTTATTTGTTTTTAGAGTTAATATTTTACTCCCCCCCCCAAATACATGTAAAAACAATTTTAACATTCTTTTTTTCAAATTTTGAGTTCCAAATTTTCTCCCTTCCTCCCCCCATTGAGAAAGCAAGCAATTTGACATAGTATACTCTATTCTAGGATCTTCACACTATATTCTTGAATCCTTTTACTATCACTATCAGGCTTTTCTAACCCCAAACCTCCAATTATACTCATCATTTGTGTCACATGCTCCCACTCCTGCCAACGAACAGAACTAGAAGAATTCATGAAACCACGCTGACTGGGACCACTGCAAATTTATGTTATTTAATTTAAACTGAACTCTTACTGTGGCAGGGCAATCCTTTTATTCCTCCTGACTTAATTCTCTATCCCATTCACCACAATGGTCATTCTAAATTTTGTCTCTCTTCAAGCCTATCATAGCACCCTTTCTTTCAAGCCTCTAGTCTAGGATGAGAACCTGTACTCATACTTTATTGAAAAAATCCTGACCATCTACCTGATTTTCTTCTCTCTTCCTCCTATTCTTACAACCCCTTGATACTATTCCCCACTATTTCCTCCCTTAGTTCAGTCTCTGGGTCCTTCTCAGCTGGGCTAATCTCTTTCTATATACTTTTGATCTTATTCCCTCCCTTCTTCTCCAGCAGATTGCCACCTCATCATATCATCTTCTTTTCTCTAATGTTATTCTCCGCTGGTTTCCTCTCAAACCATCTCCTCTTTCCTTAGAATAGCCTTGATAGACTCTACCATTCCCATTATCCTAGTCATTATCCTATATATCTCCTCTCTTTCTTAGCTAAACTCCTAGAAAAAGCTTTCTACAATCAACGCCTCTACTTTTTCTCCTCTGACTCTCTTATAAACACTTTGTAATTTGGCTTTTGAACTTATCACTTGAAACTGCTTTCCCCAAAGTTACCAGTGATCTCTTCTTTGTCATAACAGATGGTTTTCTTCCCTTCTGGCCCTCATTCTTCTTAACCTCTCTGTAGCATTTGACACTATTGTCCCTCTTCACCTCTCTGAATTTTGTGAAATACTCTCTCTTGATTCTCCTCTCACCTGTCTGACTGACTTTTCTCAGTCCTTTAAAAAAAATTTTTTTTTGGAGAGGGAAAGCAAGGGAATTGGGGTTAAGTGACTTTCCCAAGGCCTCACAGGTAGTTAGGTGTCAAGTGTCTGAGGCTGGATTTGAACACAGGTCCTCCAGGGCTGGTGCTCTATTCACTGGGTCACCTAGCTGCCCCCATCTGTCTTTTTTTTTTTGTTGGGATCATCATCCATATAATTTCCCCTAACTACAAGGTTCTGTCCTGGGTTCTCTTTTCTTTCCACATTCTCTCATGTTGTGACTTCATCAGCTCCAATTAGTTCAATTATTATCTTTATGCAGACGGATACCAGATCTGAGAGTCTAGCCCTAGTCTTTCTCCAGAATCCTAATCCTCTATCACAAACTGCCAATTGGTTATTTGGGACTGAACGTTCCATAGACATCTCAAACTTACCATGTCCAGAGTTGAGATCATTGTCTTTCTTTCCAAACACACCCTTCTTCTGAACTTCCCTATTCCTCTTGAAGGTACTGTCATCCTGCCAGTCATTCAGGTTCATCATCTCTGTGTCATTTTCTCTTACTTGTCCCACATAATCAAACAGTTGCCAAATCTTGTTGTTTCTATCTCCACAACACCTCTGACATCTGTCCTCTTCTCTACTGATACTGCTAGTTCAGGTCCTCATCACTTCTTGCTTGAACTGTTGCAAAAGCCTCCTATCTGCTCTACCTCCCTGGTCTCTTCCTATTCTAATCCATCTTCCACACAGTTGTCAAAGTGATTTTCCTAAAGTGAAGATCAGTCCATATAACTACCTCTACTCAATAAATTCGAATGGCCCTTTATTGCTCCTAGGATCAAATAGAAACACCTCTGGCATTAAAACTCCTTCAGGTATTAGTACCTCAGTTTCCACATCTGTCAAATTTGAATAATAGTAGCACCTACCTCCTAAGGTTATTGTGAAGGTGAAATGAGATAATATTTGTAATTCAAAGTGCTATTTAAAATGCTAGTTATTCTCATCATGGTATAACGGATAGAGTATTGGATTTGGAATCAGGAAATCACAGGTTCAGATCCTACCTCCGCCTTACTAGTTGTGTGAACATGGACAAAGTTATTTAAACTCTTTGAACCTTAATTACCTTATCTGTAAAATCAGGATAAAAATACTTACAGCACAGCAACATCACAGACTTGTAAGCCTTAAATGAGCTCAAGTATATAAATCAATTTGCAAACTTCGAAATGTGAGGTGAATACCAGTTATTGTTGCTATTGGAATTATGTCATTAGTGTTAATAGTAAGGCCTTTCTTGATCAATAGAAATAAGACACCACCAGCAGCAGAATACTACGGAGAAAACCTTAAAAGGACACTGGGACACCTGGGTTCTAGGCTTGTCTCTGCTTTAAGTAAGAATCTGCATTTCTTTAGGGTTTCCGTTACACAGAACATGAGACAGCGGCAGGGCTGGCAGGAAGAGCCAACCTCATTCAAGAGGTGGATGTGGCATTCTTAGTCCTACTCTTTGATTGAGAATTTTCACCTTCCTTCAAGTAACCTACTTCCCTGAACCTACTGCCATAGGTGGAGGCTATTATCTCCTCTGACCCATGGCCACCCTCCTGCTACATCCCTCCACATCACAGCCAGTGACAAACCCAGGTAGGAATGGGTCCATCTTGGATTGGTGGGCTTGTTCCTGGTTATCTACTCCTTCTTTTGAACTCACTGAGCAATATAAAAGAAAACAATTTTGAAAGACTTCAGAACTAATCCACGCAGTGACCAGTTGACCCTGGAAGACTAATAATGAGGCTGGCTTCCCACCTCTTGGTAGAAAAGTGATTGCCGGGAAGTGCAATGGACCACACTCACATTTCTGGCACCTCTGCAAAGGAGTGGGCTGGAGGTGTCTTATCTTTGGGGCCATGCTTATTCTCTGTGATTTTGCAGGATTTTCTTTTGAGGATTTTTTTCAATTACATAATGTTGTCACTATGTATATTTTTTTCTTGGCTTTGCTTCACTCAGTATCAGCTCATATTAGTTGTCCCATGCTTCTCCATATTCATATACATTCTTTCAAGATGTAGCCACATGAAGCCTTTCCCAATCACTTTAATCACTTTGTTTTTAACTACCTTGTATTTGTTTGTATTTATCCTCTTCCTATTTGTTCTGTATGTAATTCTATAAATACTTGATGTCACCTATATAGAAGGTAAGCTCCTTGAGAGTAGGGATTGTTTCATTCTTTCTATTTGTACCCTTGAAGTGCCTAACATAGTAACCTAACTCATAGTAGATGCTTACCTGCTGTTTGTTGATTGACTGATTGAGGGCAGGGTCTCTTTAGCTTCTGTCTTTGTATATTTAGTACCTAGCTTAGTAGCTGGAACATAATAGATGCTTAATCATTATTTGGTGAATGAATAAATGAAAGTATGTGATGAGGATGATAGAATCATAAAATCTAGAGCAGGAAAGGAGACAAGATAACAAAGTCCAGTGCTTTCAACCCAATGATACCACACTTTACTAATCTAATTCTGTCATCTTATATATTTGGAAACTAAGGTCCAGAGAGATTAAAAGATATCCCCAAGGTCATATAGGTAGTAAATGGAAGAGCTGGTATTTAAATCTGAGTCCTTCAAACCTTTTCATTATGCCATATTGCTTCTTACCTTGAAATTCTAATTGTTCTTTTCTTTCATTGAATTAATTCTATATTTTCAAATTTTAAGAATGGTGGGAATTTGGTAAGTAAGGACTCAAACTGGGTGTACTGTGATTCATTTTAGTCCTGTGGGGAACAAAACTCTCTTCTTTCCGAAGCGCTATCTTCTCCACTCTGCTTTGTCATTTCTGTTGAGGAATGACTCATGTTCTCTTTTATTTATTGTAGCATTTTTTGCCTAGACCTTTCTTAAAAGCAAACATTACCTTCCTCTTTTCCCTTTCTTAATGGAAAAAGGTACTTCATATTAAAGGGTGACCTGCTAAGAGAAAATATTTTATTATTTAGAGCTGAAATTTAAAAAGGAAGGGAGTTTCATAACAAAAAATCTACTTGAGTGCCTAGGCTCCTATTGCAAGCTTCAATGATGTCTTGCTCTCCATGGCCCAGGGCTGCCATTCAGGTACTCTGATCCAAAGTTTCTTTGCTTAAATGTAAGAAAAAAAATACAACTTTGTCCTGCTGATAGAAAACACAGTGATCTTTGAAACACATCGTATAACTAATGAGCCTGATCTTTACCTTGTTTGAGGAGAAAATCTGGCAGTAGAACAGGAGAATGATTTTCTCTCCAATGATGTGCTATTTTCAACAAACTCAATTACTTCCTCATCATTTTTAATCACTTATCATTGGTATAGTGCTCTGCTGATCTGGAAGTCCTACTTCCAACAGTTGGTACAGGCAGATGACTACCTGGAACACAATTGTAAACTGGAAGTATGTAGGGAAATTTCCATGTGAAAAATAGCTATGATAAAGCCCATATGCTTTATTCTGAAGGAGACAGTTCTACCCTAAGGCCCTCATCTGGCAATATAGCTTTATCTACATAGCTATATCCATATCTACACACATATATATACATACACAATACATGTATATATAATATATATACATTTTATTTTATATATTTATATATAATATAATATAGATTTATATTTTATAGATTTATATAGAATATACTTTATTTTGTATATT
>CM053581.1:290735870-290757564 GCA_028627135.1 Pseudochirops cupreus
AATCAAATACCAATCACTCTACTTGATTGAAAGTAGCTACCTTAAACAGGTGAGAATACCTCTATTGAATCAATCAATCACATTAAAGTAGAGGGGAAAAGTCTTGGACCAATTTGGAAAAAATGAAGGCTATTAAATGAAGTGAAATATCCTTGCATAGAAGATGTATTGATGTTGGCCGAGGAGATTTCCGATGCCCTCTGGGTCTCATGTAAAACCAACAAGGTCATTATAGGTAGACCAAGTTTTGGAAAAGGATTTTTGGTAAGCAGCTCCAACCAGAGGAAGACCCTGTGAACTTTGTATGGAAAGAGGATTTGGACTTTTGGACTTCTCAATGCAGCCAAGGATTGTAGCCAAGAAAAATTAGATAAATTGAGAAAAATTCTATAAGGAGCATGGCAGACAGTAGACCAAGCCAAAGGGGAATCCCTCCTATGAAGGTAAGAAGAAGGCCTCAAGTAAAATAACTTTTAGGACCCCTGAGTTATCCCCTCTGCCACATGTGCTGTAAGCTTGAGCCTAATTTTCCCTCGACTCTATATGTATTGGAGGGGTGAATGTAGGAGTAGGGCAGCTGTGTAGTAGAGTGGATAGAGCCCCAGACCTGGAGTTGGGAAGACTCCTCTTCCTGAGTTGAAATCTGGCCTCAGACACTTACTAGCTGTGTGACCCTGGGAAAGTCACTTATCCTCTTTTGTTTTGGTTTCCTCATCTGCAAAATGAGATGGAGAAGGAAATGGCAAGCCATTGTAGTAGGCTGGCCAAGAAAACCCCAAGTGGGGTCACAAAGAATGAGACACAACTAAAATGACTCAACAATAACTAGTTCCCACCCTTTTGAAGTTCAGAGCTGGGTCATGAAGAGTCAGACATGACTGAACAACAAAGAAGAGTGTATCATAAACTTTTGGGGGAATGTTCCGTACCAACTATTCTATACTACCTTCATTAAACATTAATGTCTATAAGCTAATTAAATCTGGCTGCATAATTTGTATCAATTGATAATCATAAGGGAAAGCAAGTTAGTGGGAGCTCATGACATGACCTACAGAAACATTAACTATAATGTTAGCTACAGAACATTAGCCATAACATTAGCTACAGAAAGACACTTCCCTACCAACACCCCAGAACAATGAAGGGAGATGTAGCAGTCATCCTCTGGGGGCACAGCCGGTTGGTGAGAGGGGTGTTTGGGAGAACAAGCACAGGGTAGGTGCTAAATAGAGTAAATGAGGACAAGATAGATTGACACTATTGGGAAGTGGCAGTTGAGAGATACAAGCTTTATCTATCTCAATAACCCCTGAAAGCATTGTTGTAGGATCACAAGATTTAGAGCTGTGTCAAAGAAAATAATCATCATCTGTTAGAAATAATTTTTATTAATTTATCATTAATCTAAACTCAAGTATTGTCTGGATTGAAAGAGAAATGACTAAACTGTCAGGGTCCCTTCATGCTCTCAGATATGTTCCTAATAAGACATTTTGAAGTAACATTTAAAAGAATCTTTCATAAGCGTCACAATGTGTCAAAAACTGAGCTCAGGGGTAACATCTTACTTCATCTCTATTAAATGGGTTATTTAATCTTGGGAAAGGCCCCTTGGAGAATCATTCTTCTAAAACCACTCAATCCCTCTTTGGTCCACTGTCTTCAAGCGTTCTCCTTTCACCCCAGCAGGTCACAGGCAACCTTCTCCCTCTTGGCAATACTCTAAAGCTGAGATATAAAACATGGGGGGAGGGAAGAGGGAATGGTGCATGTACCCCAAAACACCTCCAAAGGTGGCCCAAATGAAAATTAAATCTAAAATGTAGTTCCTATCTGATTTTAATGTGTTGATGTATTAATAAAAAAGAAAAAAACAAACATGTGATTTTCTACATCAATAGGAGGCCCACAAGGATCCTTATTGTGGTTTAGTGGCCCCCATTTCGATCGGAACTCATGACCACCACCTTAATGCCTTCAGGGGAAGGAAGAAGGTGATGATACTAACTAGATGAGATGGATTTCTTCCAAATTGGCTTGCTGTTTTAAAATCATTTTCTGAGGGGCATTCCTTTAGTTTTTTCTGATTTTTATTTCCTACTTTTTAATATGTTTTCCTAAAAGAAAGGGATTAGACCTAAGAGAGAGAGGGGACAGGATTTTAGTAGAGGGCATTCTTTTTTTTTTTAGAACTTTGATTAAGAACTGATAAAATTCCATTCTCTCAGGTACTTTGGAAAAGACTTTAGATTAGAGAAATATTTCTTTCTTAGCAATTTTCCATTTAACAAAAAGTTGTTCTTATTATGATTCTATAGTATAAATTATATACTACAGTGTACCATAGTATAAACTATAGCATAAATCATCTAGTTTGTACAGTTACTGATGTTTATGATGACTACCCTGGAATCACCAAGAGAAGGTAGATTATGTTCAGTATTCCCTATTTGATAAAACAAAGAAGCACTTAAGATTCTTTAGAAAGATACTAAAATAAAATTTTGGCATTTAAAAAATTGTTTATTGTTGTTGTTCATCCTTCATTCAATTGTTTTCTGTTCTGACCAGAAACTTTGAGGGTCTTCTCCTCCCAGATTGATATTTAAAGGTTAGAAGTGAACTCCAGAGGCACCTTGGCATAGTGGATAGAGCTGGGCTTGGACTTTAGGAAGATCTAGATTCTAATCACGCCTATGACACTACCTCTGTGACACTGGACCAATCACTTAATCTCTTTGAACTTCAGGCAATGGGAAGAATTCTCCATACTGCTAAAATAATAGCAGTTCAGTTATCTGGAAAATTCATTTATCAAAGGCAATTCATTTCTGACAGTTTCATGGAAAAGAGGTCCAACTCCTGCTGCATTGCTGATACCTTCCATTTAGAAGAAAAAAAATATTTTCCATTGTTTCAAGGTAGCTTCACATTGTTAGTCTCATTTTATTCTTAAATAAGTATCTTTGGTTGGATGGTAAAGTTTAACTGGATCACTTTTTTTCTTCCTATTTTACAAGGAAGAAAAAGAGAGATTAAATGATCTTCAGTATGGAGACAAGAGCAGGACGTGACATGTAGAAGGCATGGGATCAGGAAACATGGATTATATTGCTTCTACCATAAAGTATCTATGCCCTTGGGCAAACGATTTCACTTCTAGGAGGGGGTTGAATTCAGGAAATGCTAAGACCCCTTCCAACCGTGGAAAAGACTTTTACAGTTGGTAAGGGACTCAGAAATTTTCAATCACTTGCTTAGAGGCAGCTATGTAATGTATGGGATAGAGCACTGGCCCTGGAGTCAGAAGGACTTGAGTTCAAATCCATCCCCAGACACTAGCTGTGTGACCCTGGGCAAGTCACTTAACCCTGACTGTCTTCAAAAGAAATTTTTTTGCTTACAGTCATACAGCTAGTTAGAGGCATAGCTGAGACTAGAAAATAAGCTCCTGCCTCCCAGCTTGTTTGTCTTCAGTGAATCTTGAGGAAATCTGGATTCCCTTTGTTATCATCATTATCATTCAAATGACCTGAATTTCTCTGCAGGATGCTAGGCTCATCCATCTGGGAGCTACACAGACTCCACATGGCATGCCTTTCTCCTTTAACTTCCTTGCCTTGCAGGGTTGTTGTGAAGCTCAAACAAGATAATGTGTAAAGCATTTTGTAAATCTTAAAGTGCAATATAAAATTATTATTGCCCAATTCACTTGCAAGTTGTGGCATCACCTTCCTGATGTCATGGTCCATTTTGAGAATGAAGGACAAACAACAATGATCATTAGTAATAGTACATCCCCTGTACAGTTACCCCTTCTTCTACCTCCAACCTTTCTACCTCAATCTCCTTTTCTCCTGCTCTACAAACACACAAACACCCTAAACTGTGACTTTAGTATCTATAACAGTGGGCTAGGGAAAAATTTTTTTTTCGATCTAGCCTCTGGTTTCTTAGTATAATGATTTCCCATTGAAGAAACTCTTTTTGCTAATAAGTCGCCAGAATTTGATCCCAAGTACTCAGACTTTTCAAATTTTGAATTTTGAATTTTCAAAATTTTCAAATCATGTAGCCTCTTACCTTGAAGTTCTAATTATTCTTCTCTTTCATTGAGTGAGTTTTTTATTTTAAAACTCCAAAGGTTGTAGCGACTTTGGAAATAAGGACTCAGGCATGGTTTTGCTGTTTTTGTTCAGTCGTTTCAATTGTGTGTAACTTTTCATGACCCCATTTGGGGTTACCTTGGCAAAGATACTGGAGTGGTTTGCCATTTCCTTCTCCAGCTCATTTTAAAAAAAATTTTATTTACAATCTTTTTTTTTTTTTGGAGGGGGGCAAGGCTGGACAATTGGGGTTGAGTGACTTGCCCAAGGTCATATGGCTAGTAAGTGTTAAGTGTCTGAGGCTGGATTTGAACTCAGGTCCTCTGGACTCCAGGGCTGGTGCTCTATTCACTGTGCCACCTAGCTGCCCCTCCAGCTCATTTTACAGATGAGAAAACTGAGGTAACAAGGGTTAAGTGACTTGTCCAAAGTCACACAGCTAAGAAATGTCTGAGGCTGGATTTGAACTCAGGAAGATGAGTCTTCCTCACTTAAGGCCTGGTACTCTATCTACTGTGTCACCTAGTTGCCCTCAGGCGTGATAAATGTGGACAAAAAGGCTAGACCTACCAGTCCACAATACTGGTGACAAGAGTTCAATCAATTCAATGAATAATCTAATGTAGGAAGCCCCTTTGATTTATGTCAGCAGTATAAGGGGCCATGATTTTAATCGATTGATCACACTTTCAGTTAGGTTGATTTCTGACTCACTGTGTCTAAAAAGCTTCATCCCTTGGTAGGAAACCCTCTGGTGATGAGTCTCCCTAAATGTTTCAAGTCTCCCCTTCTGGGACAGCCATCTTTCCCCATGTCGGTATTCTGACCCTTTCCAGCTCAGAAGATCCTGCTAGAATGTATGCTCTGTTGACATGGCCTATAGAATCCAGAGTCATATCCTGCCACGATGAGACATTGGAAGAGGACTTTTGTATGTCCTTATACAGAAGGTAGAAGAGTGGTTGATTGTGAAAGGGATCTAATGGAGGGCTGTGCAGCCCCAATGCAGGGCTAACATCCTCGAGTCCTAGACTCAGAGTTTACAAAGAATTTTTGCATCCATTAACAGCCATGAAAGGTAAACAGAGCAAATATTTTTATCCTCATTTTTTTTGAAGTAGGAAAACTGACGTCTTAGAAAAGATTAGCAGCATGACACAGGGGAAAGACCATTGATTCTAAAGTCAGAGGACATTGTTTCAAATCCCACATCTGACACTGTCTTTGTGATCCTGGACCTTCCTCTTTTCTTCTGTAGATTGAGAGGGTTGACCTTGATGGCCTCTGAGGTTCCATCCAGGCCTAGATCTATGATCATATGGTCCTATGATTTATTCCAAATTATACCTCTGGAAAGTGGCCAAGGCAGGACTCCTAATCCACTGCTCCTCCCACTACTCTCTGCTGTCTTTCTAGATTTTTTCCAGGCCTTTCTCTGTACACATCTGCCTCATAGGATTCGGAGCTGGCAAAGATCTAAGAGATCATCTAAAATCCAACCCTCACATTTTACAGAGGTGGAAAATGAGGCCCCAGAGAAGTGAATCTCATGCCATCTCACATTATCTTGCAAGTATATTAGTGCTTTTCATTCCTTGGTGAAAAATGAATAAGCTTCTATTTGCCTGAAGGGTGAAATCATAACACTTAATGTTGATAGCTTGTGGCGTTGAGAAACAGTTAGGAATCTGAAGAGGGCGAGTTTTCTAAGAAAGAAAGAACTAGAAAGGAACACACTTCATCACACATTGCAACTGAGGAGAGTCATCTCAATTTACTGCCTGGGTGGTGTTTTCCTTGAATTCCAAAAAAGAATTGTACTGTACAAATTAACTACACCCTCTGGAGGTTATCCACAGCTGATCCACCCTGGATCTGGGGTTGTGTCATCCATGAGTGAACAGTCACTTCCACATGATGAGGGGAGAACTGTCACTCTTTCCTCTGATCCATCTCTCCCTTTTTTCCAACTCTTTCTCTACTCGGTCTGCTATCTTCCAAAGGCAAGTTATTGACAAGAGAAGTTTGGAATGAAAAGACTTCAATGTTGGAGAAAATTGTTCTTGAATACCCACCCCAGACTTGGACCACTGTCAATCTCCCCTGTCCTTCCTGGACATAATGCTTCATTCTACCCTTTGTCTTTTTTTGTGCAGAACTGAGACCAAGAACTTTTCAAAAAGGGTTATAGGGGTGATCAGTCCAGTTTCTCTTTGAGTAGGTTTCATGTAGGTGACTTCAGGAGAGGCTGGTTAGTTCTTTAGAAACCATGGACCACCCAGCTGGAATTATTCTCTGAAATCTCTAAACTGCTGGATGCCTCTGGCCAAATCTCTCTTCTCAGAGAGAAGGCACAGAATGAATATATAAAATCATGGAAGCGTGACTGTGTGATCAGGCTGAGATCACACAGATGACTCCTCAATCCCATGACCTCTGGTTCACTGAGAGACTCTTTTATCATTGTGGGTTTATAGAATCACAGACTTTGAGAGCTGGAAGGGAGGGGCACAACATAACGGAAAGAACACTTGATTTGAAGTCAAAGGATCTGACCCTGTTGCTTATTAGTTGTGTGATCTTTGGCAAACCTATTGACTCCTCTGGACCTCAATTATTCAGTTGAAGGATTTGACTAGATAAACTCTAAAGTCCCTTCAGATCTAAATCCCATAATCTGATGTAGTTTGTAATTCCCACATTTTACAGAGGTCTGGACATAGGATGTGACTGTCCTAAGAGCAGTCAATCACTCAGTCAGTCAATGCAGCTGGTGAAGGAGAGCGCTAGGACTCAGAACTCAACATCCCAGGCCCTGGTCCTTTGTTCTTTCTGGTGCATTAGAACAGTTTCTTCTTGGGTCTAGAATCCTAGCATACACAACTAATTCTGGGAGGAGGCCCTTCTTTCTTTCACATTAGCTTCAAGTTCCAAGACACAATGGACAGCAAGTTGGAATTGTAGTCAGCATGACTTGGAGTTTGACCCTTGGCTCAAATTCTAGCTAGATGACACCAGAAAAGTCACTAACCCTCTCGGTGCCCTAATTTCCTCATTTGTAAAATGGGTAATAATAATAATAGAACTTACCTCTTTGGGTTTTTGTGAGGCTTAAATGAGATGATGTATCTAAAGTGCTTTTCAGATCTTACTCTCTAAACGAGAACTATTATTGTTGCTGTTTATTGTTATTCACTGACCCTAGAGGACAGATTTACAAGAAGAACCCAGCCTAGGTGACCCCTTCCCTGACCAGAGGGCACTTCTCTCTTTTGTTGATCTTTTCAGACCAGTTGAATGTCAGCAGGGATTTTTGAAGGGGCTTTAACATTGATTCTTTCAGCTTTTGTGGGTTATGGTCAGATTCATTTGTAACCTCAACCTTATACTTTCATTTCCTTGGTTTATTTAAAGAAACTTCTTCCTTTTCTTTTTTTTTTTTTAATAAGTGAAGGAGTGTGGAACAGAAAGAGGGAGAAAGGGGGAGGTAGAGGAGAAAGAGAGGAAAGGAAGGGGAGAGAGATTGAAAAAGAGAGAAAGAATAAAAAGAAGAGGGGTGGCTAGGTGGCGCAGTGAATAGAGCACCAGCCCTGGAGTCAGGAGGATCTGAGTTCAAATGTGGCCTCAGACACTTGACACAAAACCTAGCCATGTGACCTAGGGCAAGTCACTTAACCCCAATTGCCCTCCAAAAAAAGCAAAAAAAAAAAAAGAATAAAAAGAAGAGGAAGAAGGAGGAGAAGAAAAAGAAGAAGGAGAAGGAAGAAGAGGAGAAGGAAGAGGAGAAGGAGCAGGAGAAGAAGGAGAAGGAGCAGGAGGACAAGGAAGGAAGGAGAGAAGAGACAATGAAAGGAGGGATGGAATCGAAAAAGAGAAATGGTGCTAAGACCTCTGAGCTGGCAACAATATTAACAGCCGGTGACGGTAGGGAGGGAGGGGTCATGTGTCTGTGAAGCCATCTCTTTTAGGTGTGGATCATAAAATGACAGATTAAGGGCTAGAAGGGACCTTGGGGATCCTTTGGTCCAACTCCCACATTTCAGGGAGGCCCAGAGAAGGGAAGCCACAACCTACTCAAGGTCACACGCAAGTAATAAGTGGCAGAGGTGCCATTGGAACCCAGGTCTTTTGGCTCCAAATCCAGACCTTTTTCCACTACTAAGTCCTTTTGCATGGCTGAGTCCTCATTAAGAGACTGGCACAAGGTGGTATTTACACTGTGAAGTCGGACACCCCTCTAGGGAGGATTACTACATGCAGTATAAAGCAGTTTACAGCATTTTCCTTTTAAATGCAGGATGTTTTCTATGCACTTTCTATTTCAATGGCTCCAGAGTGGCTGTTGGGGATGATGGCATGAATTAAAATATTTTCCAAACTTGCTGTAGATTGAATTTCTGGGAAAAGAGGTAAAGGTAAAGCTGAAGCTACAAAGGCCCTTTGTGAACTTCCAGAATGGGAACAGGCTGACATTTTCATAACATTTCATTTGGGGCAAGTTTAGGTTGGTGGTGGGGTGGGGGGTCTGGATTTGTGATTTCCTCTAGTCAGGGAACTACCAGTGCATAAAACCCCTTCCACTGGAGCAGCTTGTCAGCTATCCTGCAATTTCCAATATTAGAGAACTGCCTGAGACATTGAGTTTTTAAGTGACCTGCCTGAGTCAGAGATGGCTAATCTATTTCACAGGTAGAACATGGACCCATATTTCCCCTGCTTGTTATACAATCTGATCTGGTGCCTCTCTTTAAGTCACAACCACACCCAAGAACTCCCTGTTACTTAGGCAGGGTCTCTGAAGCCTCTGCTCAAGCCATTCCTTGTGTCTCACTAATCTGGGTGTCTGTCCTGGCCCTTCTGCTCTGGGGGATTCCTGTTCTATTGTAGCCAGGCATCTGGGAAGTGACTCAGGAAACCGGTGGGTGATGGCAAGTAGTGCATGGAGAAGAACATACTAATAATGACAACAGTCATTCCTTTTTTCTATGGCACTGAAGGTTTACAAAACGCCTTCCTCAGGACAACTCTGTGAGATGACTTGTTCAAGGATTATCATACCCATTTTAGAAATGAGGAAACTAGAGCTCAGGAAGATTACAGTGAGTTGCCCAAAGTGACACAACTAGAAGACTCAGAGTTGGGACTCAGACCCAGGTGTGACATAGGTCTGTATCTTTTCTCTCTTTCTTTTTTTTTAGAGAGGGGAAGGTGGGCAGTTGGGGTTAAGTGACTTGCCCAAGGTCACATGGCTAGTGTTAAGTGTCTGAGGTCGAATTTGAACTCAGGTCCTCCTGACTCCAGGGCCGTGCTCTATTCACTGCGCCACCTAACCATGTTCTTTTTTTTTTCCTCTGTGACAGCGGTGGGTTGCGACCCCTTTGGGGGTTGAACGACACTTTCACAGGGATCACAGGGGTCACCTAAGACCATTGGAAAACACATTTCCGATGGTCTTAGGAACCGAGACACCTCTCCTCTATCTGTCTCCAGGTGGGTCCACCCACATGCAGATATGCTCACATACAAGTATTAAAGGGTTGAGGCATTAGGAAGGTTGAGAACTGCTGCTCTATGACAACAAACTGACAGCTGAAGAAATCTGGGGTTCCTTGGGATACAAAAGAATCTACGATTAGGCCCATAAATTCCCCACCCAACCTATGAGATGGTTCTGCCACCTGGCCCGTAATAGGCAGAATGGTGGGATTACTTGCCCCATTTGTTGTAGATATAATTTAGGCTACTTAAGTACATACTTAAGTTCTAAGCTGGTGTCAGTGTGGTACAATGGGAAGAAGGCTGGACTTGAAGTCAAGAGGTTGGGGCTTGAGCTTGGTTACTCTAAGTTGGTGCAGTGAATAGAGCCCTAGGCCCAGAGTCAGGAAGACTCATCTTCCTGAATTAAATCCAGCCTCAGACACTTACTGGCTGTGTGACCCTGGGCAAGTCATTTAACTCTGTTTACCTCAATTTCCTCATCTGTAAAATAAGCTAGAGAAGGAAATGGCAAACCTCTCCAGTACCTCTGCCAAAAAAACCCCCAATGGGGTCATAAAGAGTCGGACACAATTGAACAACAACTGGTCCTTGCTACCTTCTTGTCTTATTACCCTAAGCCTCAGTTTTCCCATCTTCAAAATAGGCACAATACTTATATGACCAACTCTATCTTGTTGTGAGGAAAATGCTCTGTAAATCTTAAAAGTGTTAAGTAAATGTGAGTCATTGAACTGAAGGAGTCCCTTTTGCAGAAGGCAACATGGTTGGTACAATGGACCCAGAGCTGAGCCTGGAGTCAGGGAGACTTTTCCTGAAGTTTTCCTAATGCCAAGATCAGCCCTAGTCCTACTTGGAAAGCTTAGTAATTGTGATCCTGAGGAAATCAGTTAGCCTTTCTGATCCTCAGCTTCCTCATCTGTTAAATGGAGCTAATTGCACCTGCTTCTCAGGATTTTATGAGTGTCAAATGTTAAGTGTTTTGTAAACCTCAAAATATTATATAAATATCAGCTACTATTACTGTGATTTTCTTTTTCCTTTTCAAGGCTGCCTCTGATATTTCTGATTTTACTAGTTTACTAATATTTTGGAGGGAAGACAGAGGAAGAAGGAGGGGCACATCGTTTAGACTTATAGACACACAGCTAGGTGGTACAGTGGATAAAACATCAGATCTGCAGGGAGGAAGACTTGAGTTCCAATCCCACCTTAGACACACACTATCTCTGTGTGACCCTGGATAAGTCATTTAACCTGTTTGCCTCAGTTTCTTCTTCTGTAAAATAGAGCTAATAAGAGTACCTGCCTCCCAAGGTGGTTGTGAGGACCTCTTAGCCCAGAGCCTGATACATACTAAATGCTGTATAAATGTTAGTCATTATTATTGCAGACAGAATGGACCTTAGAGGTCACAGAATCATAGCTGTAGAGCTGGAAAGGAACTCAGCCATCATGAAGTCAAACGCTTTCATTTTATAGATTAGGAAACCAGGACCCAAGCTGGTTAAAGGGCTTGCCCAACATCACATAGGTAGGAAATGTCAGAGTGGAGATTCAAACCCAGGGCCTCTGACTCTGAGGCACACGCTCTTTTCTCACTGTACCCTGATGCTCTCAGCCCTGGTAGAGTAGCTTAGCCTAAGGATTCTCTACTCTTTCATAGTGACAAGACTGTCGTTGTTGTTTCTCCTTTGTTCTTGAAGAGGACCAATGACATCAAGAGGGTGTGACCTTGGGCAAGTCACTTAACCCCAACTGCCCACCTTCCCCTCTCTAAAAAAAAAAAGAGAGAGAAAAGATACAGATCTATGTCATACCTGGGTCTGAGTCCCAACTCTGAGCCTCCTAGCTGTGTCACTTTGGGCAACTCGCTGTAAGTGAATTGGATTTAAGTGACGAAGGACTGTGCAAAGTCATCAGCCTCACTCTCTTCTCCAGGGTCAATCAGGAGTCTAGTGGCAAGGCATAGGTCAGGATGACAGGCAATGACTGAGAATGAAGTGCGGGACCTTGGACTTTTTAAATTAGGTCTTTCCCAGGTCTGAGGCACACCCATTCAGTGATTTAAGGGTAGGTAAGAACTGAGGCAAAAGATGGCCTCAATTTTGCCTTCTCAAAAGAATCAGTCTGGGAGGGGAAAATCCTCAGGGTTCTGCCCCGACCAGAAACAATTGTCATTTACATTCAGCCTTCAGAACCCAAATAAAAACCTACTGAGGCTTGGGCTGGGCCCAATCTGTGAGAGCTGCAGTATTTTGGGTTTATAGGCTTAGTCAACTAGCTCTATTTGAATCCTAACAGGCTTTATGAAAGCCTGGTTTTTCAGAGTTGTATTTCAAGAAATCATAAATGAAAACTATATAAGGTAAAAGAGTTAATTGTCTCAGTTTAAAAAAAATTAAAAACAAAACCCAGCAATGATAGAATAAATAGGTAGGGGAGAAAAAAAATCTAGCCCCCAAACCCCAAGATACCTTGTGAAGTATAAGGGATCAAAATTTATATTCCTTTGGACAGAGCACTCCACTTGTAAGGGTATGACTCTCCATGTGGGCAGAGAGAGAAGAGGAGGAGGAAGGAAGAAAGGAAGGAAAGAAGGAAGGAAGGAGGGAGGGAAGGAGAGAAGGAAGGAAGGAAGGAAATAGCAGCATTACCAATTGGAACTGGCTAGTTGGGTCCCTAGTGGGGCAGGTACTGCTACTCACAGATTATTGTTCATCCTTCATTCTTGAATCCATTGGCAAGACATGAGTCAGGATGAGTGACAAGAAATCAAAGGATCATAGCCCTAGGGCTGGGATAGACCTCAGTAGCCATCTAGTCTTACTTCATTTTACAGACAAAGAGACTGAGGTCCAAAGAAGTCATGCAACTCTTCTAAGGTCACACAAGTAGTAAGCATTACACATGCAATTTGAACCCACGTTTTCTGACTTCAGAGGTAATGCCCTTGCCACTCTACTCATGGGACACAGAGGTAGAGTAGTTTAAAATGAGGAATAAAAATTCCTTACTCCTTTGTGATGGTAAAGTAGAGGTGTGCTGGTAAATGTTTAATAACCAGCAGCTCCCTTCTCTCCCCCAAACTGTACATATGACACACTTTTAAATTTAATATGCATTATTGACACATCTAGAGTGACATACAGCAAAATGATAACTCAAACCCCGATTTGTAGCATTTGCCCATTTCCTAGCTGTAAATATTCCCACTGAAGACGCAGCAA
The DNA here is from genome assembly GCA_028627135.1 of Pseudochirops cupreus. Classification (NCBI taxonomy): domain Eukaryota; kingdom Metazoa; phylum Chordata; class Mammalia; order Diprotodontia; family Pseudocheiridae; genus Pseudochirops; species Pseudochirops cupreus. Next base: position 290,748,706 of record CM053581.1, read on the forward strand.
ACCATTCTCCAGCGCACCACTGGAAAGGCAGTCAGTAGGCTGCTTATAAACTAGGGGAGAGATTTCTCTCTGGACATGTAGCCAAAGTCCCTACTCCAACAAACACTGAAGGTTCTAGCTCACTATCTCTAGAAGGGGTTCTTAGCCTTTTTTGTGTGTCATGGATTCCTTTGGTGTCTTTGTTAGTCTGGTGAGGCCTACAGATGAATTCCTTCTCAGAATTTTTATCTATTTGTCTGTTTGTTTATGTGTGTGTACATATACAATACATATACACACATATATAATCATTGGAAATGATGCTTAATTTCGGTTAGAGGTTATTGAAAATGGATGTGTAAATTTTTCTCCATATGAGTTCATGGGTCCCCTGAAATCTACTCATGGACCACTTACGGGTCCGTGAACTCCATAGTGAGAACTCCCAATCTAGAGTTAAGGAGTAATGTTCCCACTGTTCAGATAAGGAAACTGGTAGAAATAGGTGAATCATCTTATCCAAGAGTGTTCAATGAGTCAGGATGGGACTTTCAGAATTATAGTACAACAGAGTCTTCCAACAATGAGGGTTTGTTATATACAAGGAACTCACTACTCTCTGGGCTAGAAGGGATGAGGACAAATGACATGAAATGGAAGACATTATCCCTGGTCTTGAGGATCATCTAGATGAGACCAAATATGGAGAGAGACACATAAGATGACTTAAGAACCAGGCTCACTAACCTACTCACAACAGCCAAGGGACTGTGAACAGTATTAAACCCTCATTTTAGGCTCATGAACTTCAGCATGGAAAAGCATTAGGCCTCAGTGTCTACATGTTTTTCTTTCTTTGTTATGGAAGAAATTTTAAGTAGATACCCTATTACCTCACCACCATTTTCTCCCACCTTCCCCTAGTACTAATTATAAAATGTTTCTTAAGAAAAGGAAAGTCATGTCTGGGCTCACAGTCCATGTAAAAATAAAATAAAATTAAAGAATTAGCTCCAGCTTCATGACCTGGAGTGGTTGTCTTGTCACTTCTCCTAAGAAAAGCAGGGCTGGGCTTGGAAGAAAGGCAGCAACAGTCAGAACCGACTCAGGGTGGTGCTGGATGAAGTGGGAGTGATTCACCCATGGGGTTAGGTGACAAGAGCTCTCTGAGTCAGAACTCAGCCAGTGGTTTGGCCCGCTATGGGCTAAAGCGATAGACTTTTTTCTACTAGACTTTGGACCACTTGCACAATAATTCCCTGGGCAGGAGAGATGTGGACCCTCATAGAATAACCCTTACTAAAGGTCAATTCCATTCTCCCTGGTTAATAATAACAACAGTAAAGCTTTTGACACCTGTATAACATTTTAATTTTCTTCCTAACACACACATTTTTTACTGGAGCCAAAATATTCTGTGTAACTTTGTGCAGTAAGTTTCTTCCCCTTTCTGGGTCTTAATTTCTTCATCTGCAAAACAGGAATAAGGTGGGGGTGGGGAAAAGGTTCATAGGGTCTAGATCAGGAAGTCTTTACCTGGGGTTTATGGATAGATAAAAGGAGTTCTCTCAACTTGAATGGGAAAAAAATACTTCTTTCTTTCAATGTAACTGATTTCTTTTGTAAGCTTCTTTATTCTACCTTGAATTTAAAAATATTATTCTGAGAAGGGGATCATCAACTTCACCAGGTTGCCAAAGTAGTCCATGATAGGAAAAAAAAAAGGTTATAGACCCCTAGTCTTGATCTAGACCTAGAAGGGACCTCAGAAAACTTCTAATTCAATACCCTAATTTTACAGATGGGGAAACTGAGGCCCAGGAAGGTTGTGATTTGTCAAAAGGCACACAGGTAGCAATTGTAAAAGGTGGGATTTGAATCCAGGAACCCAAACTCCTGAGTGGATTTGTGGTTTTCTCTGAAGTCTAATCTCTCCTGGATTTTGAAATTTGTTACCATGATTATCTCAGCAATTGTGTGATCCAACACACTGATTAATTGTTGGAGTGTGAAAGATGAGGTCATGCCACACTCTCTTGGGGTTGTACTGATACAATGCCTGGTGTCCCCTTACCCCCCCACAGCTCTTCTCAGTCTAACCCACAAAGAGTAAACACATCGTGACACAGCAATATGTGGAATTTAGGCCTTCTCCTGGTGTCACTCTGACTTTTACACATGGTGGAAAAAACTGCTTCACAGAGTGCAGAGGGTGTGGACTTGGCACCAGGAGAGACAGATTTTCTGGAAGGCCAGGTATTTAGAGGTCACGTGGTATTAGGCAGTCACTAGGTCTGGGAGTTGGACTGGGGAGAGGTTGAGGCAATACAGTTATGAACAGACCATTTAAATTGAGATATCCCATGACTTGACCATCTTAAAAAAGGATGGAGCTCACACTCTGCTATAGGGTCAGAATCTGCAAAGGGGCTAATGAAAAGCAGAGAAATCCACAAGATAGACTACAAAGTAATCAGTTACTCATATATTATTTTAATCTAGTTCAATTCACATTGATATTCCTTCCATGAAAACTTATGAAACCTATAATGAGTCATCCTTTTTACATGGATACACTATTATGAGAGAAATGATTATCACTCTCTTATATTAATAATCAATTATTGAACTAGGAACAAGATTTTTCTCCTTTTCTACTTCCTCATTCAGAAATCTGGCCTTGTAGATTATTCAGGCAACCTTTGAAGTACAGAACTGATAATGAGAGGGAAAACTCAGTTATATTCAAAAGGTAAAGACATTTTAGTTTAGGTGAATTGATGGATTCTGGTCTGCTGAATTTTACTCAGATGGGTCTGGGAAAAAGTAAATTCTCTCTTTTGTCTAGATTATCCTAGGTGGGGTACTATGGGTATAGATAAGTCTTTTTGACCAAGACTGAGTGATCAGAGTCAGTCCTCCAGAACCTCATTAGAATAAGCCCACCTCTCATTATAATATTCATTTTCTTATTACTTGTTAACCAATCAGAGTTGATTGCCACCCATTGGCACACCCATTCTTCCAAGGGCATCTAGGTTTTGAGTGGGTTTCATGAGGAGTCTTTGGCATTTGAGAGTGCCTTTTATTAATTATGTTCTAGCATGATTAATAAAATTATTTAATTACTCAGAAACTATGTCTCTTGAACTTTTTAATACATCACAACAAGAGGATCTTAAATTCATCCAATCATTCTGGAAAACAATTTAGAATTATGCTAAGAAAGTGTTTAAAGTGTTTATACCCTTTGATCTACAGATACCATTGCTAAGCACAAAACATAAGCAAGGAAAAGAAAGGCTGCATATACACTAAAATATTGAGAGAAACTGTAAATAATGAAGATATTCATCCATTGGAGAAAGTCTGAATATTGTGGAATAGCAGTGTAATGGAGTATTATTTTGTCATGATGAATCTGAAGAATTCAGAGAGGCATGGGATGAAGGATGATGAAGGATGAAGTAAGCAGAAACAGAGAAACAATCAATCTCTCTCTCTCTGTATATACACATATATGTATGTATGTATGTATGTATATATATGTATATATGACTATAATATAAATGGAAAAAAACATAAAAAAATAAAAAAATCATTGAATGTTTTATAATGACCAAATCTGTTCCTGAAGAAGAGATTTGAAAATGAACCTCCCTTTCTTCTTTATCAAGGGGAGGGATTATGGGTATGAAAGACTACTTACACTGTTAGATTCCAGTGATAAGTTGGTTGGTTTTGATGAATTGCTCCCCCTAAAGCTTTCTTTTTAAAAGTTGGTAACAAGGGATAGCTCAATGGGTAATAAGAGGGGTGAGGAAGACATTTGGAAATGAAGGTAATGGAAAATCAAAGAATCAATAAAAATTTAAAATGAGGAAAAAATGGGGTTTTATTACAACCAAGATTAAAAAAAAAAGACATTAGGCTGTTGGGCTATATAGGTGCAGACTTAAGAATTGATGAGGTCACCACAGGTCCAGGGTTTGGTCTTCAGTTTTTCAGGTTCAGGACCTTGTTTTTATCAGTTTACTCAGAGGAAAACCAGGCTCTGGGGCAATGACTTCAGGTTCCCTAAACTCACAAGATGAATCTGGCTAACTCTTTGCCTGAGAGATCTCAGCATCTTAAACTATTAGGTCTGTGATGTGACTGTGAAATTCACATCTTCAGCACCAAGCTCTTTCCTGAACTTGGGACCTTTACTTCCAAATGTTTATTAGACACTAAACATCTGGAAGTCTTGCTTGCCAATCAATTAACAAGTCTTGTGGTTTCTACCCCTATAATTACATCTCACATCTGTCCTTTTCTCTCCACTGACACAGCCACTACCCTACTTTAAGTCTTTATTACCTCTTACCTGAATAGGCACTAGCCCTCTCATTAACTGATCTCCCTGCTGCTTCAACCTCTCCTTTCTCTAACCCATCTTCCTCATAGCTGCCAAAGGGATTTTCCTAAAGCAGGGTCTAACCAAGTCACTCCCCTCATCAATAAATGCCATTGGCTCTCTGTTGACTCCAGGATCATGATACTTGCTTTTCAGTCTCAGACATCAATTGTTGAACTTTGACAAATAAATTTCCCTCTGATATTGGTGGGGTAGTGGCAGCTGTGGTTTCTGGAGGTGAGGTCCTAGATATGATGGGTGGTTGTTCCAAGTGGGGGAGAAGTGTGCAGCTGCAAGGCTGATGGCAAGATGCCTAGGGAAGGCCCTGATGTCCTAGTGGTGGGTGGCCCTTTTTCATCTGCTTATAAGCAGTCCAATGAGGAGAATTACAGACGTAAGATGGATACTTGAGCCCTAGCTAGGGGTCCAGTGGATAGACTGTTGGGCCTGAAGTCAGGAAAACTCCTCTTCCTGAGTTCAAATCTGGTCACAGCCATTTGCTAGCTGTATGACCCTGAGCACGTCACTTAACCTCTATTTGCCTTAATCCACTGGATAAGGAAAGGGAAAACCATTCCAGTATTTTTGCAAAGAAAACCCCATGGATGGTAATGGCATGCTAAGGTCTACAGAGTCACAAAGCTTTGGAAACAACTGAATGACAACTGTGCCAAGTGCTGGAGATAAAAGTACATAGTCCCTGCCTCCAAGGACCTCACGTTCTAATTGGGGGAAACAACATGCAGACAATTATATACATACATATAAGATATGGTCTATCCTCATTATTCACAGATTTGGTATTTACAAATTCACCTACCTCCTAAAATTTATGTTACTCCAAAATCAATATTCATGGTGCTTTTGAGATCATTTGAAGTCATGCAAGGAGTGGTGGGAAAAATTTGAGTCACATGACATTATATAGTCCTAGTTGAGGTAGAACAAGGTAAAAATCTACTACCTTGTTTCAGTTCTCATGCTGTAAATAAGTGTCCTTTTCTAGGTCTATTTATTCCTGCTTACCTTTTCATGCCTCTCTTGAGTCTTCTATTTGAAGATCAAATTTTCCATTGAGCTTTTGTCTATTCATCAGGAAAGTCTGAAAGTCCCCCAATTCACTGAATGTCCATCTCCTTCCATGAAAGATTATGCTCAATTCACTGGGTAGTTGATCTTTGCTTGTAATCCAAGCTCCTTTACTTTATAGAATATCAATATTTACCTTACAGAATATCAGTATTCCAAGCTCTCCAATCTTTTAATGTAGAAGCTGCAAGGTCCTACGTAATTACTGTTGTTCCACAATATTTGAATTATTTCTTTCTGGCTACTTGCAATATTTTCATCTTGATTTGATAATTCTGGAATTTGGCTACAATATTCCTTGTCATTTTCAATTTAGAATCTCTTTCAGGAGGTGATTGGCGGATTCTTCTGATGACTATTTTACCCTCTAGTCCTAGGACCTTAGGGCAATTTTCCTTGATGATTTCCTGAAAGATGCTGTCCAAGCTCTTGTTTTGATAATGGCTTTCAGGTAGACCAATAATTCTTCAATTATCTCTCCTGGATCTATTTCCCAGGTCAGTTGTTTTTCCGATGATGTATTTTACTTTTTCTTCTATTTTTTCATTCTTTTGATTTTGTTTGACTGGTTCTTGATGTCTCATAGAGTCATTAACTTCCACTTGGCCAATTTGAATTTTTAACAAATTGTTTTCTTCAGTTAGGTTTTGTACTTCCTCTTTTCCATTTGGCCAATTTTTTTTAAGGAGTTGTTTTCTTCAGTTTACTTTTACCCCATTTTGTCAAGTGTATTTTTAAAGGAATTGTTAGATTTTTCTTCTCCCTCTCTTATCTGACTTTTAAAATCCTTCTTGACCTCTTCCAAGAAGGCTTTTTGGGCTTGAGATCAGTTCGTATTCCCTTTGAGGTTTTGGATGTAGGTATATTGACAATTTTGTCTTTTCCTAAATTTGTGTTTTGATCTTCCCTGTCACCAAGATACTTCTCTATGGTCACTGTTTTTCTTTGCTGCTTTTTGCTCATGTTGTTTGCCTTTTTTCTGGCTTTTAAATTTGGTCTCTGCTTCTGGGGCCTAGGGGGCACTGTCCCAATCTTCTTGTGCTGAGAGCTAGGGTCCTTGTTACCGGTTTTGTGTGCTGGGGCCTCAAATGCTGGCAGCTGGAGGTTGTAGTGATCTGGTAGTTTACCTGGTGCTGAGCTGGAGTTGGTGGTGGCAGTGGCTGGTGTGTGCCTGGTATTGGTGCTTGCCTGTTCCTCCACCCTGGGGTTCAGGATCTCCCACTTGCCATGGCTTGCTGAGATACTTCCTGTCCTGTACTGGTCCCCTCTGGCCACAGCAAGAGGGGCCTTTTCTGTTAATTCCCCTAGCCTCCTGAGCTAAAGACTGATTTACTTTGTCTTTCTGCTGTCCCTGCTATTCTAGGATTTTTCCTGAGGCAATACTCTCTGGCTTTTCAAGGTCAGTAAGAGAGGGCAAGAGCAACTTACTGTTTAGTCCACCATCTTGGCTCCTGGAAGTTGAAATAGATCTCCAGGTCCCTTTAATGCCATATTTTTCACATTTTGGTGCATTTTGTTGGTGTTTTAGCTGTCTAAAATGGCCCCCAACCATACTGCTGAAGTGCTGTCTAGAGTTCCTAAGCAAAGAAGACTGTGATGTGCCTTAAGAAGAAAATACGTGTGTTAGATAAACTTCATTCAGACATGAGTTGTTTGCTGTGAGTTCAGTGTTAAAGATTCAACAATATGGAACGTCTAGAAAAAAAGAAGAGAAAATTCACTGATCTATGAGGCTGTTCTAGAAAGTGCTAAAGTAAATTGTGACCAGAGGCTTGTAGGAACCTAACCTGTATCTCCCCTAAGAGCAATGGGTCAGTATTCATTAATTCAGGGTTTGCCACAACTTAATAGAATATAACTACCTCGAATGAGAATTGGCTGTATATATAATGTAAATTAATCTCAGAAGGAAGGCACTAGCAGCCTAGGAGATAGAAAGGGCCTCTTACAGAAGTTAGGATTTGAGTTGAGTCTTGAAGAGAAGCTAAAGAAGCCAGGAGGTGGGGACCAGAAGGGAGAGAATTCCAGGCATGATGAACAACTAGGGAAAATGCACTGAGAAAAGAGAAGTTTTGTGCAAGGAATAAACCATTGTCACTGGATTGCTAAGCACACAGAAGGTGGTAAGGTATAAGAATGCTGGAAAAGAAGACTTTAAAAGCCAAATCAGGCACTTATATGTGATCCTGAAGATAATAGGGAGCCACTGGAGTTTTCTGAGTTGGGGGAAGGGAGAGGAAGGTGACATGTTCAGGAAAATCAATTTGATAGAGATAATAATTAATATACAAGAACTTCTGCTTGAAAATAGATTCATGTGGGCAGTTCTTGCTAATCAAAACTGTCTCTGACCCAACATATTTTACAGTAACCATAAAACAAAAGACATTTCATTGTAAACTTTTTTTTTATTGTAAACCTTCCCAGTAGAATAAAATATAGTATAAGTTCATAGGTTTGGATTTGCTTTAATTGAACAGTAATTCTGTTTAAGTAAATCAAAGGTCTTGGAAAATTATCTTCCTGCAAGCAGCATCTCCTTCTTTAATGACTCTATCCAAGGTGAACAAAGCTTTAAATAATCTTTCTCAAGTGATCAATCAAAAGAGATTCCCATAGCTTAGTTTGGTCACCATAAAAAAGACAAACTTTTTTTTTTTTAATAATCTTAGTTTCAGGGAAGCAAGATCCCTCCTGAGACCTGAATGTCTACCATTCAAAGAAGACTGACTGGGTCTTTGATTCAAGTGAGACCAAATGCTTTAGGACAGTGCCATTGTAGTATTTTTTCTTTTTTTTTGGAGGGCAATTGGGGTTATGTGACTTGCCCAAGTAAGTGTTAAGTATCTGAGGCTGGATTTAAACTCAGGTCCTCCTGACTCCAGGGCCAGTGCTGTATTCACTTGCATGACCTAGCCGCCCCTGTATTATTTCTTAATATAATACCACTGAAGCCTCGGTCATATAGGCTTCTAAAAGGTATATAATGCCCAATAACACGGTTAGAAAACATTCATTTAAACTTTTATTGACCACCTGCTATGTCCAAGGCACTGAACTGGATGTTGTTCTGTACACATTTCAGTCCGTCGTTTATGAAGCCTCTTCTCTGTGCCAAGTATTGTGCTAAGTGCTGGGGATACAAAAGCCAAACGCAATCCTTACTCTTGAGGAACTAACGTGTCGGGGGGCCTTGGAGGCCTAGTCCAAACTCTTTGGGGTCTTATAAAATGTCAGGGATAGAAAAAACTAAAGTGTTTCAGAGAATATACTAAATATTTTCTTACATTACAGAGGGAAATACATGAAAAGGGGTTTATAGTGATTATGCCAGAAATAATGCCTCAAACCTAGCCTGTATTGATTATCTACTGGGCCTGGGGGGGGGGGGGGGG
>CM053581.1:290757664-290769972 GCA_028627135.1 Pseudochirops cupreus
TTGACCTCTCAATGCTCCAGGCAACTTTCTAAAACCCAAAGTTACAGAATAGTGACTGGAGCTGTTTTGGTGGGTAAAGATTCCAAGCTTCCTCACCAGGAGCTTCCTGAATCATCTTCTCATATCTTAGAAACCTTCTAGTACAGTTCCCTCATTTTTATAAAGGAAAAAAAGTTACTTCATGTCTTCCATGTCAAAATCATAGCTAAATCAGAATTCAAACCCAGTCACCTGACTCCTACCATACCACAGCTTTTAGGACCACTGGAATTGTTCTTCTACACTGCTGGCAGCTCACAAGAATGCTAAAAGAGTAGAGATAATAATATTTGCACTTGTTCACTTGTTCCTGTCTTTAAATGACCTGGACCTTGTTGAACAATGGAACCTTTGACCTTGGGGTTCAACGATTCCTAAGAATTTTTAGCATATAGAAAACCCTCATCTTTGTAGTTTTTCATAGACAGCTATGAATTCATTTCAACAAATATTTCCGGGGCATCTACAATGTATATATCCTCAAGGAATCTACCTTCATTCTACCGGAGGGAATAAACCCATACAGTGTTATAATACAAAGCCGAGCTTTGTATCCCTCTTACACATTGTCTTGGTCTTTGGGAATTCAAAGTGGGGAGGGATGACTTGTGGATGTGGAGACTTAATAAAAGCTTTTGTAGCGATAATGATGTCTACCTCAGTAAAATACTATGAAACTATAAACTATTAAGCAAACTCTAAGTTATATAGCAAGCTATGTATAACAAGCTATAAACTAACAATGATTTTCAAAGAGTTTTCTTTTTTTTTTCTTATTGTTAACATGTTGGCATCGAGGGCTTTTCTGATCTTATATGAGCAATAACTGGACTGAAAATAAATTTGAGAAAATTCCAACCTGAGATGTGTGCCCTGAACCTTTAGAAAAGAAACCCCATCTGGGAGTTTCAACATGCGTAGGCAATCTGAACTCAGCCTGACATAAGAAGTTGTATGCTGATGATCCAGCCTTCAGTAAAACGACACAGAGGACCGTTTGTGAAATCCCCAAAGAACAGTGGGGGAAGAAACCACAAAATGTTCTTAAAGTCCTGGGCACTAGGAGACATAGTGTTGTAATATTTACATACTGACCTAGTCCAGTAATACAAATTGCAGAAGTATGTACATATATTCAAAATGGAACTAAAAGGGGTCAGGGGAGGGGAGGGGGAATAGGGAAGGACAAGTGGCAGTTTTCTGAAAAGATAAAATGACAAAGCTAAAGAGAACTTGCAGAAATACTCATAAACCTGTGCTCCCCCCCCTTTTTAAAGGCTAAATATGCAGCCTTTTTTCTATTATTATAGAATTTAAATGTCTCTAGGAAACTCGCTCCTGTTGTCCTAAGTCCGTTGGTCGAAGAGGCAGTGAAGGCTTGTTTAAAAAAACCACCCGCCCTTCAGTGTCCAATGAGATGCCTGGCTGTTCTCCCTTGTCCTAGAGGCGGGTTTTGGTCACTAAACTGCGGCTTCTAGCATAATGAGGCTTCCTTCCTAATCCCATTCAATAATAATAACGTTTAAGGTCTCAACTCCGAAAAACTAGATCCTTAAACCCGATAGTTAATTCAGGATCTAGACTCAGTGAATGAAAAGAACTCACTTTCGCTATGAATGAGTTTTCTAACAGCAAAATTATATATTTTCTTTATAAATCACCAGCCTCTCTTGTTCTGTTGTAACCACGTTCCAAACGGCTCCCAGGGGACGCAATCATGGGATTTTTGAGTTGGAAAGCTTAGGGATAGACTATATACCGTTTATCTTACAGGTCAGGAATTGAGGACCATAGGAGGGGGTATCTTGCTCACTGTAGCTGCCAAGGTCAGAGCCAGGATTGGAACCAAGTTGTTTGAATTCCGAATCCGGTGCTTTTTCCTCTGCTTCCTCACAAGACTCCCGAGAAAAGCAGGTAAAAGCGAGCTAGTTCTCAAGGCGCGTATTCTTAGCTCTCCCTTAGGTACATCTCATACCCTTTAATCAGCTCCTGGCAGAGCGGGCAGCGGCCTCGCCTCCTCCGTCCCCTCCCCCTTCCCCCCCAGGGAGCAGCTGCTGGCTCAGTACCTGATTTCCTGCCCAACAAGCAGGATGAGGCGGATGGGGGGAGGGGAAGGGAGGCGGGGAGGCCCGGCTGGTGCTCTGGCGCCGTGTTTGCATAGAGTTGTCTTTGCTGTTAGGGCGATGACGTCTTCGCTTCTGGCACCAGGAGGGCTGAGCTCGGGCCTGGCCGGTGACGTCACCGCCCAACCACGTGATCCTGCCCCATTCAAACAAACAAACACACACACTCACACACAAGGAAAAAAAAAGTTCCGGGTTGGACTATATAAGTGAGATTGTCCAACGTGCGCTTAGCAGAAAGCGCTGTGAGGGTAGCGGCTCTCTGATACCAGCTGAATAGGAAGGAAAGCAGGAAGAAAGAAAGAAACTCAAATCGGACGCTTTTCTTCTCCTTTGCCTTCTTCGAATACAAAAGTCTTAAGGAAGCTTGTTTTGAGCCACAGACTCTACGCTTGAATACCTTGGTCCAAGGGTGCCGTGTTTTCACTAGGAATATAGGAAAAACAAAACAAAAAACCTACAAGCCCTTTTGGAGAGAAACAAAGAACTTTCCCTGAGCCCGGGAGCGCAGCCCCAGAGCGCCAGCAAACCCAGGTGGATTCCATTCTTTCCCATTCCCCACCAAAGAAAGGAGGCGATTTAACACCGCCCCCAGTTTTCTGTTTTCTTGGTTTTTGTTTGCCTGCTACATCGTTTCGGCTGTACTCGTGAGCGCTAGCCGAGTCGGCTCCACCCCGCATTCCCCCACTCTCGATTTTGTCGCCTGTAGCGCGCTGGGGGGACTCCCTCAAGCAATGGTCAACATGGAAATCTGTGCCCTGGACTGCGAGAGCTTGAGAGCGCTGCTGCAGGAGCGGGCGGCCCAGTGTCTGGTTCTGGACTGCCGCTCTTTCTTCTCCTTCAACTCCTCGCACATCCTGGGCTCTTTCAACGTGCGCTTCAGCACCATTGTCAAGAGGCGCGCCAAGGGTGCCATGGGGCTGGAGCACATCGTGCCCAACGAGGAGCTGCGGAGCCGCTTGCTGGCTGGCCTCTACCACGCCGTGGTGCTTCTGGACGAACGAAGCTCGGAGCTGGAGTTGTCGAAGAGGGACAGCACCCTTATGCTGGCCGCCAGCGCCCTGTGTAGGGAGGCTCGCGCAGCGCGCATCTGCTTTCTCAAAGGTACGGAATGCCCCTGCTTGCCCCTGTCAGTCTTATTGCGCCTAGTGTTTGGGGACGAAGTGGGGCAACTCTTAAGCGGCTTTTTGAAAATCCTCTGTCTTCCGGAGCTTTTTGCCTCAAATACTTATGCTTGAGCCCTTACGCTCAACGCAATTATTGGGAGCCCTTTTAGACAAAAACTCCGAGGAAAAGCGATGCCGCCGAGGATCGGAAACCCACCCTAAAAAAGGCAAATTAGAAATTTCTTTGCCTTCCTCTCCTGTTAAGTGTTTTCAGGTTGGGGAGAATGATGAGCGGAATGAAATATCTGGTAGTCAAAGGTAATGAGAGACAATGTCTATTTTGTATTTTCAGGAGGATACGAAGCTTTCTCCTCTGCCTGCTCGGAACTGTGCAGCAAGCAGTCGACACCTATGGGTCTGAGCCTACCTCTGAGCTCCAGCGTCCCTGGCAGTGCAGAATCAGGGTGCAGCTCTTGTGGCACACCACTCTATGACCAGGTCAGTATAATGGGTGAGGGAGAAAGCCACAGAGCTCGATTATTAGTGAGAAGGGGAATAGAAAATAGCCTGTAATGGCCACTAGGAATTTTAATTTTTTTTTTCCCTTCAGAGTTAAATGAATTGAGGTAGATAGGACCGTAGATATTTAGGAAGTTGGCCACTCTCTAAGACAATGCAAATCATTCACTTTTATAGTGACACGAAATGATTAATCCTATCATCTCCCACCCCCACCATCCAGTGTCATTGCCTTGTAAATTAGCTCATTTCTTCTGTAATTGTACTTAGTGAATTGTCTTCCTCAGCCAATAACTTAGCAAGAAGATCAGGCACCAGAAGGATTTTAATGTTTTGCACATATTTCACATGGCATAATTTGGGGCTCTGTGTGACCATTTAAAAAAATTCTTGTATTTCAGGGTGGTCCAGTGGAGATCCTGCCTTTTCTGTACTTAGGCAGTGCTTATCATGCATCCAGGAAAGATATGCTGGATGCTCTGGGGATCACAGCCTTGATCAACGTCTCTGCAAATTGCCCCAATCATTTTGAGGATCACTACCAGTACAAAAGCATCCCTGTGGAGGACAACCACAAAGCTGATATAAGCTCCTGGTTCAATGAAGCCATTGACTTCATAGGTAAATAATCATTACTAATGTCTTTCAATACATTGGTTTTGAGTTATGCTGGGGAAAAAAAAGCCCAGTGTAAAAATGATACTTTTTTTTGGGTAAACAATTGTCCATTGTATGTATTCCAGACTCTATAAAGAATGCAGGAGGAAGGGTGTTCGTTCACTGTCAGGCTGGTATCTCCCGATCAGCCACCATCTGCCTAGCTTACCTCATGAGGACCAATCGGGTCAAACTGGATGAGGCCTTTGAGTTTGTGAAGCAAAGAAGAAGCATCATCTCTCCCAACTTCAGCTTTATGGGTCAGTTATTACAGTTCGAGTCCCAAGTCCTAGCTCCTCACTGTTCAGCAGAAGCGGGAAGTCCTGCCATGGCTGTACTTGACAGAGGGACCTCCACAACCACAGTCTTTAATTTCCCTGTCTCCATCCCTGTCCATTCTTCCTCTAATGCTTTGAACTACCTTCAGAGCCCAATGACCACTTCCCCAAGCTGCTGAGAGACTCAGGGAAGTTACTCGAGAACCACATAAGGAACTTGAGGCTCCTTCTGTCTAAAACAAAGTGCAATAACTCTGGGGGATAATGTCTCAGCATTGTTATAATGTCATCTGGGTTCAACACTTTCCTAAACTCCACACTTGAGAACAACATGGGTGAACTGGACTGAACTGATTCTAAGGTTCATTTGTGCTCAATTCCGAAGTGTATCTTGGACCAATGTGTAGTTGGTACATCAGGTTCCTTTGATGGAGAGAAGCAAAAGAAAAAAGACTTTCATAGCTCACTTTGGGCTGATCCTAGTGGCCTCTCTTCTTAGAACTTTAGTCTTTGTGCTTGACAAACCTACCAGTATTACTATTTCTGGACACTTAGCCAGCAGAAGAGGCTGTTCCCCTTTGACGTCTATATATATATTTAAATATATATATATACATACACACACACACACACACACACACACATACAATGTAAAAGTTCCCATTATTTATTTGTGTAGATGTGTTCAGCTTTCACAAACCTCAGATTCCACTTCTAGAAAAACCAAATACCTCAATTTTTTTTGTTGGAGTACTGTAATCCTGTAAATACATCCTTAAATGTTTGTTCTCTTAGCACTGACGGAAAAGCACCAGGCAAGAGTGCTTTTTTGAGTTGCCAAGGTTGGTTGTATGTTTGCTGATTATTTATGACCTGAAATAATATATTTCTTCTTCTGAGAAGACATTTTGTTACTTACCGATGACTTTTTTTATACAAGCAGAATAAATTATGGCATTTCTATTGAAATTTACCTCTGCTCTTAACTCTCTTGTTTTCTTCCCTGCCTTCTCTGATTTCTCTCCCTCTCCCACAATCCCCAGTGAAATGTGACAAAGGAAAAACTTAGAGCAGTCCCTGCCTTCTCTGATTTCTCTCCCTCTCCCACAATCCCCAGTGAAATGTGACAAAGGAAAAACTTAGAGCAGTTACCAGCCCTTGGGTTATTTCTTTGGGGGATGAGGGTTAAGCTTCATGAGCTTCTATGACTTTAGGGCAGATTTTGTTTAACATCTGCACAGTTACAAATGAGGTGGAAAATGAGAATCATTCTGGAAAGCCAAATGTTACATATGAATCGGTTGTTCAGGTTGAAATGACAAAGATCTGTTGCCAGTACAACAATACTGTACCCTGTTTATCAAATCCAGATAGATGCTATCTGAGGGATTTAGGGCTACAGTGAAAGATTTGCATTGGATTTGGAACTAGACCTGTGTTTAAACTAGGGTTTTGTCACCTACCTAGTATCTGTGAGACCTTGAAGTCTGTTTTCTCATCAGTGAGATGGAGATGTGGGGAAGGAGGCTTGGGCATTATAGTATAATGTAAAGAATGATGGATTTTTAAGTCAGGAGTTTTGAGGTCCTCCATTTGAATCCTGGTTACCTCTAATAAAGCTAGGAGGTGCAGTGGATAGAGTGTAGGGCTTGGAGTCTGGAAGACTCCTCCTCAGTTCAAATCTGGCCTCAGGCACCTACTAGCTATGTGACCCTGGGGGGGGGGGGGCGGTCATTTAGCCCCGTTGGCCTCAGTTTCCTCATCTGTCAAATGAACTGGTGAAAGAAATGGCAAACCACTCCAGTATCTTTACCAAGAAAACCCCAAATGCGGTCACGAAAAGCCAGACACAACAGAACAATAATCTACCTCCTTTAGTTTTTGTGACCAAAGCCAAATCATTTATTCTCTTTGGGCCTGTTTCTCGTCTAGAAAATGAAGGGATTGGACACCATGACCTATAAAACCCCTTCTAGTTTTAAGCCTATCATCTGATGATTTGATGATTTCTAAGGTCCCTTTCAGAGCTCTGAAATCCTGTGGTCCTTTATGGTAGCACAGTCGAATACCCTAAGATACAGGAAGGATTGAAGACTGCTGTATCTTTGGAGATGGAGTAGTATAATGAAAAAAGCAATGGTTTTGGAGTCAGAGAACCTGGGTTCTAGTGTTGACTCTTGTCATTTCCTATCTGTATGACTTTGGGCAAGTCACTTCACAATCTGGAGCTCAGTTCCCTCATCTGCGAAATGAGGGTGCTGGACTACATAGATCCTAAGGTCCCTAAGTAACCTTTAAACTGTCATGACCCTATGATATGTTTCTACCATCTGGTTGTAGAGGCAAGGCTAACACATGAAACCATAGGACCCCAAATGTAGAGCTGGGAAGGACATGAAAGGTCATTTCCTTAGATATGGAAGCTAAGGCCTAGAGATGTTTTTTCACCAGAGTTAATATAATTAGTAAGGTTAAGTTACTGGTAAGCTTCAGAGGCAGGATTTAAACTCAGGTCTCTCTTGACTTCACCTAGTACACTTTTTATTAAGACAAATGATAAGTTGTTGAGCGTCAATAACATTAAAAAATATTTTTTTTCCCATACCCTATAACAGGTTAGGAGCATAGAATGTTAGAGTTGGTAGGGGCTTTAGAAGACACCTAGTCATGTAGCTAAGCTACGTGGATAGATCATTGGATCTGGAGTCAGGAAGATCTAAGTTAAAATCCTACCCTAGACACTTACTATCTGTGTGAACCTTGGCAAGTCACTTAACCTGTGCTTACCTCAGTTTCCTCATCTGTAAAATGGGGATAATAATAGCACCAACTCCCCAAGGTTGTAGTAAAGATCAAGGGAAAGAATATTTGTAAAGCATTTAGTCTGGTACATTGTAGGCACTTAATAAATATTTGTTTGCCCCTTCCTAGATTCTAGCCCTCATGCTTGAGGAAATTAAAGTCCAGAGCAGGGAAATGACTTGGCTAAAGTTACACAGCAGCAAAGAAAGAACTAGAACTTGGGTCACGCAGTCATCAGGCCTGTTGCCACCTACCTTCCTCCAAGAAGTCCATTGTAGCTTCTTTCATCCACAATGGCAGCTTCACTTGATCACATGGTATCTTGCTGCCATTCTCTCTTCCTTGCTGCTGGATAAGCCAGTCCAAGATGGGGGGAGGGAGGCAGTGGCTTTGAGACAACCGGTTTGGAAAAGAAAACCTTCCTTTTGACATTGTTTAGGAGGAAGAGTGTCCTTGAATGACTTCATGCAATGTCCCAAATGGTGGATTTGTGGGTATCATTTGAACAAGTGGAGTACTTCACAGAGCTGCCCTTGACTCTACAAGTTCAAGTTTCCTGAACTGTAACCTAATGCCGATGGGCAGTGGTGAAAAGGATCAAAAGATCCCTATGTCCTAAGTGCTTACCTTGGCCTGTCAGTCTCATCCCATAAAGGAGCTCTGGATTGGAAGGTATTAGAATTAGAACCTTTAAAACAAGACAGTCGCACATTGTTCTGCCAAGTCCTAGAAACTGACTATTGCCTTTGGACAGAAATGTACCAATGACTTCTCTCCTATGGCCTTTGCCTTCTGTCAGCTCTCCCTGTGGACTCAATACCATCTCTTTCTGCTTGGCAAGCAATAGCTGAGCTAAAATTAATCTTCAAAGTGCTCTATGGAGTGGAACAGTACAGACACTGCCTAATGGACCAATTGGTGAAAAGGGCTCAGTCATTTATCATAGCTCAAGCTGATTCTACCTCTCATCACTCCAGGAGGAGGCTGAGCCCCAGCTCTGCCCTGACTCTTTTTTTTTTTCTTTGAAGATAAACTACTTTTTGAAAAAAGGTTTTATGGATGACTATTTTTTGCATATCACTTCCCAATATCTCTCTCCTTACCCCCTATTATAACAAAGTACAAGAAAATCAATTGATACACCGTGTCTGGCAATTTCTGCAACTTTCTATTCCCATAGTCCCCACTCTGTCTCTACTGAGAGAAGAAAATGTCTTTCACCATCATCAGCCCTCTGGAATCAAAATTGATTCTTGCATTTAATCTGAATTATTTTTGAATAGATATTGCATGTGCTGTTTTCCTGGTACTGCTTCATTCTGGATAAGTTCATACAAGCCTTTTCCCGTTTCTCGTAATTCTCCCTATTTGTCATTTTCTTCATCATACCATGATATTGCATTACATTCATATAACACAGCTTCGGTTTATTTGTTTTTCCCCTAGTTCCTCTCCCCATTTGATGGGCACCCATTTTACTCCTAGTTTACTCCTACCATCTCAAAAAGTGCTTCTGTGAATATTTTGGTATATGTGGAACCTTTCTTTCTGTCATTGACCCTCCTGGGGTTTAGGACTGGTTGTAGGAATACTGGATCAAAGAATAAGAATGGTTTAGTGGCTTTTCTTGCATATCTACATGTTATCTTCCAGAACAGCTGTGCCAAGTCATAGCTCCATCAACAGTGCATCACAAAGCCTATCTTTTCCTAGTCCCTCCAACATCCACCTTTTCCATCTTTTCTTGTCTTTGCACTTTGAGGGTTGTGAGGGAAAGGGGAGTAGCTTTCAGAATTGTTTTTAAGTTGTATTGACTTTAACTCTTGTTGATTTGAGGCACATCCCTCTGATATTTGCTGACTGTTTGCATCTCTGCTTTTGAAAACCACTTATTCATCTCTTTTGGCCACTTTGGCCACTATCTTTTAGAGAATCCTACTTCATTTTTTCCCCCAACTCTGGGCATTTTCTCTGGCTGTCCCCAATGTCTGGAATGTTTTCCCTCCTCATCTCCTCCTACAGGCTTCCCTGGCTTCCTTTAAGTCTCGACTAAAATCCCATCTTCTACAGGAATTCTTTCCCATCCCTCTTAATCCTAAGTATCCTATCTCTTTTAATTATTCCTATTTATACTGTATGTAGTTGATTTGTGCACCTCTATTTGCCTGTGGTCTCTTCCATTAGATTATGAGTTCCCTAAGGGCAGGTACTGTCTTTTGCCTTTTTTCAGCTGCTTAACAGACCTTTATTGACTGACCGATGGACTTTTTTTGACTGATTTGACTGATTTATTTTTTTTTGTCATTTCCGAAAATGTCACAGAAAACAGAAAGTCAATTTTCTTTACTTTCCTTAGTTAAACAACATCTTTTGGAGGAAAATCAGTATTTTCTGGTGAAGAGAACACTCCCTAAGTTGCATTAATGTAATGTTCCAAGAGTGTCCTTTTTTGGTGGAAAATTGGAGCAGACATAATGGAAGCAGAGTCAGGGAAGTTTTCTCTCCCAGCTGAAGTTGCTAAAGTAGTTTCATAGGCCGAGAATGCCTAAATGCATATTTGTCTCCTTCATACTTCTTTGCAGTTTCTGAGGCTATCTTCTAAGTTAGAGCCAGTTGTCTAAGTTCTACCTTAGAAGGTAGAAACCAAATATTTGACTCCAGAACCTTAACCTCCTTTCTCAGCCCCATTTGTAGGCCTAGTAGTGTGTATGCCTTTAAGATTATATAAATCTGTAATTATACAGTTGCATATATCCCCATAGCAACCCCTAGGAGTTTCCCTTTTGTGAGGAAGGCAGTAATGGTGCTTCCTGTTGCTGACAAATCAGTTTGTAGTTAAGTGATTAAAAAAACGGCAAGGGGGAGGGGGATGTCGATGCTCTAAAATGCTGGCATTGTACTTTGCTCGTTACTAATACACACAGGGCAAACAATGGGGACAGTGGCTGTATCTGCAAGCCCCATCACAGAGGTGAAAAAATCAGGAACCATCTCTAATTCGGTTTGCTGAATTGCTGCTAGTGAGTGGCTAGATTTGGCACCCTTCCCCTCCCCTCCCCCCCCCAAACCACAAGCATATATGTGCCCCGGGCCTGGCCAAGCTGGTTAGACAGACCTGAGGTCATGCCCAAGGAGAGACGCAGCTTCTGCCTTTTTTCCCCCCTAGTCAGCATTTCTGAAGGCAGGTGTGCAAAGGGTTTTGTACTCTCCCATGTAAACCACCTATGGGGAATTTCCCAGGGCCCTTCTAGGCCAAATCTTCCTAAGGCAGACTGAAAGAAAAAAAAAAAAAGAAAGTAGAGAAAAGAAAAAAAGACTTGTCTAGATGAGAGCTCATTTTCTTTTCTTAAAGACATTTATCTATTACCCCATGGAAGGTGATATTTACTGAATTCAACAGAAACAGGGTTAGTGAGGAATGGAAAGGGCACTGGACTTGGCACTCTGGATACATGGGTTCAGATCCTTACTCTGACACTTGGTCCTAGCTGTGTGCCCCTGGGAAAGGTGTTGACCTCTCTGAGCCTCAGTTTCTCCATTTGTAAAATATCTACTCCACAGGATTGTAATGAAAGTGCTTTGTTAATCTTAACAAGCTATAGAAATAGCAGTGGTTTTTAGATGGTGGCAGTATTTCAGGGAGCTATACTTTTGCTTGGTGTGGGTACAGATGTATTTTGTAGAATATTGTAGCTGGTCTTCGAGAGTTGTTGTGGTCTTGATGAGGTACAGCCTCTGGGAGCTCCCCTTAGAGCTCTCCTTGAATCTTTGAGGTACAGGCTCTGGGAGCCCCCTTGAGTTTCCCCTTCCCAAGTAAGGCATTTGCCTGAGGCCATAGGCCTTTCATTGTGCCTCTGCCCAAGTCTTTATTTAGCCCTCTTGTCCAGCATTTTCCCACCCTTGATCCTCCTGTCCCACCCTTGAACTGGCCTAGCCCACCATTGTCTGTGGTCTCCAGGTATCCTCCAGCAACTTCCCACCCCTAGATTTCTACAACCTTTCTGTACATAAGACTCCATCTTCCATCCATGTAGTATGAGAGCCCCATAGAATGACTTAGCACAGACTTATTCTATTCTGCTTGCCCAATGCAAGCATCACAGATCCCTGGGCTCCTTAAGAGTCTACCCAATATGGGAAACTTTTAATGAACTATTAATAAACTTTACTTTTCTTTGGCTGAGAGAAGACTTGAGAAAAATCCTTTCAACAGGACCCGGTGTGTTGGTATTTTGGGGTCTCAAATAACCCTAACCCTAACCACATCAGTCTAAAGATTCATCACCCTCTACAGTCATGCTGGTTCTCTGCCTTTCCAAATTTTCCTAGGTCTGTCCCTGAATAGCAGACACAAATTACTAGACCTGTTCTCTAATACTTTCTAGTTCATTGAAGTTTGCAGTAGCTTGCTTTTCATTGGCATAGCCTTTGAGAGACCAAGGTCTTCATGCTATGATAAGACATTGCCATAGTTTAGTGGAGGATGGTTCAGTTTAATTCTTTATTTTTCTTTTTTCTTTTTTTCTTTTTATTTTTTAATTAAATTGATTTGTTTATTTACTTTTAGTTTACAAGATTCAGTTCCAGAGTCCCTTGAGTTTCAAGTTTTCTCCCCTTCCTCTCCCTCCCCACCCATGGCAGC
Source organism: Pseudochirops cupreus (assembly GCA_028627135.1). Classification (NCBI taxonomy): domain Eukaryota; kingdom Metazoa; phylum Chordata; class Mammalia; order Diprotodontia; family Pseudocheiridae; genus Pseudochirops; species Pseudochirops cupreus. The sequence continues at coordinate 290,769,831 of CM053581.1, forward strand.
TTGCAGTAAGTATAGCATCTGCAAATACTTTCACATTGAACATTAGTCTGGTTGTATAGAAGAGTTGTAACCAATGGAGTGGACAATAGGAAAAAGGAAACAAAACCAAACATGGAAAAGATCGATAGCATGTATTGCTTCA
>CM053581.1:290770072-290852503 GCA_028627135.1 Pseudochirops cupreus
CACTTAGCATAAATTTGTATAAGCCTCTCCAGGTAAATATGAAGTCCATGTCCTCCTCACTTCTTATAGCACAATAGTGTTCTATTACATTCATATACCACAACTTGTTTAGCCATTCCCCAACTGATGGGCATCCCCTTAATTTCCAGTTTTTTGCCACCACAAAGAGAGCTGCAATAAATATTTTTGTACATATGGGTCTTTCTCTCGCTTCTATGATCTCTTTGGGCTACAACCCCAGAAGTGGTGTTATGGTTCGGTTTAATTCAACAAACACTGTATGCAAGGTATTGTGCTAGATTCTGGAGGATGATAATGTGTACGAAAATGGTTTTCCTGTATAGAGCCCAGAGAGAACCTTCTGGATCAGGAAGAACATTTGACTAAGATTTGGGAGAACTTATCTCTAGTCATGGCCTTGCAACAAACCGAAATGTATATCCTTGGGCAAATCACTTCCTCTCTTTGGGACTTTGTTCTCTGTGCTATGAAATGAAGGCCTTGGAAGAGGTGATGTCCAATGGCATCTTCTAGTTTCAGTCTTCTCTGGACTAGGATGCTATGATCTCTGGTTTCCCTTAACTAAGAGGCAGATTGGCTGCTTACTAGCTATTAGGCTTCTAGTTACAGCCCCTCTGATCAGAGATAAGGGCCTCATTTTCTCCAAAAAGACTTGGGGAATATGATCATCTTTGAAAACCAAGCAAGAATTCAGCCACTCTGTCAAAAGACACTAATGCTTGCTCATTCACATGTAACTTATTCCTGGGTTGTCATCACATAGTTCAGAGAGGCTCTAGTAGAATTATCTGATTCTCAGACCATTTGCTCTTTATTATTATAATAATTATAATAAAAAGCTCATATTTAAAGAGCACTTTAAAATTATAGTGTGTTGCAGTCAAAAGAGTACTGCCTTTGGAGTCTGAGAACCTGGATTCAGATCGGATTCTGGTTGTGACACTCATTACCTGTATGATCGTGGGCAAGCTGTTCAGTCCCTCTGGACCTCAGTTTCTTCCCTTGTAAAATGAGGGAGGGTGGACTAGATGACCTCTAAGGTTCTTTATAGATCTAAAGCTATGATCCTATGATCCATTTATGTATAAAACTAATCTGCCCACAAACATAAATCAAATGTCTACTTATATTGTGTTAGGTGTTAGGGAGATAAAGACAAAAATGAACAGTTCTTGCCCTCAATGAGTTTATATTCTCTTGCTCCAAAGTTACTTCCTCTCTCTAGGCCTTAATTTTTTCATTTGTAAAATGAAGGTTTTGGATTAGATAATTCCCAAGGTTCCTTCTAGCTTTAAATCCATTATCCTATGAATTGACTTATTTTTAAATCAATCAATTTTCAATCAATAAACATGTATTAAGCACCTACTGTGTGCCAAGCACTGTACCAAACACTGGGGATACTAAAAAGGGGCAAAAGACATTCCCTGCCCTCAAGGAGCTTCTAACTCTAATGGAAGAGACAACATGCAAACAAATATATACAAAGCAAGCTATAAACAGTAAAAATAGGGGATAATTAACAGAGGGAAGGCACTGAAATTAAGGTGGGTTGTAGAATGCTTCCAATAAAAGAAGGGATTTCAGTTGGGACTTGAAGGAAGCCAGGCAGAGAGTGGAGCAGAAGAGAGAGCGTTTCTAGGTCTGAGGGACGGCCAGAGAGAATGCCATGAGCTGAGAGACATAGCATCTCATTCACAGAATGGCCAGAAAGCCGCTGTCACTGGATTAAAGAGTACATGTTGGAGAGTGAGGTGTAAGAAGGCTGGAAAGGTAGGAAGGGGCTAGGCCAGGGGTGGGGAACCTGCAAGCTCTAGGCCACATGTGGCCCTCTGGGTCCTCAAATCCTAAGGAGATTTTTTTCTGTGAAGTTTGGATTCGGTCAAAGGGCCTCACTTGATGGCCTAGAAGGCCACAGGTGACCTTGAGTTCGAAGGTTTCCCACCCCTGGGCTAGGCTGTAGAGGGCTTTGAATGCCAAACAGAGCAGTTTGTATTTATTTGTGCAGGCAATGGGGAGCCCCTGGGGGTGTGTGTGTGTGTGTGTGTGTGTGTGTGTGTGTGTGTGTGTGTGTGTGTGTGTGTGTGTGTGTGATATTAAGTACCTACTATGTATCAGGCACCATGTAAAGACAAAAACTAAAGAGTATTGGTTATTGAGAATCCTATACTCCGATGGGAAAGAGATGATAACATGAACGTACATAAGTATGTACAAAGCAGATATAAAATAACCTTGAAGGGGAGGCAATCGGGGTTGGAAGGGCATCTGGAAAGGCCTCATATAAGTGGCACTTAATAGGAATGAAGAAAGAGAGCATCCCAGGCATGGTAGACAGCCAATGAAAAGGTATGGTGATAGTGAAGAGGTTACCCATAAAGAGGGTTAGGATTGCTCTGGAGGCCCCAAAATACCAACACAGCGGGTCCTGCCAAATGAATTCCACTCACATCTTTTCAGCCAAAGAAAAGTAAAGTTTATTAATAGTTCATTAAAAGTTCACCATATGAGGTAGACTCTTAGGGAGCCTAGGTATCTGTGATGCTCGAGTTGGGCAAGCAGGCCAGACTAAGTCTGTGCTAGGTCATTCTATGGCACTCTCCCACACAGTGGGGCAAGAAGGGGTCTTATATACAGAAAGGTTGCGGGAGGAATCTAGGGGTGATTTGGAGGAGGAGTTTGGGGAGGGTCTTCAGGAGGAGTCAGATGAGGTCAGACTCCAGTAATGAGTTTGGGGAGGGTCTTCAGGAAGAGTTAATGAGGTCAATGCAAAGGTGGATTGATATTTTGATAGGCTCAAGGGTGGGAAGTAGATGGACAAGAGAGGGCTAGGCTAGTAACAGAGGTTTGGGCCCAGCCACAATGAAAAACTAATAGCCTCTGCAAAAGCCTCATCAAGTGGGAAGATTTAATCAAACATCAAAGGGTTTCCCAGAGCCTGTACCTCAAAGATTCATGGAGAGCTCAAGGGGGTTCCCAGAGCCTGCCCCTCATCATTAGGAAGTGGAGTATTGTGTATGAGGAACAATAAGAGCTAAAGATGTCATCCAGGTTGCAAAACTGGTGATTGGAAGGATGGTTATACCTGGGACAGAAATGGGGTAGTCTTTAGAAGAGCTGGGATCAGCGGGAAAGGAATGAGCTGTATTTTAGATAAGTTAAATTTGAGATGTTGACGGCCATTAAGTTCAAAACGTCCAAAAGAGCCTATGGATTTAGAAAATGCTTTCCTTAAAGTTTAATTCCACTCAGCAAACATTCACTAAGCACCCATTTTGTTTTAGGTACTGCAGCAATTTCTGAAGATAGACTAAAAAGAAACCACCCCTATCTTTAAGGGAGTTATTGGGAAAACAATATTTATCCAAGTAAGAAAATGCAAATGAATGCCAGTATTGCAAGCAAGTTGGTATGCGAACAGTAAGATCAGGATTGGCTTTCTTTAGGAAGTGGCATTTCCTCTGGTGTCGGAGGAAGCCTGAGCTTCTGAGGCAGAGGCGACTGACGAGGGAGTGCCTTCTAAGTTTGGGGATATCCCGTATAAAGGTATAGAGATGAAAGTTGGGATGTCTTGTTCAGGGAACAGCAGGCAAGCCAGCCTGGGTGGAATGCAGAGTGCTTGAGAGGATGAGCCTCCTCTTGCTGATGTCCAGTGAAAACCATTCTTGGTCTCTATTGCAAGGAGACACATCCTGTCCTTTCCTTTACTCCTGGATTCGTAGGATACCTCCCTTTGACATTCATAGTATCTATCTTTCCTCTAACGAGCAGATTACATCTTTTTTGGAAAGTACAAATCCTAAACAGACTAGGTGTAACGACAACCATACTGGTAGACCCAGGATGACTGCTAGTGTAGGTTCTTTTATCTGCTTTACTAGGAAAGACTGTTCAAAAAGGTGTCATTAATCTTCTTTTAATTACATGCACTATTTCAGGGGAGGGTTCACCACCCTGAAGCTCAGAGAAAATACAAGCAGAGAAATAAAGACCAACCCAGACAAGGCTTCTAATCCTCCGAGAAATTAGCACAGATCAACAGACAGATCCAACTCTCTGACCAAGGCAATACATACATAATTACCAGAGAGAGAAGAACCAACATCTGGTTTTTCAAAGCCGGAGGGCTCCTTAATGGTTACCTAGAGTCTTATCTGGTCAAATCACAAGAACGCTCTTTCCATGAGTGAGCCCTGAAGCAAAATGCTAATCTCAGAGTATATATACCTTTTTTTTTTTTTTTGGCAGGGGGGAAGGTAGGGCAATTGGGGTTAAGTGACTTGCCCAAGGTCACACAACTAGTAAGTGTTAAGTGCCTGCAGTTGGATTTGAACTCAGATCCTCCTGATTCCAGGGCTAGTGCTCTATTCACTGGCCACCTACCTGCCCCATATATACCCTTTTTAGAGCCAGAGGGCATCACAACCCTCTGTGCCTAATTAGAAATTAACTCAGTGCCTAATTAGAAATTAACAAAAGGTGTGAAAGCCTTCCTACAAGCAAGCTTCCCCTAAGCAATCTTCTCTTAATGGACTCCGTGTGAGACATATCAAAAAGATCTTAAATCCCGTTAACATTACACCAGGTTTCTACAATTCTCTAGCATCACTTCCCAATACGAGTCCTCCTGAAAAGGGTGATGATGTTCCTGGTCCTCCTAGATGAGATGCACAACCACATTCTTGAGTATCACAGAACCCTGGGGTGAGCAGGGAGTAGATGGTGGGGAAGAGAGGGTGGGGGGTACTGAATGTCTAGAGTACTGGATTGTTCCTTCTTCTTTGGCATTCCTACCAATTGGAGAAGGGTACTGTGCTAAGTGTTAGAGATATAAATAGAAAAGTAAGAGAAGTTCTGCTCTCAAGAAACTCACATTGTAATAGAGGGAAATAACACATGTGAGAAGATTTAGCTGCAAGTCAGATTAGAAAGCCCAATGGTTCTTAAGACTAGGTGGCAAGACATTTATCTTAGTTTGCTTCAATTTAATTCAATGGATATTTAGTATGTATGTACTATGAGTATGTACTTAAGGATTTTTTTGTTTTAAAAAATTTTAAAAATTTATTGTTACAAGCATTTATCTCCTTCCCATCCTTTCCTCCGCCCCCCAGAAATTAAAAACAAAAATAAAAACTCATACAAAAATATACATAGTCCAGCAAAATAAATTCCCATGCTGGTCAGGTCCAAATATGCATGTCTCATTCTGGATTTTGAGCCCATCATCTCTCTGGCAGGAGGTAGGCAGAATGATGGATTGAGTCCTCTGGACTCATGGTTTACATTTCATTTGTCAGAGTTCTAAAGACTTTCAAAGTTGCGTTTCTCTGTAATGCCGTCACTATGTAAATTTTTCTAGTTCTACTCACTTTGCTTTGTATCAGTTCACAGAAGTCTTCCTATTCTTCTGAAATTTTCCATTCTTCACCGTTTATGGCATGATAATATTTCATTACATTAATATACCCCACAGGTGGGCATTTCCTTAGTTTCCAGGTTGGGGCTCCTATGAAAAAAGCTGTTATCCAAATTTTGTACCTCTGGATATAAAATCTCTTTGGAATCTTGGCTTGGTAGTAATATAGATGGATCAAGGGGCATTCACAGTTTAATGACCTTAAGGGCATAGTTCCATATTGCTTTCCAGAATGACTCCAGCAATTTGCAGCTCCGTCTTCAATGAATTAATACGCCTATTTTCCTCTCCAATATTTGTCGTCTTTGCTAATCTGATTGTATGAAATAGAATTTGTGTTTGTCAAATTATTAGAAATTTGGAGCTTTTGTTATATGGTTATTGATAGTTTGGATTTCCTTCTATGACTCCCTATTCATATCCTTTGATCATTTATCTATTAGGGAATGACTTTTAGTCTTATAAATTGGAATCAACTACATATATATATCTTGAATATGAGACCTTTATCATAAAAATGTATTGCATTTTTTCCCCCAGTTATCTGTTTCACCTTCAATTTTTTCTACATTTTATATATGTATACTGAGGCAAAAACTTTTCAATTTTATAAAATCAAAATTGCCTGCTTTATTTTCTGAGATCCTCTCTATTACTCTTATAATCATGAACTCTTCCCTTGTTTATAGATTCAAAAGGTAATTTCTTCCTCAATTCTCTAATTATGATATCAGTATTTTTGTCTAAGTTATGTATCTATTTGGAGTTTATCATGGTATGCAGTGTGAGATGTGGGCCTCTCCTCAATGTCTGCTAAACAGTTTTCCAGTTTTCTTAGTTTTTGTCAAATAGTGAGTCCTTACCCCAGGACTGGGATCTTTGAATTTATCAAATGCTATGTTACTATGTTCAATTGCTTCTGTATGTTGTATATCTAATCCATTCCATGGTCACATGATGCTGGTCACTTTCTTCTGTTAATGATTTCCAACTTATCATATATATTTCTAATTTTCACATGTCTCTTCCATTATACTGTGTGAGCTTCTTGAGAGCAAGGACTGTCTTTTGCTTTTCTTTGTATCCAATGCTTGATACATAGCAAGGGCTTAATCAAATTCTTCTTCTGCTATTTTTTAGCTGGCACCAAGCCATTCAATAAATACTTAAATGCTTACTATGTGCTGGGCACTGTACTAGGTGCTAGAGATACAGAAAAAAAAATTAATTTTTGCCCTTAAGGCAAGGGAAGATGCAATATGTAAGTATATACATAAGTAAGTAAATGCAAAAAATAAGAATTTCAAGTGAGAAAGGGAACTTACAGCTAGAGGATTAGAAAAGGCTGTCTGTAGGAAGTAGCCCTGGAGTTATGCTTTGAAGGAAGCTGGGCAAGTACACCCACCGCAGGATGGACCACTTATATATAAAGCCAAGGAGCCAGGAGATGGAACATGTTTTCTTGGGAACACTTACCTGGCTGGCCAACTTGACTGCAACAGATAGTATGGAAAAGAGATTATTATGAAATCAGACTGGGAGAATAGATAGAAACTAGATTGTGGGAAGGCCTTTAAATGCCAAGCTGGGCGTTGGTTTTATTTTAAAAGTAGGAGGGAGCCACTGAAGATTTTTGAGTGGTGTGTGCATGGGACTACATGGTCAGATTTATTATTTTGGATAATATCAATTTGTCAGTTGTATCAAGGATGGATTCGAGAAGGGAAACATTGGAGGCTGGGGGAACAATTATCTTAATAAGTCAACAAGTCATCAAGCATTTATTAAATATGTACTATGTGTAATGTGCTGTTCAAATAAGAGGCAATAAGACTCGAATTGGGAGAGAGGCTGTATGAGTAGAGAAAAGGGGATGTATATGAGAGGTGTTAGGGGAGGTAGGATTGATAAGACTATGTAACTGTTTGGATATGGAAGTTATAGGGAATGTGGGCTATTAGAGGTTGAACTTGTAATTGAATTCATGTCTTTTGACTTTTCTCTTGGATGGATAATTGAAGCTTTTAAGCCCTAGATTACAGTATGCACCTCAATCAGTCACATCCTTTGGGATGTGACCCAGCTTACTTGTTATAGACCAGGTCAGAAATAAGTAATGTCCAGGCCAGATGCTTGCCATTATGGATTTCAGGAAAAATCCGTCTGTTTTGGACCCCGTGGTTTGACAGTGTCTTTGATGCCCTTGGAGTGGTGCCATAGCATAGTTAGTGACTATACCTTGGAGAGAAATATAGATAATGAAATCACTTTGAGACGTAAAGATTCTTGGTGGTAACAGCAGCAGCCCAAGTATGCCCGTCCTCAAGTTATGGAGATATAAACCTGAAAGTGAGTCTCTTGGCTAAGGTAGGGAGAAAAGTGACTGGAAGAGGCATTTAGTAATGGAGTCGGCATAAGAACAGCCAATCTCTTTCTTGCTGGGTGCAATAGAGGGAACATAGAGATAGTAGGGGAGAATGTGGGGAAATAGGGTCTGATGTCTCCTGGGTCCTAATCTCTTTACTGAGGTGTGAGGGTTAGGAAATACGTGCAGGCTGCAAGCGGTTGTGTTGAGGCACAGGGAAGTGTCGAGGTGCTGGAACAAGCTGGGTCACGTGGAATTCAGAGTATTGCACAAGGTTCTCCCATGTGTAGGTTACCAGGTGTTTCAGATTAGTGTCTCCACACCCCAGGGCCTTCATGCCCTTGTGATTGCACCTCGCCTCTCACAATTTTGTTCAGCTGGGCTCTGTCACGTGTGGTATGTGGATCTGGGGTATATATAAGGCTTAAGCCTTGGGGGTGGCTTGAAGTCTGCCTTAAGATCTCACTGTAAGGCTTCCCCATGGAGGAGACTTAATAAACTTTCTCTGCTTGCACCTCTGAGCCTCCACTCTTCTGTTCTTAAAACGGGCTAGCGCCTACTTGATTAAGGTAAGTAACTGGCTCCCCTGCAGGCAAGTTAGGGTACTTTGATAGAGAACCCTGACACTGAGGTAGTTTTGTGACAAAGTACTAGGTACACTTCAAAGTAGAAGCTCTGCAAAGAAAAATAATGTTTTATATGTATGTACCTATCTATATGAGTGTGTAAGTGTATATATATATATATATATATATACATACACACACACACAAACACACACACACACACATATATAGTATGCACATATATGTTATATACACACACACACATATATTCTAATATGACCTTCATTTCTCAGTATAACCCATCTCTTACCCTTCCCAGAGAGCCAATCCTTATAATAAAGAATGAAAAAGAAAAAAAGAATAATTTAGCAAAAATAGCCAACATGTAAACCAAGTTCAACATCCCATACCACATGGTCCTTCACTTCCATAAGGAAGGGAAGGAGATGCATTCTCATATTTTTTCTCTGAGACCAAACTTGACCTTTACAATTACACAGCCTTTAGTTTCGACTTTCATTGGTGCTATCCTTTCCATTTACAATGGTATAGTCATGTTCTGGTTCTGCTGACTTCACTTTCTGTCAGTTCATGTAAATCTTTCAATATTTCTCTACATTCTGCATATTCATAACTTCTTATAGGGTAGCAATATTCCACTGGCCATTCCCCAATATGTAGAGTACCTTAAATTTTGCTACCTCTGTCGCTACTAAACAAGGGTGGAAAGACTGATTGTCAAGTCAAAAGCCTTAGGAATGAGGCTTTTGCCTGAAATTCTCTGTGGTTATTCCTCTTATCAACAAAATTACTTTTGACCAGCCATTTAAAAAGAAAGAAATCATTTTGCAGAAAGGTGAGGTTACTCAGGGCATAAACTAAAACAATGTTTTAATGTTCCGAGGTATTTCCCCCACCAAAAAGCCCTGTGAGGCAGGTGGTACAAGTATTATCTCCATTTTATAGAGGGGGAAGCTGAATTCAAAGGAGCTTAGCTGTGTGACCATGGATATGGACTTGATTCATGTCTCTGAGTCTCAGTTTCCTTTTCAATAAAAGGAAGATGATAATAATATTTGTACGACCTATCTTATTGGATGATTATGAAGAAAACATTCTAGTGGCACCCTGAAGAGTCTGGGAATATAGCAGATTGTTTTTCTGGTTCCATTCTGCATTGGTTCACATATCTTCCCATTCTTCTCTATATTCCTAATATTCCTTGTTTCTTATAGAGCAGGAAAATTCCATTATTTTCATGTACCACAACTTGTTTAGTCATTCCCCAATTGATGGACATCACTTTGTTTACTACTACAAAAAGTGCTGCTATAAATATTTTGGTGTAAATGGGGTTATAATCTTATTTCTTTTCGACCCTGAGAAGGGCTGAGAAATCTGTTTTTTCTTCTTAATTTCATCATGTTTCAATCTCTACTCTTTCCAGAGACCTCTCTCAGCTCTTCCAGTCTTAGAGAAAATAAAGACCTTTTTTTTTTTTTGAGGGCAATTGGGGTTAAGTAACTTGCCCAAGGTCATACAGTTAGTAAGTGTTAAGTGTCTGAAGCTGGATTTGAACTCAGATCCTCCTGACTCCAAGGCCAGTGCTCTATTCACTGTACCACCTAGCCGCTTGATAATAAAGACCTTCTTAAATCCCTGGTCTTAAGTTCCCCAAACCTTAGTTTCTCTTGTTATTCAAATTTCTTCCCACTTTGCAAAACTAGTCACAACATCTTTCCCTTTTTATGCCTTATTATAAAGTTTCATTGGTTAAAGTCCCCCTCTAACTTTCCATGATGGCCTGGAGGTGACCCTGGGTTTTCTTGAAGTCTTTGCTAGCAGAGCCTTGCTCTAGTAGGTCTTACCAATGTGAAAAATATTGAGTGTGGCTTAGACACCAACAAGAGATCATGTGTCTGTCATCCTAGGACCAGCCTAGCTAAGTGTGGTGGTGCTTATCACCAGAAAGCACTTGTGAGTCAGTTTATTAAGCCATGGATGAATTGCTGTAGAATCATCAATTTAGACCTAGATGCCATATGCATCAATGGAAAGTACAACCTTCTCTGCCTGCCTCCCCCATACATTGAGGAAATCACAGATCCCTGAAGGATAGAGTTTCCTGACCATCTCTTTCCAAGCAGATGAGCCAGACACTACAGACTTAAGAATCTTTAGTGAACTTCCATTACAGTTATAAGATCATTTGATCATAGATTTGGAGCTGGAAGGTTATCTAGTTCAATGCCTTCATTTTGTAGATAAGGAAAGTGAAACTTAGAAAAGTTAAGTGACTTGCCCAACATCACACAATTACAAAAGTGTCTGAAGTGGGATTTGAATACAGGTCATCCAGACTCCAAACTCCCCGTTCTATTTACTATGCCACGCTTCCTTCTAATACCTTATTAAGAAATAAAGGTAGCCTGGGTGCTCAAAGACTATGGCAGTGGAGTGAAAACTGTGGTTAGTCCTCCAATGATGGAAAGTCTTTTGACTTAGGGCTGAGAGGGATCTTTGAGGACATTTAAACCAAGCCCTTGATTTTATAGATGAGAAACTGAGGTCCATCAAAATAATTTACATTTATATAGTGTTATGGGGATGGACATTTGCAAAACTCTCTACAAATATCTCATTTGATCCTCAGGACCCTCACAGAGGAAGTGCTATTATTATCCCCATTTTACAGTTGTGTAAACCAAGACAGAAGTGAAGTGATTTGTCCAGGATTACTCAGCCAGTAAGTATCTGAGGCTGGATTTAAACTCAGGTCTTCCTGGATTTAGATCCAGTGGTCTATCCACTATGCTATCTGGTTGCTGTTAAGTCACAAGACTTACTCAAGGTCACAAAGGGAGCAAGTCACAGGGTCAGAATTTGAACCAAAGTTCTCCAAATCTCCAAATCCATACTACTTTCCATTATACCATACTGTCTTGCTTATAGGCCCAGTGGTAGATTATTTCTGTTATTCAAGGACCCACCTTGTTAAGGCAAGAGAGACATGTATTGAACTACAACTCATTGAACACATTTAACTGGGGAGAGGTCCATTTATGCCAGCTTTTTCCACACTCATCACACCCATTCAATGACAAGACTCCCCATCATATGCTCTAGGATATATTTGACCTATTTACTGTTCTTCACACATGATTTCTTATCTTCCGTCCCCATGTCTCTGCACAGGCAGTACCTGTGCCAAGAATGGTCTCTCTCCTCACTTTCCCCTTACCTCTCTCCCCCCCAAAATAATCTTTATTTTCTTTCAGGCTCAAATCAGATGCCATCTTTTACAGAAGATCTTTCCTGCCCCCATCCAGCTGGTAGTGCCTACCCTCAAATCACCTTGCATTTGCTTTACCTATTTTATATGTTTACTTATATATCTCCTCCTGCTGTATTTTTATTTTATTTATTCTGTATATATTTACATACAAATATCCTTATAAATATATGTTATTCCCCCCTCCCCTGTCCCTACCCCAACAGAATGTGAGCTCACTGTGAACAAGGACTATATATATATATATATGTATTTTTTTTTGTACAGTCATGTTAAATATATTTTCACATTAGTCACATTGTGAAAGAAGAATCATAACAGAAAAAGAAAATCATAACAAAAAACAAAAAGAGAAAAATGATAAAGAAAACACAAAAAACAAAGTGAAAATAATATGCTTTGCTCTGCATTCAGACTCCATAGTTCTTTCTCTGTATGTGAATAGCATTTTCCATCATGAGTCTTTTGAAATTGTCTTGGATCATTGTATTGCTGAGAAGAGCTAAGTCAAACAAAGTCGATCACAATGTTGCTGTTACCAACGTGCAATGTTTTCTTGGTTCTGTTCACTTCACTCAGCATCAGTTCATGTAAGTCTTTCCAAGTTTTTCTGAAATCTGCCTGTGAGCAGGGACCATTACTTTTAGTCTTTGTAGCCCTGGCACCTAGTGTAGTATCTGGCATATAGGAAACATTTTATAATTGCATGTCGGTTGGTTGGCTGAATGACTGACTAGATGTCTATAGATCTTTCTGTCCCTCTACCCTATTATCTTAATAATAGCGACATCATAATGAGGAGCAAGTAAGAAATTACCTTTAGGATCTTTGGCTAGGGAAAGAGTTTATGACCAAATGAGGGGTAGAGAGAAACAGAGAAGATAAAGTGGATCACTTTGATTTTATTAAAATTGCAAATTTTTGTACAAATAAAACCAAGGCAGTTAAAATTAGAAGGGAAACAGTGACTCCGGGATGGGAGGGAAAATCAAATCTTTGCAGCATTTCTCTGATAAAATCATATCAATGAGCATTTAAGAGTCTACCATGTGCCAGGCACTAAGCTAAGTAAGCCCTGGGCTACAAAGAAGTCCAAAACAGTGCCTGCCATCCAGGAGCTTGCAGTCTAACAGGGGAGACAACAAGGAGACAACTATGTACAGATAAGAGATAGACAGGACAGAGCAGAGATAATCTCAAAGGCAAAGCATTAACAAGATGGTCTTTGAGCTGAGACTTGATGAAAGACAGAAAAGCCAGGAGTGGAGATAAGGAGGCAGAGCATTCCAGGAGTGTGGGGGGCAGCTAATGAAAATTCATTGAGACTGAAGATGGAGGAATAACATTTATATAACACTTTAATATGTGCCAGGCGCTTTACAATTATTATCTCATTTGATTTTCATGACAACCCTACAAAGTAGGTGCTATTATTATGCCCATTTCACAGATGAGGAAACTGAGCTAAACTTTTTAAGTAACTTGCCCAGGGTCACACGATTAAGTGTCTGAGACTGGATTTGAACTTAGGTCTTCTTGATTCCAGGCCCTCACTCTAATCACTGTGCCACCTAACTGCCCTCTAGGGACCATAGGAATTGGTAGTATCACTGATTGTTGAGTACCTGGAGGTGCTAAGGTATTAGATAAAGGTCTCATATACAAAATATATATGGAATTAATTCAACTATAGGAGAACAATAGTCCCTCCCCAATAGGAAGATGGTCAAAGGATATGAACAGGCAGCTTTCAAAGGACAAAATCGAACTCATAATCCCTGGTTCCACATCTGTTTGGAACTTCTGCTCTTCCATGTTCTGACTTTGTCTAGTTTCATATTAAAAGGCAAAAGCAGAAAGCAATTTTAGAGGGAAGCCTTAAAGTAGAAAAGTTTGAAGGTTAGCAGAGCTCCATACCTTTCAACTCCCACTCCTTGGTTCCTTCTGTGTTCTCAACCCAATTAAAATTTTTTTTTCTTTCACCTTTCCCTAATCCTTCAGACCACAGCAGCCCCAGGAGCCCCAGATGACAAGTCTTTCCCCAGTGGCTGGCCCCTGGTGATGATGGTGAGGAGGGAACCCCCTCTCTGTACTTTCCCCGAGTCAGGGAGGGTAAAAGAGGGAGCAGCAGTGAAGTGACCCAAGTTCTTGGCATTCTGGGGATGTGCCCAGCCTGCTCTAGGAAAGAAGCCCTTCCTTTCAGGGAAGTTGAGCTGAGTCATATACAACTTCCTTTCTAGTCCTTAGCCCCCACTAATCCTCTAGAACCTTCTCCCCTTCCTCAGCCCTCACTCTTCCTGTTCCTCTGAAATGATATTTTTTTATTCTGGTTGAGGTGGTAGTTTCTAAAATAATATATTTGTACTGTTGCCTTTTGTTTTTATGTCAATAATTTCCTCATGTGGTCCCCTTTATAACCAAGTCTTCCTTTGTAACGACAGCATCAAGAGTTATCTGACGATGTACGCAACATTCCACACTTGTAGCCCCCACCTCTTTAAAGTGAATTTCTTTACTCTCAAATGAATTGTGATGAGGTTTCAAAAGTGCTTCACAAAATTCCTGGGCAGAGCCAGTTGTGGGGTTTGCACAGATGTTTCATTTTGTGGAAATGACTTCCCTCCCTAGTACTGGAGAGCAGAGACCTCTGGAGGGGCTTAGTCCTGACTGGGAGGAAAACGAGGCCCTTCTTGCATCACCATTCGCTCCACATTTCACAATACCAAATCCCCCTTGGACAGCTTCCAGCAACATACAGGGATGGCCTAGTTTACCCTGGGTTTCGTCTTTGTGATCCAGGATGCAAGGCTGGAAGCAGGAATGGGCAGCTTTCAAGCAAGAGAGACCCCATGAGATTCGGGTACCCTGGGAAACTGCCTTTGTGCCTTGGTTCCCAGGCACAAGCCTCTCACCTCCCCTTTCCTTCCTTTTAGTCTGAAAAAGAATTCCCCATGCTGGGTAATTTAGAGTGGAGATGATGGAGTGGAGTGATTCATGGGAAAATTGGCAGGGTTGCTGTGATTCACTGGTCCTGACCTAACAACAGAGTTCTAAATCCCCACTAATAATCTCCTGGAAACATGTACCAGGACCTTCTAGTCATAGTTTGAGAGGGGCTGTTCCCTTCCAGGCTACCTCCCCTAGGAAGGGCATTGAAGAGGCAGCTAAGTGGCTAGGGTGTTGGATTGGAGTCAGGAAGAACAAGGTTCAATCCTGCCTCAGATATTTACTAATTGTGTGCCTTTGGGCAAGTCATTTAACTTGCCTCAGCCTCAGTTTCCTCATCTGTAAAAGAGATAATAATGGCACCTACTTCCAAGGGTTGTTGTAAGGATCAAATGAAACAACATGTGTTAAAGACTTTGCAAACTTTTGAGGATTATATGAAAGCTAACTATGGTGGTGATGATATCATGTTGTTTCCAGAGCTGGATTATGGGTAGGTTTTAGATGGAATTAGTGGCTGAAGGTAGTCTTGCTCTGAATTGAACTCCAGGAACATCAGAGATGGGTCCTCTATTCCCAGGAATCCTCTGGAGTAGGTCAGCCATTGTGTGACTTTTCTTAGATGTAGCCTTTTTCATGACAATGTTATATAGTTTAAAGACAACTGAACTTTGGATTCAGGGGATACCTGCATTCAAATCTTGCCTCCACTGAGTGCAAGGTATTTGACTATGGACATGTCAGACTCTCTGAGGCTTAATTTTCTTATCCATAAAACAGGGATAATAATAATGATTTTAAAAGGTCCTTT
Organism: Pseudochirops cupreus; assembly: GCA_028627135.1. Taxonomy (NCBI): domain Eukaryota; kingdom Metazoa; phylum Chordata; class Mammalia; order Diprotodontia; family Pseudocheiridae; genus Pseudochirops; species Pseudochirops cupreus. The sequence continues at coordinate 290,785,493 of CM053581.1, forward strand.
TGAGGACTCAGTGAGCTGATGTATGTATATGGCAATTTGTAAATCTTAAAACACCATATAAAGTCATCAATGATTATTATTAATGTTGTCCCTTGAGCTGGATATAGAGATCACAGGTGGAATGGGTAGGCAGGGTTAGCTGCTTAAATCCTGCTCCAAGGTAAATGGACAGTCTGCAGCTAACCCACTCACTAGGCCATCAACTTTTGATAGTCCAGCTCAACCGTTAATTACAAAGATCCTTGTGTCTCTTATCTAAAGTGCTCAATGGTTTCATGGATCCTCACAATATTCATTAGCTTCCATTTCAGAGTGGAAGAAACTGAGGCAGTTGTGAAATAGTTACAGTGAATCCAGAGGGCAGGACTCAGGAATAAAACCTGCAACTCAAGAACAGGAACCTGAATTCAGGATATTTATTACCTTTAAACTGATGTCATCTGTGAATTGCCTTATAAAGAGTGTCTCATGAGAACTTCCCAACAATCCTGAGAAGTAGACAGCATGAGGATTAGGATTCATCTTTTATAAATTAAGAGATTAAGGAGTTAAGTAACTTGTCCAAGGTCACACACCTAGTTGGGATTCTCATTCCCTTGGTTATTCATTCATTCATTCACTCAATGAAATGTTAAAGAACTGACCGTATACAAAGCACTCTCCTAGGTTTTGGGGGGGGTAAAAGGAAGATAGCTGAGAAGCAGAGGGTAGAGCTGTGTTATATTTGAAAATTAAGGTAAACGGAGAGTCAGTGGTCTGAGCATGATCAATATATTAGTTAGGCTAGGAGTAATCAATAAATTAAGGCAGCTAATTGGTGCAGTGGCTAGAGTGTCAGACCAGAAATCAGGAAGATTCATCTTCCTGGGTTCAAATCTGGCCTCAGACACTTAGTAACTGTGTGACCCTGGGCAGGTCACGTCAGCCTGTTTGCCTTACTTTCCTCATCTGTCAAATGAGTTGGAGAGTGAAATGGCAAACTACTCCAGTATCTTTGCCAAGAAAACCCCAAATGGGGTCATGAACACAAATGGGGTCATGAATGGTTGGACATAAACTGAAACAACTGAACAAACCAATAAATTGCATCAGTGGTCTATTTTAATGACTAAAGATGCCAAAGTAGGGGAGTACAGAGTTGGGTTGGTGGGGAAGACAATGCCATTAGTTACAGAATACACAGTATCATGGGGGTGGGGACAACATGATTGATTGAAAATTGGGACTGGGGGGTTAGCAGTAACCCCCTCCTTCTGTCCTGTGACTAAGAAATGTTCATTGTTAAGATTGGGGGTGAAACAAGGAGGTCCATTATCACCTCTATTATTCAATATGGTACTAGAAATGTTGGCTTTAGCAATAAGAGAAGAAAAAGAAATCGAAGGAATTAGAATAGGCAAAGAAGAAACAAAGCTATCACTCTTTGCAGATGATATGATGATATATTTAGAGAATCCTGGAGAATCAAGTAAAAAACCACTTGAAATAATTAATAATTTTAGCAAAGTTGTAGAATATAAAATAAATCCACATAAATCAATGGCATTTCTATATATGACTAACAAAGCCCAACAGCAAGAGATAGGAAGAGAAATTCCATTTAAAATTACTGTAGATATTATAAAATATTTGGGAATCCACCTGTCAAAACCAACGGAGGAACTTCATGAACACAACTACAAAACATTTCACACAAATAAAGTCAGACTTAAATAATCGGAAAAACATCAGTTGCTCGTTGGTAGGCTTAGCTAACTTAAAAAAAGTGACAATTCTACCTAAATTACTTTACTTATTCAGTGTCATACCAATCAAACTACCAAAAGATTATTTTACAGAGCAAGAAAAAACAATAACAAAATTCATCTGGAAGAACAAAAGATCCAGAATATCAAGGGAATTAATGAAAAGCAATGCAAGGGAAGGTGACCTAGCCAGATCTTAAATTGTATTATAAAGCAGCAATCATCAAAAATACTTGGGTAATGGCTAAGAAATAGAGTGGTAGATCACTGGAATAGATTAGATACACAAGACATAGTAGCCAATGGCTATAGTAATCTACTGTTTGCTAAACCCAAAGATTCCAGTTTCTGGGATAAGAACTCATTATTTGACAAAAATGCAGGGAAAACTGGAAAATAGTATGGCAGAAACTAGACATAGACCAACATCTTACACTGTATACCAAAATAAAGTCAAAAAGAGTACATGATTTAGATGTAAAGGCTAATACTATAGGTAAACTGGGAGAATAAAGAATAGTTTACCTGTCAGATTTGTGGAGAATGGAAGAATTTATGACCAAAGAAGACAGAGAACATTATGAAATGCAAAATGGATTATTTTGATTACATTAAATTGAAAAGTTTTTGCACAAGCAAAGCCAATGCAACCAAGATTAGGAAGGAAGCAGAAAACTGGGAAAGAATTTTTATAAGTAGCATCTCTGATAAAGGCCTCGTTTCTTTTTTTTAATTAACTTTTGTTTATTTTTAGTTTACATCATTGATTTCCACAAGATTTTGAGTTACAAATTTTCTCCTGTCTTTCCCCTATTCACTCCCCCAAAACAGCGATCCCAGAGTATACCCCCTCCCCCAATCTGTTCTCTCCTATATCCTCCCCCATCACCCCTCTGACTTTCTGGTAGAGCAAGATGGATCTCCCTATTCCAGTGCCTGTATAGCTTATTTCCCAGTTGCATGTAAATAATAATAATAATAATAATAATATTAATAATAATACATATATATTTTAACATATAATGTTAGAACTTTAAATTCTAGATTCTTTCCCTTCCTCTCTTGTCACCTACCCCCACTGGAAAGACAAGCAATTCAATGCAGGCCGTACATGTGTAGTTACGCAGAACATCTCCACAATGGACATATTGTGTAACACTGATGATATTTCCCTCCTTTCTGTCCTGCCCTCCCCTTGTTCTATTCTTTACTTTGTCCCTGTCCCTTTACAGAAGTGAGTACTTCTAACAACCCTCCCCTCCCATCATCCCCCACTTTCCCCTAATGGCCTTATTTCTAAAATATATAGAGAATTGAGTCAAATTTATAAGAATACAAGTTATTCCCCAATTGATAAAAGGTCAAAAGATATGAACAGGCAATTTTCAGATGAAGAAATTAACATTATCTATAGTCATATGAAAAAATGCTCTAAATCACTATTGATTAGAGAAATGCAAATCAAAACAACTTTGAGATATCACATCACACATATCAGGTTGGCTAACATGACAAAACAGGAAAATAATAAATGTTGGAGGAGATGTGGGGAAAATTGGAACACTAAGGCATTGTTGGTGGAATTGTGAACTGATCCAACCACTCTGGAGAGCAATTTTGGAACTATGCCTAAAGGACCATAAAACTGTGCATACCCTTTGATCCAGCAATACCACTTCCAGGTCTGTATCCCAAAAGAGATTATAAAAATGGGGAAAGGACCCACATATACAAAAATATTTATAGCAACTCTTTTTGTGGTGGCAAAGAATTGGAAATTGTGGGGTTGTCCATCAACTGGGGAATGGCTGAACAGGTTGTGGTACATGAATGTAACAGAATACTATTGTGCTGTAAGAAATGATGAGCAAGTGGACTTCAGAAAAACTGGAAAGACTTATATGAACTGATGATGATTGAAGCAAGCAGAACTAGGAGAACATCATACATAGTAGCAGCCACATTGTGCCATGACTGACTTTGGTAGTGCTAGCCATTCTAAGCAAAGCAAGGATCTAGGACAATTCCAAAAGACTCATGATAGAAAACGCTATCCACATATGGAGAAACAGCTATGGAGTCTGAATGCAGATGGAAGCAGACTATTTGCTCCCCTTTTCTTTGGTTGTTTTGTTTTTTCTTTCTTGTGGTTCCTTCCATTATTCTAATTCTTCTTTCACAACATGACTAATGTGAAAATATGTCTAATATGAATGCATAAGTATAGCTTATATCAAATTGCATGCCATTTTGGGGAGAGGGAGGGGAAGAAGGGGGAGAAAATTTGGAACTCAAAATCTTATGAAAGTGAATGCTAAAAACTAAAAATAAATAATTTTTTAAAATAAGAAATGTTCATTGAGTCCACTTTCAAAAACAGAGATATCAAACCAGACTTCATTGGATAACAAATCAGACATGAAGGATAGCATGGTGGTATAAAGATACTAGATGAAACTCTCTGTTGTCTACATGCCTCCTTCAATGGTAACAGATTTCCTTGACACAATAACAGAACAGTGATTAACAAGAGAACTAGATTTCTAAACTTAACTCATTGTAGGACAGCTGAATTTCTGCACTAAGTTCAGAGACAAAGAACCATGACTTAAACAGTTACAGGACAAAATCAATTAACTGAAATAGGAGCAATTAAAAAAAGACAAGAATCAGTCTAATAATTCCAGGGGAAACCTCTTTAGTTTGGAGTCACAGGACCTTGGTTTAAATCTTGCATGTGTCATTGACTTCCTTTGTGATCTTGGGCAGATCGTTGGGCCTCAGTTTCCTCTCAAGGCCTTCTTCTCTTCATTGAATTTTTGTGCCTCTTTTACCATTTGGCCTATTCTGTTTTTTTTAAGGTTTTATTTTCTTCAGTATATTTTTGTGCCTCCTTTACCAAGCTGTTGACTTTCTTCCATAACTTTTTTTAAAGAGACTTTTCAGTTTATTTTTCAGTCTCACTTTTAAAAATATTTATTTATTATTATTTTTAGTTTTCAACATTCATTTTTATAAGATTTTGAGTTCTAAATTTTTCACACCTCCTTCCCCTCCCCTCTCCCCAAGATGGCATGCAATCTGATATAAGCTATACATCTACAATCATATTAAACATATTTCCACATTAGTCATGTTGTGAAAGAAGAATAGGAGCAAAAGGGAAAGAAAAAACAAACAAACAAAAAGAAAATCGTATGCTTCCATCTGCATTCTAGATGTGGATAGCATTTTCTATTATGAGTCTTTTGGAATTGTCTTAGATCATTGCATTGCTCAGAACTAAGTCTATCAAAGTCAGTCACTGCACACTGTGGTTGTTACTGTGTATAATGTTCTCCTGGTTCTGCTCATTTTAATCAACATTAGTTTGTGCAAGTCTTTCCAGGTTCTTCTGAAGTCCATCTGCTCACCATTTCTTATGGAACAATAGTATTCTATTACATTCATATAACACAACTTGTTCAGCCATACCCCATTTGATGAGCACCCCCATAATTTCTAATTCTTGACCACAACAAAAAGAATTGGTACAAATATTTTTGTATGTGTGGGTCTTTTCCCCATTTTTATGATCTCTTTGGAATACAGATCTAGAAGTGGTATTACTTACTGGATCAAAGGGTATGCACAGTTTTATAGTCCTTTGAGCATAGTTCCAAATTGCTCTCCAGAATGGTTAGATCAGTTCACAACTCCACCAACAAAGCATTAGTGTTCCAATTTTCCCACATCTTCTCCAACATTTATTATTTTCCCGCTTTATCATGTTAGCCAGTCTGATAGATGTGATGTGATACTTCAGGATGTTTTGATGTGCATCTCTCTAATCAATAGTGATTTAGAGCATTTTTTTCATGTGACTATAGATAGCTTTAATTTCTTCATCTGAAAACCTTCCTGTTCATATCCTTTGACCATTTATCAATTCTTATAAATTCAACTTAGTTCTCTATTTATCTTAGAAATGAGGTCTCTATCAGAGACACTAGTTGTTAAGATTGTTTCCCAGCTTTCTGTTTCCTTTCTAATCTTGGTTGCATTGGCTTTGTACAAACTCTTTTTAATTTAATATAATCAAAATTACCCGTTTTGCATTTCTTAATGTTCTTTATCTCTTGTTTGGTCATGATTTTCTTGTTTCACTGTCATTTCTCTTCCCAATTTTTACTTTAGCTCTCTTACTTGATTTAAAAAATCCTTCCTAAGCTCTTTTAGGGCCTGAGACCAATTGTTATTTTTCTTTGCATGTAGCAGTTTTGACTTTGTTGGTTTTCTTGTGAATTTGTGTTTTGAGCTTTTCTGTCACTATAGTAACTTTTTATAGTCAGGATCTGTTTCTGCTGTTTGCTCATTTTTCTGCTTATTTTTTTGATTTTTAAGTCTATGAAATAGTGGTGCTCTGCTTCTGGAGCAGAAGGGGCACTGTCCCAAGCTTTAGGGTTTTTTGTGCAGCGGTTTTCAGAGATATTTCTGGGAACCTATAAATTTTCAGTTCTTCCAAGATAATATGATCTAGAGTGTTTACTCTCCTGGAATGTGCTCTGGTTTATGAGAGACCACAAGCACTCTTTTTCATTTGAAACTGGGACCAGGCTTCCAGCTCCGCTATGGCCTCAAGGTCTGGTGTGCTAATGTTTCTCCTCTCCCTGGGACTGCAATTCAAGACTGTGACCCAAATATAAGTATGCACAATGCAATGGAGTTCTGCCCCCAGTGCCAGCAAAGGGACCTTTGGATTCTCCTTCTGATTGGTTTTTCAACTGGGCTAAGAGGTCTGGAACCTGCACTGGACTGCACTACATTCTCAGACTGGTGTAACAGGTTGACCTGCTGAGTTGTCTTGGTCTGGAAAGTTGTTTCACTCCATTCTTTTGTGGGTTCTGCTGCTTCAGAATTTATCTTGAGAAATAATTTAAAGTTATGTAGTGGGGTTTTGGGGAGAACTCAGGGGAGTTCCTGTCCTTTCTGTGCCAGCTTGGGTCTACCATCTTGGATTCCTCTTTGAAATGAAGAAGTTGGACTAGCTGTATTCCAAGGTTCTTCCTACCTCTAAATCTATGAACCAGTGAAAATGTGCACTCCCTTCATGGATCTTATAATCTAGAGTGGGGAGTGGGGAAGGGGAGGAGAGCAACAACATGGCATAAACACAAATGTTCATCTCTCAAACTCTGCAATAACATATAAAGTATAGAGGGCAACATGGTACAGTGGACAAGGCACTGGATTTAGAGTTAAGAGGTCTTGAGTGAATCCTTGCATTACTTCAGGCAAGTCCCCTTACTTTTTTGAGTCTCAGTTTCCTCATCTATAAAGCAAGTAGGTTGGACAAGATGACCTCTGAGGTCCCCTTCACTTGTAAATCCTATGATCTTTTGATCCTATGAACGACACAATGATCACAGCACAGAATATAAAATGATGAGAGTGTAAGAAATAATGAATGTTGTTTGTTAAGGAAGAAGAAGGAAAGATCATTTCTACCCCTGGGGGTGTTTGTGAAGACTTTCCAACAGACTGTGCTGCTTCCAGGTCACAAAGGATCCATTCAACAAATATTTACTGCGTGCCTACTGTGTATAATAGGGCAGTTAGGTGGTGCAGTGGATAAAGTGCCAGGCCTGGAGTCAGGAGGACCTGAGTTCTAATCCGGCCTCATGTACTTACTAGCTGGGGACCCTGGGGACTTCACTTAACCCTGTTTGCTTCAGTTTCCTTATCTGTAAAATGAGCTGGAGAAGGAAATGGCAAACTACTCCTGTATTTCTGCTAAGAAAACCCCAAAGGGGGGTCACAGAGAGCTGGGCATGACTGAAACAACGAAAAGAATGTATGATGGAAAGCAAGTGGGTGGGTGGTGTTCTGCTTTAGCTGGAAGCCTCATTTGTACAGGCAATCAGGGAGGCAGTAAAGGGACAGCCCAGACTAGTCCAGGCCCAGAGCAGTAGTGCAACTCCATGCATGAACTAGCATAAGGAACCCAGACTATTAGGAGTAGTGAGCTAGATGGTCGGCTCCTCAGGCTCACAGAACCATCACCAAACCTTGGCTCTTTATCTGCAGACACAAGATGAGGCTCTTCTTTTAAATTCTACAGAATAGGGGTGGTTAGGTGGTACAGTCAGTAGAGCACCAGCCATAGAGTCAGGAGGACCTGAGTTCAAATCCAGCCTCAGACACTTGATACACTTACTAGCCATGTGACTTTGGGCAAGTCACTTAATCCCAATTGCCCTCCAAAAAAGAAAAAAGGGAAAAAAAATTCTACAGAATGTTACATCTACAGACACAGAAGGGCACTGCAACATCTATACTAATAAGCTAGTCTGATGACATAAGCTAAATGTGTCAGGGTTGAAAAAATGGTGATTCTAACACCTGGGGCAAATTTTGGCTGATTACAGGTCCAGGGGCTCAAGATATTACCTTATGGTATATAACTGGAGCAGACTGTAATAGAGTTTGTGGGCAATTGGAATTGAGGAAATTGAAGACTGGGAAGGCCTAAGTATTCAAAGAAATCTGGCCTTGATGTAGAAAAGATTGTAAGCCAGATGCTGGATTTATTGAGGCAGAGGAATTGTAGGCTGGTCCAAAGATGATAGAAACAAGGATCTGGACAGGATAGAGTGGTCATCAAAGGCATAGAGGTGGTGGCTGAATGATGGTGGCAAAGGGAGTATAAGAAAATAGTGCTGGGGAGAACTGAACATGCCAATGCTTCTTTCTGGCTCTGTGTGTGAGAAAAGGGGCAGATACCTCAGCAATGACTTCAAGAAGTGTATTGTCCTCAGGAGAAAGCTAAGAACCCCTTAGTGGTTGGGATGCCACTAGGACCTGGGTTAAGGAGCGGGTCAATTAAGTGGCTGATGCTCCAAATGAAAGAATGGAAAAGAAAACATGGCCCTGGGACTGCTGATGCCTGGGGGGAAGTCCTGGCTGCCCTTTGCTGGTTCTGACTCTTAATCCTATTTGTCCCTATGATTGGAAGTGGAGGTGGGAGGAGAGTTGCTCAATACTTCCAAACTTTGCTGGCCCTGGCACAGTGAGAAGAGTCCAAGACTGGGAGTTGGGAGGCCTGTTCTATTGGATACCCCATTTCTTCTCTCTGGGCCTCAGGCCCCTTCTCTGTAAAGTGAGAGTATTGGGTCAGATGGCTGATGAGGTCCCGACCAGCTCTCACAGTCTCCATTCTATGTTCTTAGGCCCCTTGCGACTCTGACATTCTATACTATGTATTCTAACATTGTAACATCTTTTAGTTCTCACAGTTTATATTCTAACAATCCTTTTAGCTCTGACCCTCCAGTAGAGATCCTTTTTAGTTCTGGTGTTCTGTGCCGTAAGATCCCTTCCACCCCTAAGAACCTCTGATTTTCAGGATTCCAGTAGTGACAGAACGAGCCAAGGAAGTTTTTTCATACCCCCACTCCTGGCCCTGACCTGGCCTTACCATCTCCTTCTGCAAACTCCCCAACACTATCCCCACCTCCCCTTGACATGAAAAAAGGCAAATGAGAGTAGCAGCAGAAGGGGAGTGGATGAGTTTGGTTTGTTGGTTTGCATAAGACAGGTAAACATGCACTCCAAACACCTGGATCCCAATGGGAACCCATAGTCTTTAGGCTAATTTCTGGAATATAATCAAAAAGACACTTTTCATTGCCAGAATAGTCCTGGGAGAGTTGTTCCATCTCATTGGTGCTAGATAGGACAAATGGGTCAGTTCTCTCTTTTTCTCTGAGGACTCTGACTATGCTTTGCTATGTGGTCAGACCACATCTGGAATATAGTATGCAGTTGTGGGCACCACGTATTAGGAAGAATATTCATAAACTGCAGCATATTTGTTTTCTCTCCATGGAGAGAATGGCAACCAGAATGGTGAAGGGCCAAAAGTTCACCCCATATGAAGAATAAGGGAAGAAACAGGAAACCTGGAAGACTTGGCAGGGAAGGGAGGCCCCATGATCTTGTCTTCAAAATGCAGGAAAGGCTGTCATGTGGAAGAGGGAGAGAGAGACAAAGGGGAAGAAATGGGGGCAATGGGAATATATGACAAAGAAACAAATTTAGGTTTGTGATAAGGAAAGATTTTTCTCAAAGTTAGAGCTATTCAAAAGTGGAGTGAACTGCCGTGTCAGTGAGTTTCCTCTCATTAGAAGTCTTCAAGCAAAAGCTGGTTGCCCATTTGTTGGGTACATTGTAGAGAGAATTCTTGTTCTAATAATGGTTGGCCTACATGACCACAGAATTTCCTTCCATTTCCAAGATTCTGTGACTTCACACCTCAGTGAATCAACACAATTCTCTGTTTACTATAGCTCAAATCCCAGAGGAGGGAGGAGTTTAACTTTTATTGTACAATCTTGGCCTCTCCATATTAGGTTTCCTTTTGATACAATTCATGAGAAGCTAATCTGCATTGGTAGAGGCCAAGGTTTCAGCCAAGATTTCCCTCTGCCAATAAAATCACAGTTCTAGTTCCTAATCTCCAATCCTCTAAATTTTACCAAAACACCGTATCTTAATAGAGCATAAGCAACTTGAGGGCAGGGACTTTTTGTTGTTGTTGTTAGGATTACAAGCTGATAGATTTAGGTGTGGAAGGGACCTTAGAGGCTGTGTAGCCCAACCTCCTCATATTAATTGCTCCAGGCCACACAAGTGGTAAATGGCAAGGCCAGGATTAGAACCTAGGTCCTCTCACTCCATATCCGTCCCCAGAATTTAGCATGGAGCCTTGTAACTAGCAGACACATAATTAATATTTTTGTGTTAAACTGTTTGTCAAATTATATGCATCATGCCGGCCACTAGGCTTTCCTCTTTAGTGATGGGCCATTGTAAAAGAGATCAACTGGTGTTGTTCAGAGAGAAAGCTCCAAGCTGCCTTTCTCATTGTTTTCCAGTTCCTGGGATCTGTTGGGTATGGGTTCTAGAGTAGCTCAGTCCAACACAGACTCCCCAAGACCACTTCCACTTGCCACCACACCTAAGAAGGGTAGCGGGACCCAGCAGTACACACTGTGGGTGCTGTGGCTGCTATGTGGTGCTTTCTGGCCTCAGTTAAATCACTCCTCTGCATTTACCCTCACCACATTATTTTTCTCCCCTCTATGTAAAGGCCAGATAGAGCTAAAACACACCAGCTCCATTACCTGGCTCACCAGGGCAGCCAGCTGTGTTTGGCTTTCACTGTTGGTAGCAGTCTCAGCATGACACAGTGCCCCAGGGTAATCTCTGCTTGTAAAGTGAAGGACTCCCTGACTCTCTTTGGCCAATGGGCCCACAATGCCTCACTGGACTTCCTAACAAAGAGGGGGGGACGGGGCGTGCAGAGCAATGCAAGGCAACACTTTGGCCTTCGTGTTCATGGCCAATGTGCTCATCTTCATCCTTATATCAGAAGTGCCTGGGGTGATCAATCAGAAAGCAGTAGGCAGCTTTGGCTATCTAGATCTATATTTAATTTATTTAAAATTTATGAAATGAAACAAGCATTTCCATAACATAGTAGAAAGAAAAAGATTGCACGCGAAACTGTAGATCTATAATATAACAAAATTATCATGTAAATTTAGGTTTTTTTCCCTTTTTTTCTTTTCTCCTTATCCCTACGCCTTGCCCCCCTCCCTAGAGATGGCTACCAATAGACACAAATATGTATAGACATGTAAAATCATTCTGTATGTACTTCTATTTAACAGTTTTTTCTCTGGATGCAGATGATGTAGTAAACAACATTTACATGGTACTCTGAGGTTTGCAAAGCACTTTGCAAGCATCATACCTCATATGGGCAGTATAACATCTCCATGAGGAGGTGCTGTAGGTAATATTATTATCATCCCAATTTTACAAATGTGGTTGAGTGACTAGCCCACAGTCTCATAGCCAGTAAGTGTCGGGTAAAATTTGAACCCAGATCTTTCTGCATCCAAATCCAGCACTTTGTCCATGGTATCATGCTGTGGCAGAAAAGGCATTGAACAGGAAAGCTTTCAACCCTGGTTTTACCAATAATTTACTGTGTGATTAGAGTAAACTATTTAATTTTCCTGTGTCTCAATCTCTTCCTCAATCTAGCTGATCTCTAAGGTTCCTTCTAAACAAATTTTCTAAACATTTTCTGATCCTATTCTGTAAGTTGAGAAACCTACACACCATTCCTAGATACTACTGGTCCTTCTCTTGCACCCCTAACCATTCCCTCCCTGACAGTGCTCCAGACTGTTTCCTTGATGGTAAAGCATAAGCAAATGGCTTTTTTATAATTTCACTTCATTCCTCTGTTTATAGCTCCTCTTCCAAGCTCTGGAGAGCATTGACGTCATCAGCCCTCACACTTGGGTCTGTGGTAGTCTCATCTGGCACTTGTACATTCTTTAAGCTCATGGAATGCAAAAGACAACATGAATTGCTTGTGCGGGGGAAGTGGGGGTGGGAGGTTAGGGGTGAAATGGGGATAGAATGGAGTAGTTGAAGGAGTAGGGAGGAGGAAAGATCATTTGGAGAAGCAGGCTATCAGGGTCAATCAATCTGGTAGTCTTAAACGAAAGAAGGGGGCTTTGAATTTATGTCATTTGCCTACTCAGGGTCAAATGGGAGAGTTGTCCTTGGGCTTGGGTTGGGCAGCTGGATGTGGGAGCCACCATCCTGCTTTGGGAGCAGAGAGTGAATTGTGGAACTTTGAGAGGTTCACTCAGAGCTATTTTTAATAGGTCTGGGCTAGCTCCCAAATACTGCTCATTTTATTTCTGGCACCAATAGATCATTCTAAAGGTTGTGGAAATTTTTCATGTTAAAAATGTCCACTTTCTCTTTGGCTTCAAGGAAACAGTGAATGGGGAAAGAAACCACCTGATATGTGGAACAAGGATGGGGAGAGGGAAATAGGGAAGGGGTGGAAGGGATAGAGTAGGCTTTCTAGACAAACCCATTACTGATTTCCCAGTCACTCCTTGGGAACTAAGAGGGATTTTGGAGGGATGGGGGTAGGGTTTTAGGGGTAACTCCAAGGGGCTGTGTTCCTAGCACAGTTGCCCTTGATAGCTGTGTCTGCTGACCTGGTGGAAAACAAGGTCATAATCTTTCCCATCACCTGACTTTCAGAGATAGCTTAAAGGAGTAGTTTTGTTTGGATTTCTTGAAATACAAACTACATTCCAGTTCTAGAGTATCTTGCCAGGAAGAAGGAGGAATGCAGAACCATAGAATTAGAGAATCTCAGAGCTGGAAAGGACTTCAGATGTTATCTACTCCAACTTGTATGTGAACAAGGATCTCCTCTTATAACATCTTCCAAAAGTGGTACCCAGCTTTAACTTGTAGAATTCCAGTGATGGAAAACTTATTACTTTCTGGAGGCAGCATATTCGTGGGGGCCATTTTGAATTCTAAAGGATCAAATTAAGTAGAAAATGCAGTGACCCTACCATTGAATCTGTCTATAAGCTTCTTGAAGAATGAAAGTAGTACTAACAGTTTAATTGTTTGTAACATTATAATTAAAATAAATTTGCATTATCTCATTTAATCATCAAAACTCTCTGAGTTCAAGCATTGCCATCCCCAATAATGATGCAATGACTTGTCCAAAGTGACTGTTGCCTGACCTGTAACTGCTAAATTTGTTTTACATTATCTGGTTGGTGGTTTCCATGATGTTTCATGCTATGTGTGCAATACCCCCTCTCTGTTTACTCTTCCAACTGATGCCTTAGTTATTATTTAAGGTCCTTCTAAGGGCAAATGCAACTCAGAGGGTTTTAGGGATAACTCTGAGGGGCTGTGCTCCTAGCACAGTTGCTCTTAATAGCTGTGTCTGCTGGCCTGGTGAAAGACAAAGTCATAACCTTTTCTATCACCTGACTTTCAGAGGTAGCTCAAAGTAGTCCTGTCTTCTGATAATGGCAAAGGAAAGAGGGCAACAAAACAGCAGGTCACTCCTTTTGTATGCCCACTGAATTCTGGCTCAGCACCCCAGAGTCCTAAGATCTTTGCAGCCAAATAGAAGCCTTTTGTCACTGTGCAGTATAAGTTTCCCAGCCCTGCATGGCCAGAAACAGGCTTCCTCCCTACTTTCTCCAAGTTTCCATGTGGTCATTTAGGATTGGAACCAGGCAGGAAATATCTGGGCATGTTTCAACAACGGGTCCCTATAGGTCAATTCATTACATATGTATTAAAGATATGTTTGCATTTTAGAATTTTCTTACTGTGAGCACTATTCTTCTCCTGGGGGATGTCAATGAATTAATATTGTTTGCTATATAATATACAAATGCATACACACATTTATGCAGTCATATGAATAATTAAAGCCCCCTTTTTCTTTCTTTAGAATCTTTGTATATTAGAAAGTTATTCTTCCTTGCTATGGAATGCACTAGCATTCATATGCAACATTCCAAGGGAAACAAACCTTTATAAGCACTTCCATAAGACCTTTGATTTTCATTCCTGAAAATATTCCAAGGCTATATTCCTGAACTCTCTGGGATGACTCTATATCAATTATAAATATTATATCATTCTGTGCATACTTCTAAATAAATATTAAAATTATAAATATTTATTGTTAATTCCTTTCTTTACTTTTACCCTTAAAACCAACTGAAGTCTGTTCCTCTTTCCTCAATTATAACTTCATAGATAAGAATGCATCTGGGTCCAGATGAACCCATAACACCTGGCACCATAGAGAAGACCATGCAAACATCTCTGGTTAGATAACCTTAAGTAAACTGGGAGGCATTCCAATCCTATATTGATGTTCTCTTTGGCCAATCATTGTGCTAGAAGATGCCAAAGTAGAGGTCTGGAAGCACAAGGGGCGAATAAAAATTCTCTCCTCACCAATTACCATCTTGGGATCCCTGAAAAGGAGGGGGGCATCTTTAACACATCAGGACTGAAATGTTTCCTATACATTGCCACCACCCCGGTGCAGGCCTTCATCCTCCTCACAACTAAACTATTCCAACAGCTTATTAGTTGGTCTGCCTGGCAAAGACCTCTCCCCACTCCAGTCTATCCTCCATTTAACTGCTAAAGTGAGTTTCCTAAAATACAAATTCCAACCATGTTACCTCTTCATTCAATAAGCTCCAATGTCTCTATCACTTCCAGGATCAAATACAAAGTGCTCTGTTTGACATTCAAAGTCTTCATAACCTTCCCCCTCACCCCCCAAGTCTCCCAGGTTTTGTACACCTCCTCCCCACAAATACTCTCTGATTGAGTGACACTGGCCTCCTTACTGTTCCCTGAACAAGATACACCATCTTTCACCTTGGAGGAATTTCTCTGGTTGTCCCCCATGCTCTTCCTCCTCAATTCTGCTTCCTGACTTCCTTCAAAAACCCCACCTTGTTCAGGAAACCTTTTCCAATCCTTCTTCCGTATAGTTCCTTTCCTTTCTGGTTACTTCCTATTTATCCTGTACATAGCTTGTTTCTGCATAGCTATTTGCTTAGAACCAATGGCTCAGTTTGTCTTTTTCTCTGAGAGCTCTAATTATGCTTTGCTATGAGGTTAGAATATGTCTGGAGTATTGTATCCACTTGGGGCTGCCACATTTTAGGAAAAACATTTATAAACTGGACATGTTTGCTTTCTCTCCATTGAGAGAAGGGGAACCAGAATGGTAAAGGGCTAAAAGATCATATAACATGAAGAATGATTGAAGGAACTGGAAACCCAGAAGAAAATGGGGTTAAGGTGGGGCTTGGAGGGAGGGGAGTTTGACAAGTCAGTTGTTTTACTCCAAGTCAAAATGCCCTATTTCATCTTCAGAGCTACCATACTTCCACACTATAACCTCCTGCACTCCCAATTTGAAGGAAGATTTGGAGACCTACAACATCTCACTCCTTTTTCTGTCTCCTTTTCAATGGTATTTTATTTTTTCCAATTACATGTAAAGACAATTTTTAACATTCATTTTTTAATATAAGCTTTTGAGTTCTAAATTTTTCTCTCTTTCTCCTTCCCCTTTCCCCTAAGAGAGTAAACAATTTGAAATAGGTTATATATATATATATATATATGCAATCCCGTAAAACGTATTTTCATATTAGTCATGTTGATCTCACTCTCTTCTCTAAACAACTATAAAGAATACCCTTTAGGATATGTAAGTTCTGTGTGTAGGCCTTTTCCCTTTTCTCTCTCTGTCTCTCTGGTATAGACACAGGGTTATTACATTGTCATTCATTAGGAGAGGCATTTGCCACCAAATGTAGAAGTTAAAATGTGTAGGAGAAATAGGTCGTCTCCTTCTTTGCAAACTCAAATTCGCAGAGTCCTCATTCCAATTGCTACAGTGAATGGTCCTAATTTAGTTACACAGATTATTAGTAGGTAGCATAGCTGGGACTTGGACCCAGTTCTCCTGACTCTGAGTCCAGGGCATTTTCCATGATATCATATGGAACCAAGCCCACCCTATTCCACGGCCTAGATGTCTGCTCTGCCCTGGCTAAAAGTAGCTTTGGCATAATAGAAAGAACACTAGCTTGGGAATCAAAACATGTAGCTTCAGAGCTACCACTCATTTTCTGTGTGACTTTGGGCCCGTCACTTCCCCTTTGTGGGATTCCATTTGTTTATATTTAAAATAGGTGTTCAGACTGTTGATGAAGGTATGAATTGGTCAACCATTATAGAAAATAATTTAGAATTATTCACTAAACTGTTTATACCCTTTGACTTTGTATTCCCCCTATTGGGCACATACCCTAAGTAGGTCATTAACAAAGAAAAATGTCCCATATATTAAAAAAAATATATTCATAGCAGTAGTCTTTGTGGTTTCAGAAATCTAGAAACAAAATGGCTGTCCATTAATTGGGAAATGGATGAACAAATTGTGATATATAAATATAATTGGGTGTTCCAGTAAATGTTTCACAGTTAACTCTTTTTTTAAAAAAGGAAACATCCTTTTTAGGTTTAATTTGCATCATTAATATTTTCTGCATTACTTTCTTAAATCTAGACGGTTAAGAAAGGAATGATTCAAGGAGTAATTTGTAATGTTTGCTGATGTCTGAGATGTAACTGCATACATTGAAAATTTAATCATCAGCCCTAGAGAGAGAGGTTCAAGCTGGGTCCAGCCCACTCTTGAATGTAATGGGATATTATTGCACTGAAAGAAATTGTGAATCTGAGGAGCTGAGAGAAACATGAGAAGAAATGTGTGAACTGATGTGGAGCAAAGAAAGAACAAAGACAACAATATACACAGTAATAACAAAAACATAAATGGAAACAATGCTAAAATGGAGTTAAACTCAAACTCATCATGATGACTGATCCTGGTCCTGGAGAAAATGGGAGGAAATACTCAATCTTCTACTTGATAGAGTCGTGGCAGACTATGGGTAGGGGGTATTGGACATGCTGCCAAATGTGGTTGGTTCTGCTCAGATTTTCATTGTTATCAGAGAGAGAGAGAGAGAGTGTGTGTGTGTGTGTGTGTGAGAGAGAGAGAGAGAGAGAGAGAGAGAGAGAGAGAGAGAGTAGTGTGTGTGTGTGTGTGTGTGTGTGTGTGTATGTGTGTGTGTGTGTGTCTAGGTGTCTTGAAATGATTCTGATACTGCAAAAAAGGCATTGTTTGTGACCGGGGTGGGGGAGTGTTGTGGCAGAGGAGGTTAGATGTAGTGTGTGTAAGGATGGGCCTGGAAAGGGTGAGCTGTCCCATAGGACATATGGGTAGCTATGCCAGTTCCCTGGCCACTCCCAGTGACATGTGTACACTAGCTCAATGTGAAAGAACTTGCCCTTTGAACCAAAGTAAGAAACCCTTTTGGTACTATGTTGGAAGGGCAGGGAGTTGGTCTACAGAAGACTGACCACTGAGTTGGGAAGCATCATTTACTCCACAGTCTTTAAAAGGAGAGAGATCCTCTCCTTTCCCCCTTCTGTCACGGCCCCACCCCTCACCCCCAGAATTATTTTGATGGAACTATGAAGGGGAACTTGAAGAATCCTAACAGACTCAGGATGTGTGAAGAGAGAATGAAAGAGGGTAGAGTAAGTCCTTTTAAAGCAGGGGTTCTTGAACTTTTCATGCCATGGCCCTCTCTGACAGTCTGGGGAAATGGACTTCTTCTTAGGATAATGTTTTTAAATGCATAACACAAATTAAATAGGGGTACAAAAGGAAACAAATTATGTTGAAATAAAACTATAATTTTTCCCCCATTCAAGTTCATGGGTCCCATGAAATCTATTCACAGACCCCTTGATGGGGAGGACGGGGTCTATGGATCCTTGGTTTAAGAACCCCTGTTTAAAAATTTTTTCTTCACTTTTTATTTTCAGTTCCAAATTCTCTCCCCCAGTCCATTCCTTCTCCCTTCCATTGAGAAGGCAAGAAATAAGATACTCATTATATGTATGAAGTCATGCAAAACATTTTCATATTAGCTATATGATGGGACAAAAAAGCAAGAAAAATAAAGTGAAAAAAAATTTATGCTTCAATCTGTACTCAGAGATCATCAGTTCTCTCTCTGGGGGGTGAATAACATTTTTTTTTGTCCTAGGTCCTTTGGAATTGTCTTGCATCATTTCATTGATCAGAGTAGCTAAGTCATTCACAATTGATCATCATTACAATATTGCTGTTATTGTGTACAGTGTTATCCTGGTTCTGCTCACTTCACTTCGCATCAGTTCACATAAGTCTTACAGGTTTTTCTAAAACTATCCCTCTTGTCATTTCTTATGGCACAATAATGTTTCATCACAACCATATACCCCAACTTGAAGAAGCCCTGTTTTAAAGGCTACTGAGTCAGTGGCTCTCCTGGTTCAGTGGCCAACCTGTTTTGACAAAGTCTCTTCTTTCCACCCCACCCCACCACGTTCCCCTTACTACAGAAATCATCAAGGAGCTTACTTGCTATGTCACCTCAGCGCACAAATCCTTCAGGGCTGAGCCAGAACAGAGAGCACAGTACCACTAGACATGCCAGGCTGAAGGCTCAGCTCCATGTGAAGTGCCCGAGCTAGAACACGTGTGCGATCAGAAGTAGCCAGGGCACAGACCTATCTCCACACATGCTCCAGGAGGTATGCTCCCCTGCTCTTAGAGTCAAGAGGACCCGAATTCAAATTCAGCCTTAGACATTTATGTGACCCTGGGCAAGTTGTTTAACCACTGTCTGCCTCAGTTTCCTCATCTGTAAAATGGGGATTATAACAGCACCTATCTCCCAGGGTTGTTTTGAGGAACAAATGAGATCAGATGAAAAAATACTTGTAAAATGCTTAGCACAGTTCCTGATATAATAAGTACTTGATAAAGGCTTGTTCCTCTGCCTCCCACTCCAAGTTAAAGCTATTGAGAGGCAATGTGACTTAACAGTAGTGGATGGAACATCACCCTTGGGAAGAAACTGAGGCCCATAGAGAATGAGTGACTTGGAATCAGAAACATTGGGGGTCAAGTCTTGCCCCTGATACACCCTGACTGTGTGATCCTGGGCACGTCACTTAATGTCTCAGTGTGGCAGGAAATTCTCCAAGAGTATGAATTATGGAAGAGTTGTTGGTCTGCTGCAGGGCACAGAGTCTATCCTCTGGAAGCACCCTAAATTGATGGAGTCACAGGTAGGTCTGAACCAAAAAAGTTATTAATTGAGAAAAACATTAACAAAGTGTAGGGGAGCGATTGGAACAAATGATCTCCAAATACCCTGCTAGCCTGGTAGTTCTAAGATTCAACCTCTTTCAAGGAGATAATAGCAGCAGGTCCTTTTTTATCCCTAAATCCTATGCTTTTCTAAGATCCTCAGCTGGGTATCCTCATCTCATAGAACCAGCCCTGGAGCAGGGAGGCAATGGAGCTCACTCCTTGTTTTCTAGAGCAAAGAAGAGAGGCCTTGAGAAGGGCAGTGATTTGCCCCAAGGTCAGACAGGACGTATCTTGATTTGAACACAGCTGCATTTTACCATCGAGTAATTCTGTTGTTTTTGGCTTTTCATGTTTTTCCAAAAAGGCCCCAAATCTAGAGATTCACTACTTAAATTAAAAAAAGAAAAAGGAATGTAAGACCAGCTGCCCCTGGGACCTCTTGCTGGGAATGGTCCTATGGGCCAGAGTGGGTCAGCCACAGGGGAGGGGGCTCAGGAGGTAAGGACGTGCAGGATACAGGCTTAGCTATGAATGGAATGTATACAGCTCCCTCCAGGAACTTGCTGTTCCTTCCTGAGGTAGTAACGTCATTGCTTCCCTGAAAAAAAAAAAAGAAAAAAAAACACCAACCCACAGGCAGGAAGGGCAGGCTGGGGCCTTCAGGTTCCCACCCTTCTTTGCAATGGAGTTTGCTTTGCCCTCCCATAAACAATCCCTTCTTTCAGGAGCCTAGGGCAGCGGAAAGTGCATGGAACAATGGTCTCTGGTTCCTCAGATCACTTGGGAGATTAACTCCATCTACTCTGATGACTTTGGGTCAGGACTGGGGCTGATGAAGTAGCATCTTTTCTGAGGGGCTTCCAGGACTCAGATGTGGACAAGGAAGGGGTTGTGAAAGCAGTTAGAGATTTGGTTCTAAGGAGTCTGTAAAAAAAAAAGTGTCAAGAGGAAGAAGAAAGAGGACCACTCAGGTAAGGCCAAGAAGGAGCCCTTTTCAGTCAGTCACCAAACATTTACTGAGCACCTAGGAAGTGCTATAGCAATGTGCTGGTAACGGGATATGCAAAGAAAAAGGGGAAGTAGTCCCTGCCCTCAAGAGCTTCCAGTAGAACCAGGAGAGACAACAGATACAGGGTTTAGGTGTAATCCAGACTGGCCCTTTTTTACCTTGAGCTAGCATGAAATCACAAACATATTGCGAGTTTAACTGGGGATGGACAAATGTACCTGGTTAATTTTAAAGACCTAAGGAATATGTGCGGAGTGCTTGGTTGAAGATACCATCATGTGAACTTTAGAGCATATGTAGACATTCTGTCATTGGTTCTAGTCTGCTAACTCCATGGTGAAGTGGAGCCTTTTTGATTGGCTGATAAGCAGAAATAAGGGTGTATTCTAAAGCTATTAATTGTCCAGGCCTGGCCCCTTCTCTCAGTGTTACTCATGAGAGACAATACTGCCAGGGGAGAGACCTCAAGCTCTCTTCATCTGAGACAGATATGTGACCCATGAATAGGGACAGGCCTTAATCCTTCTTTGCTTCATTTGTTCTTCTATTTAAGATGAAAGATATTGGATATAAGAGTCTAGTAGTGGCACTCAGGTTGGGTTTTGCAGCCAGTATAGCTTAGAGAGTTGCAAAGGTCAACCTTTAGGATCTAGCCTAGGGGTAGTTGAGGAAAAGACTCGTCCAACAGTAATGCTTACTAAATGTTTTTTGAGTGATTGTTCACTGTGTTTGGATGTAAACTTGGTAGGGTCAATGCTATGTAGGACCTCCTGAACCCCTTCCCTAGGGACCAGGATGGTATAGGGGAAAATGTGTTCTCAAAGGTTTAGGGAAAGGGGGATTGTTTATACTTCAGTTCTTGCTATAACTTTGAAGTAAATAGCCCCTTGTAAAAGCTAATTGATGTTCATTGGTTCAGTGGAACTGGAATTTTAATCATTGGCAGCTAACCACACTGAAATGGAGGCTTGAACTAATATCATTAGAGAAAAACCCTAACCTCTTAGGGATGGCCTAGAACCCCAGGGAGATGTAGCCTGATTTACTCTGGGGGAGTGAGACTGGATTGCTTGATTGATGCAAGCCCCACGTGCTAGAAGATCTGAACCAGTTACAGAAAGGCTACACATGCTCCAAAATGCCCATGGGGATTGCATAAGGTAAGTATTCCACTCATGCTCATGAGGCTTGGGCTAAGCGGGCAATTTCAGTGACTTGTCCTCCACTAAAGCTACCATGTACTTGTGAATTATGTTAGCTCAGGGTGAGAATGGTTCCCCATTACATAAGCATAATATATATATATATATATATATATATATGTATGTATGTGTACATATGTGATGCAGATAAATAGATAGGATAGCTAGAAGGTGATTTTTTGGTGAAGGCAGAATAGAGGAATCAAGAAAAGCTTCATATAGAAGGTTGCATTTAAACTAAGTCTTGAAGGGAAAGGGATTCAGAGACTTATATAAGGAAGGAGGAGTTCCTCATTCTAAGCGTGAGGGGACAGTCAGTGAAAAAGCATGTAGACACGAATAAAGAAGAATGAAGAAGAGTAGGAAGGCCAGTTTGACTGAGTCACCGTGTGCATGGAGGGGAGTTAAGTGCAATAAGATGGGAAAGGTGGGCTGGGTTCTGCATCTGTCTTTCCTGATATCTTCTAGGAATAGGACAAAAGGATGGGGAATTGACCTGAGGCTGATTTTTCAAAGACTCAGAGCCCTCCTTTACTCTCCCAGTATGATTGAGGGTAAGAACACTGAATTTAAGGGCAGCTATGTAGTGCAGTGAACACAGCACCAGCCCAGGAGTCAGGAGGACCTGAGTTCAAATTCAGCCTCAGATACTTAACACTTACTAGCTGTGTGAACTTGGGCAAATCACTTAACCCCAATTACCCTGCCTTCCCCCCTACAAAAAGAAAAAAAAGTACTGAATTTGGCATTGGAAGACGTGTGTTTGAATCCTGCCACTAGCACATAATACTCAGGTAACCTTGACTTTGCTTTACCTCCTGGGGCCTCTCCTCTGGTCATGTCTAAAAAAAATGACAGGATTGGAGTAGAACCGTGGTGTGAAACTCAAATAGAAAGGAGGCCACTAAGCTGTGGGCTGTAAATTGACTTAGAAAACCACAGATAAACATTATTTGTGTTCTATTGTATTTTTATTCTTTTGTTAAATGCTTCCCAATTACATTCTGATCAGGTTCAGGAAGCCCTGTGTATATTGCTGACCTCAACAGGGCTTACCAGCAGCATGTCTGACACCTCTGGTATAGATGACCTCTGAGGATCCTTCCAGATCAAAATGTAAGATCCTATGGCCTTTAAAGTATTTCCAGTCCTAATTTAATCTATGGGGAAGCAGAATGGAATAGTGGAAAGAATGTTAACTCTGGAGCCAGAGAACCTAGGTACCTGTGTGACCTTGGACAAGTTGCTTAACCTTTCCGAGCCTCAGTCTCCCCATTTGTAAAAAGGACTAAATGGCCTTTCTGGTCCCTTCTAGTGCTAGTTATAATTCTTTGGTCCATGATGCTCTTTCTTCAGTGTGGGTGCTTTCCTCCATTGATGGAAAAATCTACAAAATTGCAGAATCTGAGAGCTGGAAGGGTCCTCAGAGATCAGCTAGTTTTACAAAGGGAGCCCTGGGAGAGTAAATGGTCAGACAAGTACTAAACAGTAGAGGCAGGATCCAAACGTGGGGCCCACGAGATTTGGCTTCTGGTCGCACTAGACATAGTACATTGTGCTATGTCATGATAGATGATCTAGCTACATGACTTGCTGAGGTTAAAAAAAAATTCCTTTCCTGGTGGCCCACATTCTAGTGAGGAACCTTCCTGCTTTAGGCAGGGCAGGCCCTTGGAAAACCGTGTAGTATAATCCACCTCTGAGCCCATCTTTGAAGCCTTTCCAGCCTGGGTAGCGCCTGTCAGAGCTTGAGCTTCCCTGGCAGAGACTTGGGGAGCCCAGGGATGAGAACACAAAGACAAAGGCGGCAGAACTTCAGGCCTGGGGTTGGAACACAGAGCAAACATTTTTTTTAGTTGTCTCATGGTTGTTAATTAATTTTTTTGTTTGTTTGGGTTCTTTTGTGAGGCATTTAGGGTTAAGTGACTTGCCCAGGGGCACACAGCTAGTAAGTGTCAAATGTTTGAGGCTGGATTTCAGCTCGGCTCCTCCTGACTCCAGGACTGGTGCTCTATCCACTGGGCCACCTGTCTGTTTATTTAAGTAAACCATAGGCTCATAGATATGGAGCTGGAAGGGACCCCAGAGATCATTGAGTCCAGTCCCTTCATTTTACATTTTTGAGGAAACTGAAGCCCAGGCATGGTAAGTGCCCAAGGTCACAAAGGTAAGCACTAAGAAGTGGGATTTATCTGGTTTTACTTTATTCAGTACTAAGGATTTTATGTGATACCTATTCCATTTCACTATTAGTCTTTGTAGTTAGTCATTAAATTTATAATACTCAAAATTTTTTAAATGCAATTTTATTTTCAGTTTCAAATTCTCTCACATCAACACCTTCCATTGAGAAAACAAGAAAAATATCACCAATTACAAATATATGTAGTCAAGGAAAACAGATTGCCACATTAGCCACGTCATAAATATACATATATATAAAAATAGAACTATGTATATAACTATACACACACTCACACACACATACATAATACCTTCTGAGTCCATCATCCCCTGGTAACACCTGTATGCACACGCACATATACATACCCACATACATATACATATACATATGCACACATGCATATATACACATACATACACAGACATTTCGTTGTTCACTTGTTTTTCATTTGTGTCTCACTTTTCAGGACCCCGTTTAGGGTTTTCTTGGTAGAGATACTGGAGTGGTTTGCCATTTCCTTCTCTAACTCATTTTATAGATGATGAAACTGAGGCAAACAGGGTTAAGTGACTTGCCCAGGGTCACACAGCTAATAAGTGTCTGAGGCTGGATTTGAATTCGGGAAGATGAATCTTTCTGACTCCATGCCCAGTGCTCTATCCATCGCACCATCTGGCTGCCCTCCCTCACCACTAGAGCTGTCCAAAGGTGAACTGGGTTGCCTTGGGAGGGAAGGCGTTCCCTATCACTGAAGGTCTTCAAGGGATGATGGCTGCATGTCCCCCATCTTGGGGGTGTTGTAGAAAGAATTCCTAGGATCATAGGCTTGGAGGTGGAAAGTACCTTTGAGGTTACTGAATTTACTATAATACCCTGATTTTAGAGATGAAAAAACTAAGGCCCAGAAAAGTAATGCCCTTTCCACTGTGTCTGGAGTAGGATTTGAGCTCAGGTCTTCTTGGCTCCAGGTCCAGTGCTGAATCCAAGGCACCACACTGACCATAGATTTAAGACTTGAAGGGACCTCAGAGGCCCCTGAGTCTACCTCTCTGTTTACAGATGAAGAAATTAAGACTGAGACTGCTAATAAGTAGGTGAGACAAGATTTAGACTCAGTTCTTCCTGATTCCAAGCCCAGTGCTCTATCCATTGTACCATCTAACTGCCTTTTTTTTTTAAAGCAATGGGGTTAAATGACTTGCCCAAGGTTACATAGCTGATAAGTGTCAAGTGTCTGAGGCTGGATTTTGAACTCAGATCTTCCTGATTCCAGGGCCAGTGCTCTATCCACGGCCCCCTAACTGCCCTCCTAACTTCCTTCTAAGGTCTCTCCAAGCTACTGGCTGAAAGTCTGTGTCTCCCCAAACCTCTGCTTGAATAAGGGATGGATTTCATTGTCTATCCTACTCTGGCAGGCTGGTGAGCAGGAGAGCCTTTCAGGGACCCCTTTGGTGATATTATTGGGCTACATAAGCCTCTTCCACTGGCTGGCTGGGCTTTCCTCCTGGGGCCATGTGCATAGAGGCTACTCAAATGGTAACGGGATCCTATGGGGACTACTCTCTTTAAAGGGATGTGGGAAGAGAAAGAACGAAAATGGATGTCAAGGTTACAGGTCTTCTAGGAAATATGGTCTCCCTGGTTCTGAAGGGCTGTTCCCTGGGTTCCACACCAGCCTTCTTTAGGTCATTCCCCTCCCCCACTTCACCTTTTGTTGGGTCCAGGTAACTGACCTGTTTTAAGGGGCATATTAGAGCTTTCACTAAAGAGAGCCTAAAGGGGAAGTGGGCCTAGTTCCCTTTATTCCAGTATTGATCTCGTACAATCACAGACTAGGGGAGCCTGGAGTCCAAATGACCTTTAGAGGCCACCTATTCTACTCTCCCATTTCACAGATGATTGTTTAAGGGGCAGTGCTGTCTATGGCATCAAGGGGGCTCAGTTTGAATCTGGCCCTGCTACTTCCTACCTATGAGACCTGGGGCGTGAGAAAGGTTCACCTTCTGTGACTAAATGATCCCTTTGTAAGACGAGGGACTTGGATGAGATCATTTCTGAGGTAGCTTCCGTTTCTAAATCCTATGACCCTAAAATGGGAAAGCAGGCCAAAGTAGTGACTTGCCCAAAGCTGCTGAACAGATGCAAAGCTGAGGACCTCCGGGTCTGTTGTCTCAGGCTAGAACTTCAGACCACATTTCCCGTGTCTTAGGGCTGGGCCTTCTTTCTCAGGGCCCAGTTTTCTTCCCTACATGCTCTGTGTCCTCAGAAGGTCTGTTCTCACAAAACTGTCTACTACTTCCCTAGTCCCTCTTCCCTTACCCCTTCTCAGGTTCCTCCTCTCTCCTCTTACCTTCTCAGGATCAGGCTCCATTCCCAGCATCTCTTAAAAGAGCAGAGTCATTCCCCCTACCCCCATAAAAAGACTCCTTATTGCCTTTTCCTCTGAGAACCTCTCCACTCAGTAGCTTCTCTGGCCTGTGTAATGGCTAGTCTTCATCTAAGTTCCAATCTGTCCCCTGTGCTTGGCTCCAGCAAGGGCAGCCCTTCCCTCTGCCAGCTCCCATCCTGTCTGCCCTCCCTTAGGACAGTCAGTGTTATCTTTTTTTAGAGTTTGGACATCAGATATAGCTGAAACATCTTGCCTTCTTGGTCTATCTTGCTGAGACACTTGGTAAAATTAGTCTAGTTGAACAAGGCGTTGATATGGCAAACTGGGCAAACTGGGTACCTGGAAACTGGGTAAACAACTAATTCCAGATATCTGAAAACAGATCTGAGAGGATGGCTTTGAGAGTTGATGGCTGAAAGCAGCTGGAAGGTTCCTGATTTGCTGAGGCAGAACTTTGTCTTATTTTCAAGCTGAGAAGATTTTTTTTTTGCTGCCCTGTTGAAATCCAATAATGGCTCATTTGATGCTCTCGAGTGGCCCAATGACAAAAGAACTTTAATATTTCACATTTAAATAATTAATTGGAGCCTTCTCCTCCCTAAATATCCATTAAAGTCCTCAGTCAGGAAGGGAGCAGAAAGACACTGAGGTCCGTTCATATGTCCCCTCCACTCCCTTTTTTTGGATAGGACCTATGATTTCATCAGAATAGGGAGTTCCTACTGATTTACTCCCTTTATCAATGTAAATTGATTGATTTCTACTCAGCAATTTAACATAATTATTGTCATTAATGATACTAATGGCTACTATCTATATGGCACCTTGAGATTTGCAAAGATCTACACAATAGAGCTCATCACAACCTTGGGAGGTTAGTGTTTTTATTATCCCCATTTTGTAGATGAGTAAACCAAGGCACACAGAGGTTAAGTGACTTGGTCAAGGTCATACACTCAGTATGCATCAGAGGTAGGATTTGAACCTAGGTCTTCCTGGGTCTAAGGAAGTTGCTCTCTAGTGACTCACTATTCCACACTTCCTTTCCATTCATATAATTTTGGACGTTACATCCTCATCTTCTCTCCCTACCCTAAGAAATAATTTGACCTCACCATCAGGGTACTCCTGTTGCTAACTCTTCTAATTACTCTTCTGTGGGCAGGGATGGATGGGGAGGGGTATGGGGAAGAAGTATAAGGAGAAGGAGGAAGCACTGGGTTGATATCAGAGCATCTTGGTCCAGCCTCAGTCATTAACTTGCTTCCACAACTATAGCAATTGATTTTGCCTCTCTGGGTCTCAGTTTCTTCCTCTGGAGAATGGAGTCACACAGTTACATAGTTCTGTGGTCTACTGACTACATATGAAGGAGAGTTAGATAGGCAGTTTTTCTAGGAGCAGAATGGTGCATCAAGTCTCCCTGGGCCAAAGGAATACTGATACTTCATATTTAGGTAATCATTCATTCATTTATTTATTTATTTATTGCTGTTTGGAGGTGGGGAAGGCAGAACAATTGGGGTTAAGTGACTTGCCCAAGGTCACATGATTACTTTTTTTTTTTACACATTTAGATAATTTTAAGCAACCAATTGGATCAAGAGGGAATAAAGCTAAGAGATTTCTGATAGCAAAGGGTGGGAAAAGGAAGGGGCTTCTAGAAATGGAAACTATAGAGAATGGATCACAGGGTGCTTCACCCTAGTCTTACAGCTGACTATTTATATCATTGTTATTATATTATATTTATATTATTATATATAATATATAAATATATATTATTATATTATATAATATAATATTGTGTGATATTATAAATATTATATATTTATATAAATATAATATAAAATATTATATTATATGTTATATATCATATTATATATAAATATACATATTATATATTTATATTATATTATAAATATGACTATTTATAAAGCATTTTCCCAGTCTTCAGAGCACTGTTACATGTACCATCCCATGTGATCTTTACTATAACCCTGGGAAAGAAGATAGGTATGACTCTCCCATTTTACAGATGAGGAAGCTGATACCCAGAAAGTGTCAGTCACCTGTTGGAAGTCACACAGCTTGAGAGCAGCATGGTTGGGGCTTGGGTACATATCTTCTTGGCTCCAAGGCTAGAGTCCGTCCCATGTTGCCTCATGGGAGACACAGATCCTGTTCTTCCAACATAATTTACAAATCAAATTAGCTCCTGAGCAGTGGCTAGGGCTCTGGACCTCGGGACAAGAAGACCTGTGTTCAAATTTGGCCTCAGGTATTTTCTAGCTATGTGACTCTACCTCAGTTTCCTCATCTGTAAAAAGGGCATAATAGTAGCACCTAGCTTCCAGGGTTGTTCTGAGGCTCAAATGAGTTAATAACTGTAAAGTGTTTTGTATGCCATCAAATGCTGTATAAATACTAGCTATGATTACTGTTATTACTTTCATAAATACCGATATTCCAATGGAGCTTCAATCAATGGAGCTTTGTGGTATTCCCTTCAACAGTGAAGATCTTGATCTGTCTATCCCTGCCCATCCTGTGTGATCCTTGTCCGTTTCCTCCCATAAAATTTTTCACAGGGAATCCCCCTGTTATGCTGAGGGGCTTACCTCCATTTCTCCAGATCCCTTGATGATATGTGAGGGCTGTCCATTGGGCAGCCCTCTCTCTTTCTGTGTAACTGCTTCCACAAATAAAAATCAACCAAACGAGTATCAGCCTTCCCAGGTGGCACCATAGTGCCCAGAGCCCTGGGCCTGGAGTCAGGAAGACTCATCTTCTTGAGTTCAAATCTGACCTCAGACGCTTACTAGCTGTGCGACCCTGGGCAAGTCACTTGATCCCTTTTGCCCCAGTTTTCTCATCCACAAAGTGAGCTGGAGAAGAAAACAAACTGCTCTGGGGTCTTTGCCAAGGGAATCCCGATGGGGTTGTTAGGAGTTGGATATGAAAAATGACTGAACAAAAGAGTCGAGTTGGTTTCAGTAAATATCTTAAAAGATCAGAGTTGGAAGTAACCTTGGACATCATTTAGTCCAGCTCCCTCAACTTGTAGGTGAGAAAACTGAAGCCCAGAGAGATCTGGTGAATCGGAATCACAGGATTACAGATTTAAACTGTGCAAGGGACCCTTGAAGGAATCTAGTCCTAAGATCATGGAGTGAGAGCTGGAAGGGTCCTCTGAGGCTCATTTTATATATGGGGAAACTGAGGCCCAAGGAGGTTAAATGATTGCAGATAGGTTGTAAGTATCCCAGGCAGGATTTGAACCCAGCTCCTCCAGCTCTAGAGTCTGTGCCCCTTCCATTGAGCGATGCCCCAGCCCACTCATTTTAAGGATCAGTCAGCTACATGCCGTGAAGGGTGAGGCCCAAGGTGAGGCATACAGCTAGGCGGTGACAGAGCAGAGTCACCAGGGCTTGACTGTCTTAGACCAGCTCTGGGCCGTGTTGCTCATTGCTGATATGGCTGTCTTGAGGCACTCTTAAGCTTCTAGTGGAGGAAGACGATCATCGCGTTTGGGTGATTGATTCCATTCTAGTCCTAGCCTTGATGGAAAAAAGTTGTGGCATGCTAGCCTTGTTATTCAGTTGTGTCTGACTCTTTGTGATCCACCTGAACCATCCTATCCACAGGGCTTTCTTGTCAAAAATACCAGAATGGTTTATTATTTCCTTCCCTTGTACATTAAGGCAAACAGAGGTTAAGTGACTTGCCCAGGGTCACAGTTAGTGTCTGAGGTCAGATATGAACTCAGGTCTTCCTGACTCTGGGTCCAGCACTCTATACATTGAGCCATCTAACTGCCTATAATGCTAGCCTTGTGACCTTTCAAATGGGATTCTGGGTAGAGTATGTCTCTTGGAGCTTTGGGTTTATCATGTCGCTAGATGAGAACAGGCCTATTTTGCCTGCCTGGGGAATAGGTGAGTCAGAACTTGCATCACATGGATTTGTAGTGTTTGGAGGGAGCTGGAATTAAAAATGAGGTAAGACTCCTCCTGTTTCCTGCTCCTAAATTTAGTAGAAAGTTTAATGGACTGGGTTAATGTCTATGGGATTTAAGACTTTTGGCAGTGAGGAAGAGGTTGATAGCTATAGGGTCAGAAAAGATCGTGGGTCGCCATAAGGGTTGAGGGAGAGGGGAGGGAGAAGAGGCACCAATTGCTCTAAGTGTTGTTATTTAGTGGGCTACTTCCATATGGTTGATGATAAAGGGTTGGTGCTTCTCCTTAGCAATGGACACCTTGCCCCCAAGACTGACCCTCACAACAACCCTCTGAGATAGCTGCTTCTATTATTCTCCTTGGTTTCAAAGCTACCTGGGATGAGAGGTGGGATTCCAACCCAGGTTTTTCTGGTTACAAATCTAGTGCTATTTCCATTAAGCTACCTTGCTTTGCATCTCTAGGTACGCAACAGAAGTCCCTAGAGTCCTGAGGATCCTATTCCAAGTTTTTGTTTTTTGCTTTTTGGAGGGGGGAGGGCAGGGCAATTGGGGTTAAGTGACTTGCCCAAGGTCACATGGCTAGTAAGTGTTAAGTGTCTGAGGCTGGATTTGAACTCAGGTCCTCCTGACTCCAGGGCTGGTGCTCTATTCACTGCGCCACCTAGCCACCCCTATTCCAAGTTCTTTCCCCAACAGTCTCATCTCTGATGCCAATTGTGGGTCTCCTTAGCCTGATCCTGCCAATTGTGGGTCTCCTTAGCCTGACCCATGACTTTCTGACTCTGGTTTGTCATGTGGTGGTGGGGATAAGGGTAGAATGAACTCCTAAGAAGACAAATGATAGCAGGATAAAAATGGGGTCCCAGAAAGCAAATGTCCCTCCAAGCTTGTCCCCATTAGACTGTCACCTCCTTGGGAACAGGGGCTGTGTTGAATCTTATCTCTGTATCCTAGCATAAATGAGATAGCATAGAATAGAGGAAGAAACAGTGGATTTGAAGTTATTTGGTCACAGACTTAGAGCTGGAAGGGTACTTAGAGGTCATCTTGGAACATTTTGCAGATGAGGAAACTGAGGTCCAGAGTGGTTAAGTTACTTGCCCAAGGTCACACAGGTAGGTAGTCACTGAACTTAAATTTGAACCTAAGTCCTCTGACTCTTTTCACACTGTCAGAGGAAGGGGCATCAGAGGAAGGAGCTCAGGCTCTCCTGCTACCACCTGGAGTGACCCAAGACATATACTTTATCCTCTCTGGGCCTTAATTTCTTCATCTATAAAACAAAAAGGATGTCAGAGTTCTCTTCTAGCTTTAAAAACCAGTGATTATATGAACAAAATAAACGTTCCCCGACTTGAATAGAGGCCTACTCAAATTCAGAATCAGCTCAAAACTAAAACGTATTTAGAAAGCCTAGGAAGAGATTTAGGAATCAGGAGATTAGGAACAGGACACCCACTGGCTCTGGCTTCTTGACTTGTGGACTTTTGGGTGGCTGACTGGGCTATGGTAGATGTGGGCGTGGCAAAGGCATGTAACAGAAGTACTTGGGTGGACAAAAAACGGACCAGCACCAGGTGATAGCAGGGGGAGAGGCAGAGGAACCAGGGTCTTTGGACACAGGAGAACGTAAAAAAAAAATTGAGCCACTGTGCTGTGATGGAAAGTTATTGGCCTTGGATTTGAATGTTCAGTTGTGTCAGACTCTTTGTGACCCTATAGGCCATGGCGCACCAATACTTTCTGTGGGGTTTTCTTGGCAAAGTTACTGGAGTGGTTTGCCATTTCCTTCTCCAGTGGATTAAGGTCAACAGAGGTTAAGTGACTTGCCCAGGGTCACATAGCTAGTGTCTGAGGCTGGATTTGAACTCAGGTCCTCCTGACTCCAGGGGCAGTTCTTTAGCCACTGTGCTGCCTAGCTGCCCTAGGAGCTCAGATTTTCCTGACTCAAGGTCAAGCCCTATATCCATTGAGCCATCTAGCTGCCCTTAGATTTAAATTACCCAGGTTCCAGTACTAGCACTGATGCTTCCTAGCTATGTGACCTCTAAGGAGACCTCCCCACTCTCAATCCATGTTCCTTTAGTATTGTCAGTCCCTTCACCTCTAAGACTACCTGCCCCACAGATTTGTTGTAAGAAAATGCTTCACCATCCTCAAGGCCTACAAAATAGGAATTGTTATCAATGTCATTATCAGCAGCTGATGGTCCTGCTCTTTTCTGTTTCTCTGCTCTGTAACTTCCCTGGGCCTTTCAATCTGTGGACTGGGCTAATTAGGGAGTCAGCAGCCAAATGAAGAGAAAGCATTCTGTCTCTCCCTGTAGACTGAGCCCATCTCCCCTCTGAACCGAGGACAAGAGATCTGATGGGGAATCGAGGCTGGGTTGGGGGTGGAAAGTGTTGCTCTAATTCGATGTATCTTCCACTTGGCTTCCAGCTTCTCCCTGTACAGTAAATAGATTCCAGATTCTGGAGAAAATAGCACATGTGGCTGAAACTGAGAATTCAGACTGAATTAGTCACCCAAATACCCTAGTAACCCTGGCAAAGAGCACGCTGCAAACACACAACAAAACCTCGGGCCTGGGCAGTCTTCTGGGGCCAGGTGGCAGCATCGGCATCTGGGAGCTGGCAGGTCCCCAGTAATGCAGAGGGGGAGAGTGGGGGTGGGGTGGGGTAAGCAGGGCTGAGGCCAAGGAGGGAGGTGGGGGAAATGGCCCAAGACAGGCTTATGGGCCCCAGACAACCAAAAGGAGGGCAGAAAAGATTGAAATGGAGGCCGGGTGAGGACATACACAAAATGAGGTCAAGGAAAAGAGAGAGAAACTGTCAAAAAAGGGGAAAATTCCTGTCGTAAACAAAATTGAAGTGTTGAATTGTGAAACTAAGTTATTTAAAAGGCTCAAAGAAAAAACCCCAAACTCATAATCTCTCTTCTGACCCCATTTATTCCCAAGTAAAAAGCCAAATAGGTCAGAGGGAAGAAGAGGGTAATTATAGATTTGTATAAGGTTTTGTTTTGTTTTTACAAACTACAAAGAATTTTAAGGGTTTCATTTAGTTCGATCCTCCCTATAACCTAGGAGGCAGGTGGGGGAGAAATCTCTGTCCCCAGTTTTCAGGTGAGCACACTGATGCCCAAGAATTTAAATGACTGGCCTTCTGGACTCTGGTACTGGCTCCTTCCAGCCCCCACAATGACTTTCAAAGCCACTTTTCCCCTAATGCCCCAAACTGAAGGGCCTCGAGCACTTGGAGATGAGTCCTAGGGACTACATCTCATTCCTTTACATCCAGTGATTCCCCCTGAGAGAAATAGAGGTTTATGGGCTAAAGACATGGCTTCTCCCTCCCAGCTACAGTACTGGAGCTTCATAGTCCTATGATGGCACAAAGGATGAGAAGAGGGGGGAACCTGCATTTAACCTGGCTTGGTATTTCATTGTCTCATCAAATGAGCTAGTATTTGTAACATACTCAGCACAATGCCTGGCACCAGGATAGGTTCTTAATAAATTCTTCCATCCTTCCTTTCCTCCTCCTTCCCTCCATTCCTTCCTTCCCTTCCTCTTTCCTTCTTTCCTTTTTTCTCTCTTTCCTTCCTTCCACAAACATTTACTAAGTGACATCTATGTGCCAGACACTGTTCCAGGTTCTGAGAATACAAAGGTAAAAATATAAGGGTCCCTACCCTCAAGGACTTTATATTCTATTGGGGGCAACCTGTGTAAGGCACCTGTGTAAGACAATGAGTTAAAGATGAGTTCCTAATCTACATGGGTGGAGAGAGTTTTCTTAACAGGAATTCCTCACACCAACACAATTACAGGTCCATTACAAAACTACTATTATTATAATATATTAGGGATGCTAATAGGGACTATTTTTCTGTTGTCTCTCACTCTCAACTGTTTCCTTTTTTGGTCATAAATGTAACACAAAAATATTTCATGCCAAAGATAAAAGAATGTTCTAAACAAATGTAACCCAAATCCTAAGGCCCATTGAAATGGGACACCCCCCCCCCCCTTATTGGTGGATGTTGATTTCCTAAACCTGTGTAAGGGGACCAGCAGATTAGAATTAAAAAAACAATCTAAACTCAGTAACCATGTAGACTTTTGATGGACTTTAATCAATATTGCTTTTAACAGGCAAGACACAAGGGGAAAATTGTCCTTAATTCTTGTCCTTCTTGTTGGCTTTTGTTATCAACCAACCAATCAATCAGTTGATTAAGCACGAGAGATACAGAAAGAGGCAAAAGATAATCCTTGTCCTCAAGGAGTTTACAATCTAATTATCAGAGGTTCTTATGAGGACTAACTAGGGAGCTCTTGAATCTGGGAACTGATTTATGGGCTGTTGGTGCCTTCGGAAAAGATATTTTGGAAAGGTCAGGAAAGCATCTTGCTCCCTTTGATAGGATGAGGGTTGGACATAATACCTCCTGGAGGTATTAAGTTCCAGAGCCTGAGCCCTCAACCCAAAGCTTCTGTGCCCTCCATCCTAGCTAACCACAGAGGTCATGAGCCATGAGGGGAAGTGGGGTGAAGCTATCATGGTAGGGTCTGGTTCCCTCCTATATAAATGGTTCTAAATTAAGGGCTTCTGGAATTTGGGCAGTTAACTGACAGCTGGCATTGACAGCTGAGAATCTGTAGTACATGCTCGTCTCTGCCATCTGGCTTAGGTTTGGACCTTGGGGCTCCAGGAAAACAAACCCAGACAAGAAGAATGGTCTGAGACCATCCTTCAGGTGACCAATCAATTCTTTGCTAGCCTTACGTCTCCTTTAAAAAGAATCTATCCTAGTTGTTGAAAAAGTGAAGAAGCAATGGAAGGGGGTGAAATTTTTCATGATTTTAAGTGACTGGATACTGTCTGCAATATGGGATAGAAGGCCACACATTGTCTAGATCACCAGCACTGAAGACAGATTGGGGGCGGTGTGGAAGCAGATAGAGCCACCCTCCTCCTCCCTTCAGAAATATTAAGAAAGCATTTTAAGAGAATCCTAGTCTGAAGTCTTTGGGCTAATCTGAAAGAGAAACCCTTATTAGTCTTTCTTTAGCTATCAGTTCTGGAACAATATCCTGCCTACTCCCCTCTCTCTGATCAGCCCAGGAAGGATTCCTCACTTGAAATAATTAGAACTAGGACCAGACCAGGGAAAGGGGACTTTGATTTGTCCACCCAAGAATAATGTCCTATTTCTTCATGCCCTGAAAGGATTAGAATAATGATCTACCTAAGAGAAGTTAAGTCTGAAGGTTGGGGTCGGGAGGGAGAGTGCTTAAGGGGACTGGACGTAGAGGAATCGAATCTCTTTTGAAAAATGATTCTCCAGTGTCTATGATTCTATTTGATGAAGCAAAATATTAACCCTGAACTTTATAACTATGTTTTATCATATCATGAAATTTTTCTACATTCAAAAATTCTACAAATTGGGACTTCAAAATGATTTGTGGGGAGAGAGCTATAAATTAATAAAAAATTGTTTCTGGCAGGCTTGTGCCTAAAACACAGGGTATATTATTTTAGGGGATGGGAGTGAGAAGGGGAGACAGCACAAACCTATGAGAAAGAGACACAAAGAGACAGAGACAGATACACAGAGAGACAGAGAAAAGAGAGAAGATAGACACAGGGAGAGATGTAGTAGATAGTATACTAGTTATGGAGTCAGAACATTTGGGTTCAAATCCTGAATTTGCTGGGTATTATTTGTGAGACCCTGGGCAAATCAGTTAATGTCTCTGGGTCCCAGTTTCCTCATCTGTAAACTGGGTAAATAACACTTACATTCCTTGTCTCCTTTGGTCATTATAAGGAAGGTACCCTATGTTAATGTGAAATATTATTAGGCAGCTATGTGGCACAGTGGATAGATTTCTGGTCCTGAAGTTAGGAAGATCTGAACTCAAATCTAGATTGAGAAACTTATTATCTGTTTGTGCTGTGACCCTGAGCAAATCACTTCACCTCTGTTTGTCTCAGTTTCTTCATCTGTAGAATGGGGATAATAACAGTACCTACCTCACAGGATTGTCATGAGGATTGAATGAGATATTTTTTAAAGCACTCAACACAGTCTCTGGCACAAAGTAGGTGATTAAAAATACTTATTTCTTCCTTCCTATTTATATCTATGGAATAAAGGGATCCAAGTGCATGATCACTGGTTTCCGAATTCTATGATGCATTGACACCTGAAGCCCAGGTCATGATGCTATTGAGGATATACCTAGATGAAGAGGACAGCCACCCTTAGGATCAGGACTAAATGCACGGGGAGGGGCATCACAAGGCCCTAGCAAGCTTTAAGGGGAAAAAGGCAGGGAGATGCCATTGAAGAAGGTTTATCCATAAAGGATCTGTGGTTTTGTCAGGTTGGGGAATTCTCTCCACCAAGGCAGATTACAAATTGTCTTCTAGCACCTTCCCCCCAACCCCCACCCCCATCACCAGGATTGTTGTAAAGAACAGATGATATAATGTTTGTAAGCCACTTAGCACAGTGCCTGACACATAGTACATGGTTGTTTTTCTCCTTCCTTCTTCAGTAGAGAAGGCCTGGAGTTCATTGAATAACATGGAGGTGAAGTAATTTGCCCTGGGTCATAAGATTGAGAACTGTCAGAGTCAGGACTCAAACCCAGGTCTTTTTGACTTCCAAAAGCATGTGCTATACCCTATACCATGCTTCCTCTAGAAAAAGACAAAATCCTAGTATGGCAGCACTGGAATGGATCTAACAGACGCAAGATGGGAACATGGCTCTATCTTTTGTTGGGTCTCACCACTTTTGATGCTGACTCTCCCCCACATGGACAGCCTGATTGTTTCTTCACCATCACTAGCTTGCATCCTACTAATTGCAGGTACTTCTTGGGTGCCATCCATCTGTCCAGGCCACATTCACATGATCCCCTTTCATTCTCGGCCTCAGAGCAACCATCGGTCTTCATTGCTCATCCTCACAGCTGGCCAAAGGCTGCCAATCAAAAGCCAAGGCAGATAAGTAGGATAGTTCTGTTATGATGTAGGTCAGCCTCTCATTCAATAAGTTCAATACTGAATTTTTGGAGTATGCAGAGCACTGTCCTAGGTTCTGCTGTGGAGGGGTTGGAGTTTGATAAAATATAAAGCCTCTGCTCCTGAGGGGGAAGACTGGGGGTTTTATAGCCTATTTAGGGGAGACCAAAAACACTCATACACACACACACATGCATACATGAACAGCTAAGGAAGAGTTGTGACACATTGTTCAACAAAAGGCAGCCATGATATGGTTGGAAGAGTCTTGAGTTTGAAGTCAAAATATCAGTGTGGAAAAAATGATAGGGAAGTCTGCTAAAGATGAATAAAAGGTCTGCCAACTGGCACCGAAGTGCAAGAAAGCATGGATTTGTAGTGGAAAGAATCAACCTAGTTTTGTGATGTTATTCAGTGGCCATCCCAGGAACAGGAGAAGGAGAAAAAACAACAACATGGCAGTTATAACATGTTTGGGGGTGGTGGCCTGAGCAAGCTACTTAACCTCTCTGGCCTCAGCTTCCTCATCTGTAGAATGAAGGGGATGGACTCAATCCCTAAGGTCTGAGCTTCCATCTCTAGCTCTGTGATCTTAGGCAAGTATGTCATTAGGATAAGGGGACACAGGAATGACACATTTTTTTTTGTTTTTTGTTTTTTGCTTTTTTGGAGAGGGGAAGGCAGGGCTAATTGGGATAAAGTGACTTGCCCAAGGTCACATGGCTAGTAAGTGTTAAGTGTTTGAGGCTGGATTTGAACTCAGGTCCTCCTGACTCCAGGGCCAGTGCTGTATTCACTGTGCCACCTAGCCGCCCCAGGAATGACTCTTGAGTGACAGTTAGCAAGAACCTTGTTGAAACGGTTGTCCTTGAGCTCCAGAAGAGTATGGGAGGGAAATGAAACCAGAAATAGATGGACAGAATAATAGGTAATCAAGAGATTGAAGGTTAAGATGAGTGTGAAGAATAAGTTCAATATCAATAAGGGAACAGGAGGGGTACAATAGGTAGCTAGGTGATGCAGAGGATAGAGTACCAGGCCTAGAATCAGGAAGACATGAGTTCAAATCCAGCCTCAGACCTTGAACAAGTCACTTAACCCTCTTGGCCTCAGTTTCCTCATCTGTAAAATGAGATGGAGAAGGAAATGGCAAACCATTCCAGTGTCTTTGCCAAGTTAACTCCCAAAGGATTATGAAGAGTTGGAAGGATTGAAAATAACTAAACAATCATAGAGGCATGAGGATAGGAGCTGATTTCCAGAAATGGGAATTTTGGAGTCCAAGATCTTAGAGAGGGAACGATTCTGGGTGAAGACAGAGTTCTGATGTAGTGAAAAAAAATCACTGATGGGAGACAATGTGGCACAATGGGTAGGAGCTGCCCACCATAGCAACCTTCCATTTACTGTTTTTGTGCCTCCAGATTTACAAATTGTCTCCCCCTACTGAATGTTAGCTCCTTGAGTATAAGAGACCTACCTTCTAAGTCAGGAAGTCTGTTCATGTTAAAGTCCTACCCCTGACATATTCAAGATGTGTGACACTAGGTAAGTCACTTAACCTCTTGGCAGCCTGGCAACTCTCTAAGACTGATTTGTAAAACAGCTTCAGAGCTACATTGGTTTCCTCAGTGGGAATTGCCTGCATTAATGAACTTGCAAATGAAACAATAAATCAATGAATGAATGAAGCTTTTATTAGAGTTCTTGCTTACAATGTGCAATACACTGTGCTCAGTGCAGGGAATACAGACAGAAAAAGTCATTTTTTCCTGCTTTCATGAACCTCATTCAGATCTGAATTAAAAAAAAACAAACCCAAACATTGGACAAGAGGTTTAGGAGACCTGGGGTCAAATCTCAGTTGTGTCATTAAAGTCACTGGTAAGCTTGGACAATTCATCTGATCTCTCTGAGGCCAAATTTCCTTAGTGGTAAATTAAGAGGGTTAGAATGAATTTG
Organism: Pseudochirops cupreus; assembly: GCA_028627135.1. Taxonomy (NCBI): domain Eukaryota; kingdom Metazoa; phylum Chordata; class Mammalia; order Diprotodontia; family Pseudocheiridae; genus Pseudochirops; species Pseudochirops cupreus. The sequence continues at coordinate 290,824,645 of CM053581.1, forward strand.
AATATTTGAGTGTATGATTTCTGCTAGATGATTTTATGACTTAGTTTTGAGTCCTGGCTCTACTCCCTTCTTAGTGACCTTGGGCAAGTCACTTCTCTATACCCAAGTTTCCTCATTAATAATAGAGTATCAATGATCTCTAACTCAGAGAGTTGTTTTAAGGATCAAATGAAATAATACATATGTAGAGCACTTTTTAAATCTTAAAGGATAATGTCAGTTATGAGTATTATTATTATTATTATTTGTGAGGGAAGATAAGATGATACAAAGCTAAGTATGCAATTTTTACAGTGGTTTAAAGGTTAACAGGAAAGGACTCATTCCATTAGAATTAAGTGAAGGCAAAAGGACATGTTCTAATATCCCTTTTGGAAGATTGATTGGGAGAGGGGCGTAAGTACCAGAAGGAATGTAGAATTACGCGGTGTTCAGAGGAGGGCTGACTAGGAGAGGCTGCCTGGAGGAAGTGAGTCCTGAATCTAGAAGCTGAAGTAGAAAATGGACAGGTAGAGAGAAGGGGGTAGGACAACTTGAAATGGTGGGTGTGATATTAATGGGATATAAGATCTTCCTGGCCCATTAATAGGCCTCAGGTGGAGGACCATTAAGAGGAGACTTGCTTAGGGGAGGCTTGCTTATAGGAAGACTTTCACACCTTTTGCTAATTTCTGATTAGGCACTGAGTCAGGAGGATTAATTATGATGCTTTCTGACTCTGAGAAGTGTATATATACCCTGAATTGGTATTTTGCTTTGGGGGTTTGCTTATGAGAAGCATCTTGTGATTCCTTGGTCAAGATTCTGAATAGTGGTTTGTTCAAACTGCTCAGGCTCTCTTGATCCTGGGATGTCTGTAAAGTGTATAGTTGATTCAGGCAGTCAGAGCCCTGTCTGTTGGTCTTCATTTGTCTGCCTGGATTTTCTCTGTTTGTATTTTCTCTGAAGTTCAGGATGCTGACTTTTCGCCTGAAGTAGTGAATATAATTTAAAAAGATTATTGATCCCTTAAACAGCTATCTTTCCTAGTAAAGCAGATCTAAGAACTTATGTTAGCAGCCATCCTGGGTACGTCAGTGTGGTTGCTGCTAGAGAAGGGGAATTGGAAGCAAGAGAATGAGGAAGAAAATGGAGTTGGGAACTAGTAAGTGAGGTGCAGGGGACCAAATGGTCCCAATAAAAGTGTGACGGGAGATCAATTTAGCCAATGCTCACAACAATGACAACAACAGTTAGCATTTATGTAACATTTTAAAGTTTGCAAAGTGCTTTATATATATTATCTCATGGATTGGTAAAGGACCCTGAATGTTAATTCATCAACCAAAAAAACAATTATTAAGGATCTACTGTATATCAGGCACTGGGAAAAGAAGCACAAAAACATCATAGGAGCTTATATTCTATAGGGGAAGACAACCTATACATACATAAATATGTATAAGATTAATGCAAGATAATTGGGGAGGATGGCAGGGTCTGGTAAGGCTTCATGAAGCAGGAGAAGCATGGGCAGAGTTTTTCAGAAAACCAGGTATCCTATGTAGGTGAAGGTGAGGAGAGAGTGCATTTTAGGGATGAAGGACAAATAACGCAAAGGACCGTTGGGTATAAGGAATAGCAAAATGAGCAATTTGTCTAAATTGTTGTAGAGTGTGGCAATAGCAGCAATATATATAACATAGCTAAAGGTAGGTGGGGATCAGGTTTTTAGGCACTTTCTATCTGATCCTATAGAGGCCACTGGAATTTATTGAGTAGGGGAGTGACAGGGTCTGATTTAAAATTTGGGAAAAGCTTTGTGGACGATGGATTGGAGGGCTGAGAGAGATTTGATGCTAAGGGAGCTGCTAAGATACTACTGCGGTAGACTAGATGGGGAAAAAGAAATCCCATTTGTATCATTCTTTTTTTTTTTCTTTTCTTAAATTTCGTATATATTTTTCAAAGAAGTGTGTAGATAATAGAAGTGAAGGCCAGGCCATTCTATAAAATATGATGAGGAATGCTAAGCTCAGAATGAACTGGGATGCCAAGAGAAGCTAAGAACAGCAAAAAAAGACTGTGTTTTTTATAGTTTTTGTATGAGGAGAGAAAAAGAACATCAAAGAAGGGATAAGATTTTGCTTAGGGTGGATGGGACGATGATAACGGATAGAGACAAGGTAGAATTACTCAATTTTTATTGTTTTTTCTGTAAAGAAGAATGACCTTTACACTGGAAATGACAGAATAAAAATAACCAACAAGGGGTTGATACCCAAGTTGTTAGGGGATGGCAAGAGAACACCTCCCTACTCAAGTCACATGGCCCCGTTGGGCTATATCTTTGGGTATTAAAAGAATTGGCAGACAGCCATTATCAGCAATATTTTATTTTATTTTATTTTTCATCAGTAATATTTTAAAGAACATGGAAGATGGGATAGGTATCATTAGACTCAAGAAAAGCAAATAATGTCTCACTTTTAGAACAGAGTCTGTAGATTTAGGCCAGTAAGCTTGATTTTGATTCCTGGGAAACATCTAGAATGGGTCTGTAAAGAGATAGCTGGTGAACTTATAGAAAAGGAAGGGGTCATTATGGAGAGGAGCATGATTTCATCAAGAACAGGTCCTACCAGACCACCCTCATTTCCTTTTTTTTGGTAACAGGATTACTAGTAGATGAACTAGTAGATGAAGGGAAGGCTGTATATATAGTTTACCTAGATTTTAGCAAAATTGTTGATAAAGAATCTCATGCTTTTGCATGAGAAAGATGGGGAGAGATAAGGACTAGATAATATAATCAAATGGTTTCAGAAGTGGTTGGATGACTAGACTAAAAATTGTTAATAGTTCAGTGTCTATGTGGCAGAAAGTCTCCAGTGGAGTACCCCAGGGATTTGTGCTCAGCCCAGCACTCAGCCCATTTTTATCAAAGGCTTAGAAGAGGCAAAGATAGTGTGCTTATCAAATTTGCAGATGACTCAAAGCAAGGAAAGAGAGCTAATACACTGATAATCCAATCAGGATCCAAAGGGCTCTTGACAAGCTTGAGTATTGGGCTGAATCGAACAAGACGCAATTCAGTTGCACTTGAACACAAAAAAATCAACTTCATGAGTATAAGATGGGAGTCCAGGAATGGAGAGACAAAAGTTGTTCAAAAAAATCTAGGGATTTACTGGACTGTCAACTTAATATGACTCATCACTGTGATGTGGTAACCAAAAAAAGCTCATTTGATCTTGGGTTACATTAAGAGGTAACTGCATTAAGAAGGCCATAGGTTCCAAGAATAGAGAGGTGATTGTTACATTTTACTCTGCTCTCATCAGACTTCATATAGGGAGCTTAGTGCTCAGTTCTGGATGCCACAGATTAAGAAGGATATTGAAAAGCTGAAGAGTATCCAGAGAAGGGAATATGGTAAAGGGCTTTGAGTCTATGTCATGTGGGGATCAGCTGAAGAAACTGGGCATGGTTAGCCTAGAGAAGACTCAGAGCTACATGATAGTAGTCAAAGTATTTAAAAGACTGTTATGTGGAAGAGGGAGGAAATTGCAGGATGTCCAGTATAAACTCGATATCAGAAAAAACTTACAGTTAGGACTGTCCCAAAGCGCAATGAGCTATCTCAAGTAGGTTTCCCCTCCTTGGAGGTCTTTGGGTAGAGTCTGAATGACCACTTGTCATTGGCACAGTGGGGATTCCATTTGTGTATGGATTGGACTAGATGGCCACTGAAGTCCCTTCAAACTCTCAATTCTTAGAGGTTTAGAAGGTACCTATTAAGTGCTTAAGTGAAGGCATAGAGGATGCATAGTAGTTATTCTTATCTATTTGAAAGACTATCAAGGGAAAAAGGGATTGGATTAGTGCTTGGCCTCAGAAGGTAGAACTGGTGTGTGTGTGTGTGTGTGTGTGTGTGTGTGTGTGTGTGTGTGTGTGTGCAGGCACAGTTGCAAAAAAAATATTTGGACTTAATGTAAGGAAGGGCTTCCCAGCCATTAAAATTGTCCATCAATAGGATAAGTTTCTTTGGGAAATCACACCACTGGAGGTTTTCATTATGAATTTTTATGGTGGTTTGTTGTTGTTTTTGCTTGTCCTTTGTTCTCAAAGAGGACCATGACATCAGGAAGGTGATGCCATGACTTGCAAATGAATTGGATTTAAGTGAAGGAGGGCTGTGCAAAGTCACCAGCCTCGCTCTCTCCTCTAGAGCCATCTGGGTCTAGTGGCAAGATATAGATCACGATGACTAGAGATGGTTCCCCCAGCAACTTATGGAGAACATTGTAGAAAGGGTTCCTTTTAGGGTACAAGATAGACTCAATGCCTGCTGAGATCTCTTCCAGCTCTGAGTTTCTGTGATACCAGATGTAGGGGACTTTGGAACAAATATTTCTTTTGGCCCTGTGCTTCTCTGCTGAGATCATGCTGGGTTCCACCGAGACATCAGATTTCCCAACATCAAGTCATAGAATTGCTCTCAAGTCTCTTAGTGACAATCTTTCTCTCAGGGTTTGCAAATGAGGTTCTTCCCTCTGTCCTACTCTCAGGCCAACATGGGGGAGGGATGGAGGAAACAATCACAGAGCATGCTCTGGGCCAAGGAGGAACTCAACAAGTAACACCCTTTGGAATGCTGCGGCCGAGCTTAACTAGTTCCAGATTTGCACAGTTCCCGTCAGAACATGTAATGAGGAATAGGGCCTTGGCTAATCAGTGAGGACCTAGCAACAGCACAACAAGAGTGCCAGCAAAACCTGTTTCTCATGGCTTTGGTGCTTTCCCAAATAGAGAACACAGTTTTGGAGAACTGAAAGCTGGTGCAAGGGCTCAGGGGCTTTTCTTGTGGTGGTTGCCATCACATCTTCTCAGCAACTATGGTCTTAATCTGCTTCCTGCTACCAGCCAGAAGTCCACCCTCCGTCCCCAAACAATGATCCTCTGTTACCTGGCAGCCTCGTTCAGTCCTTGGCAGATTAGAGTAGGAATGTAAATTCAGAGCTGGAAGGGACCTAATCTGTCATTTAATCTAATTCTCTTATTTTGTAGAGGGGGAAACTGAGGCTCCCAAAAGAGAAGTGACTTTGCTGAGATTATACATGTAGTAAGTGGCAAACTCTCAAGAATCCAGCTCAGGTCCTGTGATTCTAAATCCAGAGTTCTTTGGCTAAAGAGCTCTGATGAATCAGAAATAATAGCAATGCTATTAATAATAGTTCACACTTATAAAGTGATTTAAAGCTTCACTGTACCTCCCTCATAAAAACCCTGTGAGATTAGGGGATAGAGATACCATTCTCTTTGAGCAGAGGGTAGTCTGGGGTGCGTTTATGGCCACTCAGCTATCAGGTATGGGAGCCTGGATTTGTAGTCAGAAGAACTTAGTTTAACAGCAGTGAATCCTTGATGCCTGAAAGGATCTTTGTGACTCGCTTGGGCTTCTACCATCAAGGCTTCCTTCAGGACATCCGATACCTCAGCAGTTCTAATAGTTATATTTAAAGGGGGTGTTCCATAAGAGTCTTACTTAGGAAGCTGAAAGGGCTATAGATTCTTTTTCTCTATTTTTCTTTTCTTTTTAAGTTTTATTAATGTCTTAAAAAAAACCCAACATCAAAGTAATTGCTATCGATTCTCCCCCCATAAACATAATGGATCCTTTTATAACAAAGAAAAACAGTCAAGCCAAGCCAGTGGACACTGGCCTTGTTTGACACTGTATGTCATAATCTGCACCCACATTCTGCCCTTTCCACCACCCCTCACCCTTGCCTCATTTCTTCTCTAGGGTCAAATTTGGTCATAGCAATTACTTAACATTTGGATTCACTTGAGGGTCCTTTTTGTTAACTTATGGATGACTTTGTATATTGGCCTCCTGGTCCTATATATTTTATTCTGTATCAGTTCATCCAGGTCTTTTACCTGAATTCCTCATATTTATTCTTTCTTGTGGTACAATGACATTCCATTGTATTCATGTGAATGAATGAATAAAAAAAAAGCACTTATTAGATTGTTATTATGATGTTCCAGTCACTGTCCTAAATGCTGGGAATACCTATATAAAAATCAAGTCAGTCCTTTAATTTCTTTTTTTTTTTTTGCAGGGGGAAAGCAAGGCAATTGGGGTTAAGTGATTTACCCAAGGTCACAGTTAGTAAGTGTTAAGTGTCTGAAGTCAGATTTGAACTCAGGTCCTCCTGACTCCAGGACCAGTTCTGTATTCATTGTACCACCTAGCCGCCCCCAGTCCTTTAATTTCAAGGCACCTAGGCAGCAAGATGGCACAGTGGGTAGAGACCTTGCCCCGGAGTCAGGAAGACTTGTTTTCAAATTCAGCCTAAAGTTCTTGCTAGCTGTGTAACACTGAGCAGATCACTTAACTTCTGTTGGCCTCAGTTTCCTCGCCCATTTAATGGGGATCATAGTACAACTGGTAAAATATTTGTAAAGCACTTTGCAAACCTTAAAGTGTTATTTAGATGCTAGATATTGCTATTATTATTAACAACAATAATAAAGAACATATCTGGGGCAGCTAGGTGGTGCAGTGAATAAAGCACTGGCCTTGGAGTCAAGGGGACCTGAGTTCAAATCCAGCCTCAGACACTTGACACTAGCTGTGTAACCTTGGGCAAGTCACTTAACCTCAATTGCCCTGCCTTCCCCCCTTCCACCCTCCCCCCCCCCCAAAGAAGAAGTTATGTGAGTATGGGAAGGTGGCACATGGGGGAGAGTGGAGGCTAGGGAGAGGTCTTACGGTGAGAGGAGTCACAAAAAAATGGGCATGTCCTTTTCAGGAATGGGAAATGATAATGTTGATTTGATTCCTGTTCTTAGAGCTAAACGTAGAAAAAGTTTAAGGTGAAGGTAAGGGAAGAAGAAATGAAGATGTCCAGAGAATGGCAGGCAGTGTGGTAGACTTGGGTTGGTCTAATAGGGGAGAATTCTCATCACTCAAGAGCTCAGGCCACTACCCTTCCTCCAGCTGGAGAGCACCGGGGGTAGGCAAAGAGGCACAGCATGCCACAATCTGTTCAGTCACTCCCCAGTTGGTAGGCATCTACAATTATCCCTTCCACATCTTGGAGGTTAGGGGTGCGGCACCTCCCCACCCCCCAATCTGGAAAATCTGTGTAAAATATTTTGGCCTTCCCTTTGTATTAGAGAAGTCTGAATTTTTTTTTCTTTTTCTTTTATGGGGTATTTACAGTACCTTACTGTAAAATTTGGATTAAGTATTTGATCATAGGCTCTGTGTTGTCTGCTGGCCTTCATGCGTCATCTGCAGATTCCTCAAGATTCCCCCCAAATTCTCATTTTATTTCTTATGCTGACCTGAGATACATCAAAACCGCAGTGGGAAAAGTTGTGATGTGGAAGGGATAACTGTACTTCATTTCTTTGCTGTGGCTCTCTTGGGGCCATTAGGAAAGAATGTAACCCATTCTTCATTTCAAAGAGCAGTGGAGGTTTCCTTTCGGTGCTCGAGTGCCCCCACATTGTGCCCCCAAGACTGTCCCCTATAGTAGTCAGGCTTCCAAGGAAGGGTTCACAACGAAAATAGTAACTGAAAAAATCTCAATGCTGATCACTGTCATCTTTGACAGAAAAAAAGGGAATATTCTTCAGCATAAAATATAAACATAGGAATGAGTCATTATGTCCACTTCTTTACATATTTACAACTTGGTCTTGAATAAGCTTGAGAAAATTGCCACAGAAAACCTTTTCCCAGTTGCCTGTAATTTCGCTATCCTCATGGTTGACCAAGCTAGCTGTTTCCAGAGTGTCCCTATCCCTTCCCCCAATGCTCTATGAATACAATTGGTCAGAGATCTAGGCAAATGAGGCTGAAGCAGTGAGTTCAAATCCTGTGTGGGGCAGTTAGCTCTGGCCTGCCAGGATCACAGATGGCACCTCTCGCCCCCACAAGCAAACTTGCAAATGGCTCCTTTGGACCCAAGGGCCATAAAATAAGGGAATGTAGGCACTTCAGTACCAATCTGTCCCTTATGGTGAGATTTATGCTGGGATACATGCCCAATTTATGATAGGTAAGAAGAACCACTGAAAAAAAAAGAATTTGAGCTAGAAAGGGCCTTACAGGCCATCTGGTCCATCTGTTCTATCTTACAGAGGAGAAGAATGAGGTCTAGAGAGAGAAAATGACTTGTTCAAGGTCACACAGGTGTTAAGTAGAAGAGTTGGTCTTTGAGCCAAGGCCTTCTGTCTCCAGAACAATCACAGTAGCTAGTATTTATTAACGCTGTAAAGTCTGCCAGGTGCTTTATGCATATTATGTCATTTGATCCATGGATGCTCTCCCCTATTTCTCCCTGAGATTTCTGCTTTCACTCATCCATAGTGTGGACCCTGAAGGAAGGAGCCATGTTTGCATTTGGTATGTTGTCTAGAAGTTGGCTGATGCTCAAATGCTCACTATATTGTATCAAACATGTACCTATTTAGGGTAAGTGAGACGTGAGGGACAGTTGGCATTTATTACAATTTTGGCCAAGTTTTTCTGCGGGGTCTTTCTTGCTCCAGGGCAATGGTTTGCTGATAAATGTCATAACAACCAGCTCTCAGAAAAGCACGATACTTTAAACGTTTAGTCTACATCAGTAACATCTTCTCCTTCACTTTCTTCAGTTTATATAATGACCTAAACAATAAATCAAACCCTCATTTATAGCATTTGCCATTTTCTAAGGTGTAAATACTCATACTGAAAACTCAACAATCAGCTTTCCATTGGTTAGAGCCGACTCTGGCATCCCTCTGCAGTCTGAGTCCTGCTACCGACTCCATATCAGGTCAGACTTTGAGGCCTGGCTCTGAACTTCTAAGTTATAGGGACAAGTTGTTGTTGTTGTTCAGATGTTTTAGTTGTGTCTAATTCTTTGTGACCCATTTGGGGTTTTCTTGGCAGAGATACTGGAGTGATTTGCCATTTCCTTCTCAGGCTCATTTTATAGCTGAGGAACCTGAGGCCAACAGGGTTAAGTGACTTAACAAGTAGTAAGTATCTGAAGCTAGATTTGAACTTAAGAAGATGAGTTTTCCTGACTCTAAACCTCCCACTCTCTCCACTGTGCCACTTAGCTGCTCTGATTGGGATCATGGGGTGCCCTTAATGAAGTGACCTTGACCTTGACCCTCTGTGAATAGGTTGTGAATATATTGCTCCTGGGCCCTGCTATGTACTAAGGATAGTTATTTCTTCAACAGATATCAATCAACAAGCATTTCCCTAGTGCCTGCTATTATCAGGATCATCACTGAGAATATAAAGATAAAAATAAAATAGTCTCTATTTGCAAGGATCCGATATCGATTGGAGGAGACAACATGGGCATATATAAGTATATACAGAATTATACAAATAAATAGCAAGGTGATTTGGGGAGGGAGTCAGCAGTACCGTAGTGCAGATCAGGGAAGGGTCGTGTAGGAGATGATACTTGTGCAGAGATTTTTGAGGGGCCTGGGGGATAGCTGGTGCAAAAGCATGGAGGTGGGAGATGTAGTTTTATGTGTAAAGAACCAAAAGAAGGCCTGTTTGGCTGGACTGTAGAACGTGGGAAGGGGGACAATGCATAACAAGGCTGGAAAAATATTTGGGGGTGAAGTTGTAAAAGGCTTTAAAGCCCAGAAGAGGAGTTTTCTATTTGATTCTAGAAGAAATGGGGAACATTGGAGTCTATCAAATAACAGCTTTAGAAATATCACTCTGGTGGCTAGAAGGAGGATGACTTGGTGTGGGGAGAGACTTGATGGAGAAGGTCGATTAGGAGGTGATTGCACTAGGCCAGGCAAGAGATGATTTATAGTGCCACCAAGTATATTAGATGCTGAGATAGATATAGAGAACAAAACCTGAGGTCAGGCATTAGTAGAGCTTACTAAAGATGGTCTTCCATTATACGACTAAGGGAAAGGTGCAGAAAATCCAAGATCCCAATGTACATGTTGTTTGTTGATTATTTTTAAAAAAGCATTTGATTTAATAGAACAAAACACAGACCTAAAAGTGCCACCCATCCATTCATTCCAATTATTCAGGATTCTTTGAAAGACATAACAACAGTTTTAATGACTCTGATCTTGGATACCAGGGAAGGTAGGAAGCAGGGAGGCATATTCTTCTAAAGGTTTCTGCTGCTTTCATGGAGGAAATCCAGCTCAGAGCCCAAGTTGAAGAGGGATTCCCTATAGATGGTGAAGTCTTCAGGCTCTTCCTGTTTTCTCATGACATCATTATGGCTCCATCAAGCCCTAGAATATTGCAAGAGTATTTTGAAGGAGATCTGTAATCACTCTAAAGAGTGATTACAATCAGGAAAAACCAGATGGTTGAAGAGCATCTATTGCCCAGATTATGACATATATATAGAGTTTGTCCTTGTTTGTGTGTGTGTGTGTGTGTGTGTGTGTGTGTGTGTGTGTGTAAATTTTTCTAACTGGTTCCATCTGTCCTAGCATGTGGTTGGAAACTCCCATTGGCTATGTAGCTAGAACTATCAGGATCTTCAAAAGGGCCTTCCCTTTATAGCATGGTACTCTCATCAGACACTGGGACTAAAGGAATCACCTCACTCTCCCAGATGAGAATGTGGCTAAGAGACAGACTGAGCTGATTTAGGCACTTTTGAAGATGTCGACAGTTCTGGCTATGCAGCCAATGGGAAGAAAAGGCTTCTTTCAATGTTGACGTAGGTCAATAAGAAACAGTACAAAATGTCCACATGTGCGCTCTTCTCATACATCTTTAAAATTCTCCTGAAAATAGGTAATGTCTTTTGTACTAGCTGATGGAGTGAAGTCTGTACGTGTCATGGCCACTCATTATGGGGTATCCCAAAAGTTTATAAGTAGTTTTAAGTTTTAATAGTTTAAAATGCACTAACACTTTTAGGATATATGTGTGTGTGCGTATCTGACCCTTATTCAATAAATTCCAATGTTCCCATATTTCTTCTATAATCAAGTATAAATTCTACTTAAGGGTTTCAAAGTCCTTTACAATCTGACCCTCAAAATACTTTTCCAGTCTTGTTATGCATTATGTAGGTACATGTGTGTATATGTGTACATGTATACGTATGGATATATATATATACACACAGGTGTAGATATAATATATACAGAAAGACAGATACGTGTGTATATATGTACATACATACATAAATATGCACATGTATGTACACACACACACCAGCCAATATAAAAGAATAAGGTAAGCCCAGAATTAAACAGGAAGAAGAGAATGAGTGTGATTTCCTTCAGGATGTTATGTAGCTCCTTTAATGAGCCCAAAATTTCTCCCAAAAGCAAAGGCTCATTTTTTTTAATACCAATATTTGGATGGTGTTTTTGATTGGATAATGGAGCACTGGAATCTTAGGGTCTTAGTTATAGTGCTAGGAGGGACCCCAGAGGCCTTCTCATACAATGCTGTCATTTTACAGTTGTGGAAACTGAGTCCCTGAGAGGTTAAGAGACTTGCCCTAGGTCACACAGATAATCTCACAGGTGAGATTTGAACTGGGTCTTCTGATTCCCGAGCTAGTATTCTTTCTGCTATGGCCTCTGAAGAATTAAAAATGAGTATCAGCAAGAGGGCAACAGAGAGATCAGGCTACAACATCGAACAAAAAGGGAGCTTTGAGGTCATCAGGGAAATGTAGGAGGGCCTGGCAAAATGTGGCAAAAATGAGGATAGTTATGGAGTGGATGGCTTTAGTGTTCCAACGGTGTCCACATGCTGCTGGGAGAGGAAGGATTCCAGAACACTGAAAGGATTCCCTGTGGTGAACATATGGGAGGGTATGGACAAGAGTCACATGGGATTGGCAGGAATGAACAGGTTGTGACCTGCAACTTTGGAAGGGACATCCAAAAGAATGAGCTCACCAGTTCACTGGAGTGTTTGAGCCCCTAAGTACCTTGTTGATTTCAAAGGCCTGGTTGAAAAGAGGACACTGAGTAAGCTTGGAATTATTCTGTGGGCTGGAATACTAGGGTTATCTGGGTTTGATCCTCTCCTTCCTTATCTTTTCTTTATCTTTTTCTCTCTTCGTGATGAGGAAGAGGTGAGGCAGGACACCTTCTACTTGGTGTCCCAACCACACAAACAGAGAGATTGTAAAGATCCTGAGAATTTTTTCAGGGATCCCAAATTACCTGATGGTAGCCAGAGCCTTGGGCTGGTAACACTGCCAGACACATTCTTGAGAATCACTGGACATTAAAGAGAGATTCTGATATAGTTCCTTGTGGTGTGCTGTGGTCACAAATCCATATTATGATTCCGGAAGCTCATGTTCCTAGGGTTTGATGTAAGAGAAATCTATCCAGGCTCTTTGTAGCAATGGAGTGCAGAGACATACAGATTCCACAGTCACTTTTCTTCCTTCTTCCTGTTGAAGGGGATGGTGCCAGTGGTACCTTTAACAGCTAAAATTTAATCAGCGCTCCATAGGTTAAAGAGGAATTCAGTGTAGACATATAGACTGTATCTTCTCTTACTCACTTTGTTTCATGATCTTATCAGGTACATTCTCAGGCCCAGAGTGAAGAAATGCTGCAATGGAAGAAGGGATAGATGGAAGAAGGGATAGAAAGGACTTCACAGGGTCTACTAAATTCAAGAGAGAGCAAGAAAGGAGTCACAAAAAGGTCTATGAAAGAGGGGTCCTGTCCAATCTCCTAGGTTACTATGGGAGTTGGACCTGCCAAGATGGCAGATATGTGGCTTCCTCCACCACTAATTACTCACCCGGAATATCTACTCAAAGGGCAGGGTAACTAACAATAGCCTTAAAATGCTAATGAAGGAGCTTGTTGGAGTGAAAAGAGAATCACATTTGGAATTGGGAGACCTGGCTTCAAAACTCAATTCTACCACTGACTCCTGGTGTGTGCTTGGGGAGGCATCACTTCCCCCTCTGAGCCTCATCTTCCTCTTCTATAAAAATGAGGGACTAGGGGCAGCTAAGTGGCACAGTGAATAGAGCACTGGCCCTGGAGTCAGGAGGACCTGAGTTCAAATCCAGCCTAAAATGCTTAACACAAAACTAGCCATGCGACCTTGGGCAAGTCACTTAACCCCAATTGCCCTACCCTCTCCTCTCTAAAAAGCAAAAAAATAACAATAATAAATGAGGGACTATATGAGACTGGTAATATACTGGAAGCAAAAAAGCAATGACCAGTTCCGTGTAATTGGTGGATTTGTGGCAGCTGGATCAGGTAGTTATTGTCATGACTGATTAACGTAATGGAGCTCATGAGGTCATAGCTCTAGAGCTAGAAAGGTCCAGCCACCGTGATTGGTCTTCTTGATGTTGTTATAGTTCACCTTTTGTTTTCAAAGAAGACTAGACACTGTCTAGTCCAGCCACTCATTTTACAGATTAGGGACCTGAGGCTCAACAACAATTAGTGAATTGCCCAATATCACCCAGGTAGTAAGTAGCAGTTGGACCCAGATCCTTTGAAATACTAAAACCATGGTTTCCAATGATGTGGCTTAGTTGTGGACAGCTGGAAAATAACAGCAAAAGACAGAGCAGTCTGTTTCAGAATGATTAAGGCTGGAGTAAAAGATAAGTATACCAAAAAGAGTGCTGTACTTGGAGAGTTGGAAGACCAGGTTTTGGGACCTTGTTGTTCAGTTGTTTTTCAATAGAGTCTGACTCTCTGTGGCCCCATTTGGGGTTTTCTTGGCAAAGATACTGGAGGGGTTTGCCATTTCCTTCTCCATCTTATTTTACAGATGAGGAAACTGAGGTAAACAGGGGTCAGTGACTTGTTCAGGGTCCCACAGTTAGTAAGTATCTGAAGCTAGTTTGAAATCAAGAAGATGAATCTTCCTGATTTCCCTAGCACTGCGCCATCTAGCTACCCTTACAATTTAAATAAGCCCCTATGCAAACTGAAGGAGGTTTCTTCTTCTGAACCTCAGTTTCCTCCTGTGTAAAACTGAGTCAATAATATTTACTCTACCTACTTCATAAAGCTGTTGTGAAATACTTTATAGAAAATGCTACAGAAATGTGAGGTATTACTATTATTACTAAGCGGAATCAAAAACATAAATTTCCCAAGAGGAAGTAAATGCTTTGAAGAAAAAGGAACTAGGGCAGACCCTCCCCTTTCCGGTCCCCACCTATTTGGTTCTCTTTATTATGTGGTTCTTTTTGGATTTGGGCAGGGGAAGTATAGACCCTGCTGGAGCCTGGCCTTGTCTGGCCCTGCCCATCCTTACTTCCTTGTTTCTGCCTCTCTACTTCTGGTGGCCTCCAGGTCCTACCCACCCTATCTGGCCTCCTTCCAGCTCCAAGTCTCTCTGCTTTTGTCTGCTCCTCAGCTCACATCTACTGACACAGAAACCTTTTGGGAGGTCCAGAAGGGTTATGGGTGCTAGGTGATGGGTCAGGAGTGAGAACTAATGAGAACTAAGGCTGGGGTAGCATACAGACAAGAATAGTGGTGGTGATTATCATGAGGTATAAAGATACCTCACAGTATAATGACGAGTAGTAGCAAACCTTGTAGGCAGAAAGGTCTGGGTTCAAGTACCACTTCTGTGTGATCTTTTTTTTTCCCCACTTCTGTGTGATCTTGGGTGAGGAACAAACCCTTGGTACCTCAAACAACTCTAAGTCTTTAAGTTACTGATGAGTTGCTGATCTATCATCAGAAGGAGTTTCCACACTGAGAATTCCTTACAAGGATGAATTCACAAATTTGGACCAAAAAAAAAAAAGAAGATAAGAATAACTCAGAGTTCTAGTGTACTAAGAGCTTTCATTACCCTGTGAGGTAGATAGTCAAGTGCTAATCATCCCCACTTTACAGATATAGAAATCAAGGCCCAGATAGGCAGTGACTTGCTTATGGTTTTGTAACTACAGAGTATTGGAGCTAAATTTCCAACTCAAGTCCAGCTATTTACCACTATACCATGTGGCCTAGAAAATGCAGGTCTCCAGATAATCACTCACTGAGATTGTTCCCCCCGACTTAGCTAAATAAAGAACATGGACATGAAGCCCTTCAGACACATTAAGATCTTTTTGACCTTTGGGTTATTATTTTGACCCATCCTTTTGCTTGAGTTTTGGCAAAAAAAATATTCTATTGAAGTAACCTGTTTTATGAATGGAAATCCTACCACTTATTTACCCTGGAACCATTTTAACTTCTTATCCTTTTTACTGCCCACCAAGCCCTCCTTGCCTCTTGAATGAAGCCTTCTCTGCCTTCTAGCCCTCACTGATCTTGGTCTGGTTTCAAAGGTTATTAGAGATCCAAGGGATCTTAGAGATCAAGTTAGTATGAGTCCGTCATTTTACAGTGGAAGAAACTGAGGCCCCCAGAGGTGAAGTAGGCAGGTCTAAGTCAGAGAATAGTAAGTGGCACATCCAAGATTCAGACACCTAGTCTAGGGTTCTTTCCTTTGATATCAAGCTCACTCCTGAATTTCTCTGATCCTAATAGTCTGTTGGGGTTTTCAGGGAAGACTAGCACCTCTGGAGTGAGAGCTAGCTGAGTCCAGCTTCATACAGCTCTCACCTGTGGCTCTAAGAATCTACAGCATGTACAGCGGCCACACCCTGGTAAAACCGTCTAGGCAGGCAGGCTGGCTAAACCAGGTTGAGGGTAACCAAGAGGCCTTCAAAATTGTCAATGAGTTAGGAGGATGTCTACCCCAAGCATGTGAAGACTTCTCCTGGTAGAATGGGGGTGGATTCTGTTCCAATAGCTGTGGAGGGGGCTGAAGCAAGTCCTATGGAGTGTTTGGATCTTGGTTGAACATCGAAGGCACCTAGGTCATGCACTGCATCCTGGGCCATCACCCATCATCTTGAATTTTGTCCTGCCACTGGACTTTAACGTCTCTGGAAAAGAGAGTGAGGCTGATGATTTTGTGCAGCCCTGCCTCACTTAAATCCAATTCATGGGCAAGTCAAGACATCCCCTGTGATGTCATTGATCCTCTTCGAAAACAAAGGACAGACAGCAATGGTATACCACATTTGGCATTTAAGGATCTTTAATGAATATTAGTCATCTCCCCAGTTAGACTATAGATCCCATGAAATTAAGGACCATATCTTACATTCTTGTTTGATACATAGATTTAGAGTTGGAAGTGACCTAATAGGTCACTTAAGTCAAGCTCATCACTTTGTAGATAAGGAAATTTAGGCCCAGAGACATTAAATCACTCCCTCCAGGCTGCCCAGCTAAGAAGTGGCTGAGTCAGGATTTGAACCCAGGTCCTTGGTTCCCAAATCCAGTCCTTTATGCTCTACTACCTTGTTCACAGTGCCTGTTAACAGAGTGTAAAAAATTTGCTTTCTGAATGATCAGACAGAAACTGAAGAGAAGACATTTTTCTTAATAAATCTAAATGTTTAGCCCCATTGAGCCTACTCCTCTAAATACGAACAATACATGTTTCTATAGAGCTTTAAGGCTTACAAAACATTTTCTTCACCATACCTCTGTATGTCCAAGGACTATTGATCCTATTTTTGAGGTGAGAAAACTGAGGCCTAAAGAAACTATGGTCACAGCTAGTGTGAGTTGTTGTGTCAGGGCTCATGTCTGAAGCTAGTTCTTCAGATTCTAAATTGAGTCCTACTATATCACAGTGTTGCTAAACATTCTTGGAAGTGGTTCCAGGATCCTTAGATATTCCCTCCTTGGGTGCTAAGTTTCCTGCCCTGCAGCTGATCAGATGAGTCTTTGAGTTCCCGTCTCTGCTTCATTGCTGATGTGCCTAGGCTGGCACTATTACCAAACAAGGCAGCTGGCCAACCCATGTTGTCTAAATATTGAGAGGAGTTGTCAGGGAAGTTTCCTTGGTGACTGAAATGCTGATTGGCATGCAGGTGATGGGAAGATAGGGCCTTCACTATCTTGTCGTCATGAGTGTATTTGTTTTCTTTATCTCTAACCTAAAGCTGATTGAGGAATTAAGGGGGGAAACTGGTAATCTGGCATTTCAGGCAGGCAGTGATCCACGCTAAACCAAAGGAAATTCTAGGGAAATCTTCAGGGATGGTCAATAGCCAATGGCAAGAGGACTTCAGGTATTAGCTCAAACTCAGTATCTGGAATCTGAGTGGCAAGGGCTGATTTATCCTCCAAAAGCTGGCATTTCAACGTCTTACATCAATACTTCAAAGACCCGTTTTGTCCATGTAACTATTCCCTTTATAGACTAAAAAAAAAAAAGGATTTTAGTCCTCTATTTAAAGGAAGGGAGGGACTTGATGAAGTCCATTGAGTGAGTCCATTTAAGGCAAGATGGGAACAGAGCTCAGCCTGGAAGAAATGTAGAGCGTATGGAGGGTAATAGTATGAACTAAGGACAGAAAGATAGGATTCAGACTGGGAAGATCTTCAAACGCCAAGATCAGTGACACAGCTTACTCATTAGACAATGGTAACTGCTAAAGGCTTTTAAGAAGGGGAATAACATGAACAGAGCAGCATATTATTGAGACTACTTGGGCATGAAGTAGTATGTATACGAAGTAGAGATATATTTAACTTGGGGTCAATAATGAGAAGCAGGGAGATAGAAGCATTCCCCCCACCCTGCTATGGGTGGCTGGTGGGGTGAGCTTTTTTCCCACAGTATCCATGGTTCTTATAATTCTCTTACGGTCTTTTCCTTCAGATTTCCATATTTGCAAGTGAGGAGCAGTTCCCTCCAAAAGGGATTAACAGGTGTGATGTCTTTTCTAGAAAAATTACTCCGTATATAAAGTAAATATCAGGTACAGGAAAGTTTTTATTTCCTCAGCCAAGGGAAAAAATGCTTACAACATAAAAGGCAGGTAAGTGCACACTGACAAAAACTTAAAACATGAACTAGGGACCTGTCACAAAGCCACGAAAGAGCCCATAAACAGATACAAAAACATACAAGGCACCCAAAGAAGTCACAAAAGCCCACAAACAGGGACAAAAGTCCCTCACTCTTGGGTGAGAAAACAAATTGTCTTGCATAAAAATTCCTCTATGGGACATTCTAGCACATAGGACAATACACAAGTGTCTATAGTGGATCCCCTCCTGATATATAAGGCAGTCTAGGTGGAGATTTGGACAGAATCGGTCCTCAGTCTCTTTTGCGTAATCATCACTTATGTCATACACGCTAAGTATGGGTGTTCCTCAATGCTCTGTCCTGAACCCTCTTTTCCCTCTATACTCTTGGTCTTGGATCAAATGAAAAAATATTTGTAAAACACTTAGCATGGTACCTGGCTCTTAGTAGGTGCTTTATAGATTTCATTCCCTTCCCTTCCTCTTCCCTCTTGGTGACATCATGAATTTCTATGGGTTCACTTATCATCTCTAAACAAATGACTCCTAGATCTGTATATCTTGCTCTAATATGTCTTCTAAGCTCTGGTCCTACATCGCCAACTGCCTATTTGACCATTCAGAATTGATGTCTGATAGGCTTTTAAATTCAATATGTCAAAACAGAACTTATTATCTTTCCCCCAAAACCCTCTTTTCTTCTGAACTTCCCTGTTATTGTCTAGGGCATCATTGTACTTCTAGTCACTCAATTTCACAATGTTGGTGTTATTTTCTATGCTTCATTCTCACTTACTCCACTTATCCAATCAATCGCCACATCTTGTCACTTTTGTCTCCACAGTACTTCTCACTAAGTCCCTCAGACTCTGATCCCACAGCCACCATTCTAGTTCAGGCCACTGTTACCTCTCAGTACAGAACAGTGGTTCCCAAAAGTTTTTGTTGCACAAATCCCTTCAACAACAACAAAAAAATGTGTTGTGAACCCCAAGGGAAATTAATATGCTAATAATATTGTAATTATTCTTCTAGATATATTAATTAACTGCTTATAATAACTATAACAATACCTTTTGGCTCAAAAACTCTGAATTAAAATTTGCATTATATAATTATAATTATAAAATATAAAATTGTATTCTACCTACAACTATGAAAACTCTAAATATAAAATTCTAAAACTAATTATAAAATACTTAAAACACAAGGGTTCATCATTTGTAAATCAATTTCCAAGGGATGGTCAGATGCACATACATACCCTCATTTGTGTTCTGTGCACTGTGCTAGAGTACCTTCTCTTTGGTAACCCTCTTTAGGCCCTTTATTTTATGTGGGACATCTGTAAGAATTAAGAAAAATAATCCAGGAAGTCCTCACATCCTTTCTACAAGACCACATTATTTAATTTATCTTACACATTTTGTTGACTATGAGATGGTTTATAATGGTTTCAAGATGACTTATAATGCATAAGCCCAATGATCATGGTTTTCAAATAGCCTGATATTTTCTCTGCAGGAATGTAAAATGTCTTGATCATGTGATTATACAGCAAATGAGGTATGACTATAGAGTAAGAGGGGGTAACAAAGGAGGGCTACTCTAGTACAGTGCACAGAAAAAAAAATGAGAGTATGTGCATAAATCAGATCATCCATTGGAAACAGATTCATAAATGTTGAACCTTGTGATGGTTTGGAAACAGTTTGATGATAGGTTGAGAAACTGAAAGAACATGTTGTACTTAGTGAGAAGCAGTTAGACTCCAGGTCCAGCACTTTATCCACTGAACCACCTAACTACCCATTTGTAGCACAATTTAGGCAATTGTTTACCGTTTAAGGTGCCACTGAAGCATTTTTGTTGTGAACTCTTGGATTGTCATGGAGAACAAGTGGGAAGCACTGTCCTAGACTATTGCAATAGCATCCTACTTGTTCTCCCTGAATCAATTCCCTCCTGATCCAATCCATCTGCCATGTAGTTACCAAAGTGTTTTATTTCTAAAGCTCAGGTATGTTTGTATCGTTCTCTATCCTCCCTACTCAGTATACTCCAATGGCTCCTGTTACCTCCAGAATCCAATAGAAATTCTTTTCTTTGACATTTAAAGCTATTCACAACCTAGTCCCTTCTAAACTTTCTAGACTTCTTACACATTACTACCAGCAATGTGGTACAGTGTACCAATGGGCAGCTAGGTGGTGCCATAATGCACAGAGAGCTGGGGCTAGAGTCAGGAAAAATCACGAATTCAAATCTGACCTCAGATTTGTCTGAGGTGTGTGACCCTAGGCAAGTCACTTAACCCTATTTGCCTCAGTTCCTCATCTGTAAAATGAGGGTGAGAGGGAAATGACAAAACCACTCCAGTGTTATGGAGTATCTTTGCCAAGAAAATTCTAAATGGGGTCTTGAAGAGTAGGACGTGACTGAAAAAATGATTGAACAACTCACAGGGTAACCCTAGAATTCTACTTAGCAGCTACTCTTTTGGGGTACTCAAGAAAATGAGTACAAGTTGAAGTGAGTAGCTCAGAGGGGTGCTGTCCATCTATGTACGTAGATGTACATGTGAAGAGGGTACCCACAAAGAAGCTTATGGTTGCCTGAGACCCCAAAATACCAACATGCTGGGTCCTGTGGAAAGAATTCCACTCAAGTCTTCTCAGCCAAAGAAAAACAAAGTTTACTGAAAATTCACCATATGAGGTAGACTCTTAAGGAGCCAGTCTATGCTAGGTCATTCTATGGCACTTTCACACAGAGGAAGTCTGTACCAAGCCATTCCACAGCGCTCTCACACCACATGGAGGGAAGATGGGATTCTATATACAGAAAGGTTGTGGGAGGAATCTAGGGGTGGTCTAGAGGAGGAATTTGGGGAGGGTCTTCAGGAGGAGTCAGATGAGGTCAGACTCCAATAATGAGTGATTAAGGGTGGGAAGTTGCTGGAGGCTACCTGGAGACCATAGACAATGGTGGACCAGGCCAGTTCAAGGGTAGGAACAGGAGCATCAAGGGTGGGAAACTATTGGAACAAGAGAGGGCTAAAGACTTGGGCAGAGCCACAACTTAAGGCTCATGACTTCAGGCTAATGCCTTCCTGTGGGAAGATTTACTTCAAGGGGTTTCTCAGGGCCTGTACCTCAAAGATTCAAGGAGAGCTCAAGGAGGGGTCCCAGAGCATGCACCTCATCACCAGGAGGAACAAGGGCCATGTTGTCCACTGTTCCAGCTCTATGGCTTGCCCCTAGATGTCAGATTATCCTCTCTTCTGTTGTTTCCAGCGTGGCCTCAGGGATGGAACATGGTACTTGGAGTCAGGAAAAAAGGTTCAGGTTGTGCCTTAGATAATGTATGATTTTGGCTCTAGGGCTGGTGCTCTATTCAATGGGCCACCTAGCTGCACCCAACTCTAAATCTTTAATCCTCTGATCTTTTTGCCCTCTCTACTTCTGTTTTTGTTATTAAGTTGTTTTCAGTAATGCAGTCTCTCTGTGACCCCATTTGGGGTTTTCTTGGCAAAGATGCTGTAGTGGTTTGCCATTTCCTTCTCTAGTTCATTTTACAGATGGAGAGAGTGAGGCAAACAGGGTTAAGTGACTTGCCTAGGATCACATAACTAATGTCTGAGGCTATATTTGAATGCTTGTCTTGGGCTATTCCCAAAGGGTAACAGTCAATAGATCAGTTTGACAGCTAGGTGGTGCAGTGGATAGAGCACTGGGTTTGGAGTCAGGAAGATTCATGTTGAAGAGTTCAAGTATAGCCTCAGACACCTACTAGCTGTGTGACCCTGGGCAAGTCACTTAAACTTATTTTCCTCAGTTTCCCCATCTGTAAAATGAGCTGGAGAAGAAGAAATGGCAAATCACTCTAGTACCTTTGCCAAGAAAACTCCCCAATGGAGTGACAAAGAGGCTGACAGGGCTAAGAATACTGAACAATAGACTGAAACATAAGAAAGCATAAAGAGTTAATGTGTAATCAGCTTGGAATGGTAGCCTGGGGCTTGATTGTGAAAAGTTCTAAATGCCAAATAAAGGAATTTGTATGTAATCTTTTAGAGTCTAGACCCTAGGGAGCCACTGCAGCTTCTTGGGTGGGAGAGTGGAAAGGTCAGATGGATTCTTTAGAACTATTCATCTTAAAAGGTCTCTGGTTCTGACATTCTGTCCTCTATGTTAACATTTAATATTCCATTGTTCTCAGTTCTTACAAGTCTGTGTTTCATGTTCTAACAATCTTTGATTCTAAGGTCCCTTCCAGCTTTGACATTCTGTATTTTCATGAACTTTCCCTCTGAGATCTAATGCTTTAGAGAGACATCTGAAATTGGATGTGTCACCACTGACATCTCCTTAGTTCTCACACCTACAAAGGTGAACGCTGCCCCCTTATCCCTGACCTCAAAGCCAATTTTTATGACTCACTCTTGTTGGCTCTACCCAACCAGGCCACGGTGAAATCTACGTGAAATATTCCACATTTGACCTCTTCCTCTATATTTTTACAGTTTTTACTCTAATTTGGAGCCCAATTTTCTCTCCTGGAATTACAGCAACATTTTTTCTGATTTCCGCATTCTCAGGTTAGAAGTCATCTAAAATGACTAAATAATATGTGAACATTGAGATCCAGTCTACACTACACTGCCAATGAATTTCCCTTGGACAATCAACTCTTGTCCCTTCCTTAATTTGCCGATGAAAGGGTAGGGGGCAGAGAAGAAAACGGGGAGAAAAGAAGGGGTTTCCATATTGAAGAGAAGAGAAAACTCTAGGATGCTAGCCAGAAGATAAAGAAGGACTTAGTCTCAGAAGAAGCAGAAAAATGAGTAAGTAAAGAGAACTATGCTAGGTTTCAAGTCTTTCTCCCAAGTCCAGTGAAAGCTCAGGTTAGCTAATACTAAGATGCTTTAAACATTTCTACGACTTGATATTTTTCTTGTTCTCATTCAGTTCTCTCTGGTTACTAATAGTAAAAAGTGATTAGAACACCTCAGAAGGCTTTGCTAATTTGCATATGGATGAGAAGGGAAGGACAAAAATTCCAGAATGGTGGCCTAGGAGGAAGAGAAGTATCCAGGCAGAAAGGTGAGTGGGTGACAGCCATGTAATAAATAAAAAAATAATCATTTAAAAAGGAGTATGTGGGTGTGAGGAGGGCTCTGACAAAGAAGAGAATAAGAGATTGACTTGGGGTGCTGCTCAATGACCCAGAAGTTAGCCAGAGAGTGCACAGGCCAAAAATCCCTCCGTCTACCCTGGGGGTTTCCCCTGCGTTCCAGTTTCATTCTTTTCCAGCTCTGCAAACCTTTTCCCCTTAGTGCGGCTACAAAAGTTGTCTTCTCTGTTCATTGTGTTCATGTGCCTACCTCTTTTTAAAGCAGAGAAAACTGAAGAGATGGCAAAAGAGATTTATGCTCTTTCTGCGACATATCCCCCATCTTCTGCCTTCACCTTCCTCCCCAAGAGACCCAACCCACAATAGAGTATTTTTGAGTGATTCCTGTGTATTTATTTCTGAGCAGGTTTCTGAGGGCTCCAGCGTCATATTTCAAGGCACTTTTCATGTTATTAAGGGGACAAAGGAAGCAAACAAACAAAAAAAAGATTAAAACATTTATTAAGTCCTTACTGTGTACAAAAGCACTATGCTAAGTACTAAGGGATACAAACAAAAAAGACAGTTCCTTTTTTTCAAGGAACTCAAATTCTAATGGAGGGGACAACATATATCAGAGGTTTCAGCTGCAAGTCAGATGGAGAGGTCCCATGTTCTTTAGGGTACAAAGCATATGGTAGTTCCTCGTTTTTAATGTCATTTCTACTAATAAAATCCTATCAGTTCTAATGCTGAGCCATCTGATGGTATCAAGGAATTTGGTGACAAGATCTCTTTCCTGGGTCTTTAGTAGTTGTGGCTATGACAATTATAGGAACCAGTGCCAGGCTGTATCTCCCAGGATGGCGGCAGAGTGCTTTGGGCTGAAAGCACTGCCATTCCCAAGGCTCTTGGGTTCAGGAGCCTAAGCTGGCTCCATTGGAGTTCGAGAGGAGATGGTGGCCAAGGTGATGGGGCTAGTTTGATTTACCTGGCAGGTGCTGCCTCCCATCCCTCCTGAGGATGCTATGCTATTTTAGCCAACTTGATTGGTTCGCTCTGTGGGTCGCAGTTGGTTGGCAGTTGGTAGGGATGGCTAGCCCCTTCTCCATAGGAGTTGTTTGACTGTGAGGGCTGGGTTGGAAGCAAGACCAGTGGTCCAAGAGGTGCTGCCATCCCCAGGGTTCCTGTGCCCACCTGACTATTGGTGGCATTTCGTCAATAGTTGTTGCTGGTGGTGGTGATGAGGAAGGTGGAGCATCTCTTCATAATGATTTTTCCCCTCAATGATGGCTATAGGGGCTGGTGTAGTAGACCAGACTTTCATGCTCCCCCTCCAGATATGCTGAAAGAGTATAATCTTGTTGGGTGGATGCTTTCACTGGATCTATGAATGACTAAAGAAAGTTTCAGGGTAGTTAATCTGCAAGTCTTGTTTGTGACTCCCTGTTTTGTTTGTGCCTCCGGACATGGTCCTAGGATGAAGTCTTAATGTATAATAGCCTTGGGCTAGGGTAGGGAGTGGTCAGGACTAAAGAAGGGTCATGGCATTTCAATTACCTCAGAGTCTCTGCTATAAGGTATATAAACCCTGTGATTTTCTTGTACTTTGGCTCTGTATGAAATGGCTCTGTAATAAACAGACTATTGAATACATCCCCGTCTCTCCTTTATTCAGCTGGTTGCTGGGCCATGTTTCTGTGCTGGTCACAGCAGGCTGAGATGGAAGCAAGTCTGGTGATTTAGGGGTACTATCAGTCCCCTCTTGGGCTCAGGGTCCTGGGCTGTCTCCATCAGAATTGAAGGGGAAATTGTGGTCAGTGCATTGGTGGTGTTTTGACTTGCCTGGCATATGCTTCCTCCTTTCCTTCAGGGTGCTGTGCCGCTTCAACAAGCAATTCAGTAACAGTAAGGAAAAAATGAAAGACTACATTCTGTAAATACATATTAAAAAGTGGGGGTACAAAAAATGTAATGATGCTGTCAAGTAAGTGCTACTTACTCTTTCTATACTGGTCAAGGTAACTTTTCAGGTCTCAGTTTCCTCACCTTTCAACCGAGAGGTTGGACCAGTAGAGGGAAAATATGTACAGGTTAAAAGCACTGACTCTGTAAGCAAAAGACCTGTGTTCAAATACTGACTAATTACCCATGTAACCAGACAAGTAATTTGCCCTCTAAAACTTCAGTTTCCCTACCTGTAAAATGAATGAGTTGGACTCAATGGCCTCTGAGGTCCCTTCCAGCTTTAGAATTATTATTCAAGGTCCCCTAGGCAGGGGTGTGCTGGTAAATATTTAACAACCGTCTTTCTTTCTAGAAAAAAGTCTGACAAACTTAAGTTTAATTTGCATTAACATTTTCCCCCATGACTTTCTGAAGTCTAGGGTTAGGTGGATCAAAAAAATAATCAGGCCGTGACTTGTAGCATTCGCTGATTTCCAAGGTGTGAACGCTCACAGTGAAGAATGGAACAGTTAGCTCTTGTGAGCCGGGTCCAACTGGCTCCAGCACAGCCCTGCTTCTGCTTCTTTCCTGTTTGAAACGGTATGATCCTATTGTCCATGAAATGTTAGAGGAAATTTAGAGAAGAGAGAGGAGTGAGGACTGAATTAGTCAAGGAAGGCTTTGTGGAAGAGTGAGCTTTGAACCAATCCTTGGATAATGTGACTTAGTGAGAAGACAATTGGATCCGGAATTCTAAGGCCAAAGTTCAGATCCATCATCAGCCCTTTATTGTCTTTCTGGCAAATCGTTTAACTCTTCTGGGCCTCAATTCCCTGATTTATTTTTTTAAAAAATGAGGGGATTGGATTAGATAATTTCTTAGGTCCCATCCAGCCTCAAATCTGCAAACCTATGTATTTCTATGGGGAGAGCTTAATATCCAAAGTCCTCCACACTCTGGTTCCCTCTACCTGTCTACCATTTTTATTCAATATTATTTACTTTCAGACAGTCTACAGTCTAGACAAATTGGCCTTGGAAAGTTGTAGCTTTCTTTCCAGCTCAATTCAGCTGCCATCTCCTAGAAGAAGCCTTTTTATAATTCCTGTTCCTTTCTCCACCTCCCTCTTGTGAAGTGTTCTTAGCATCATCAAATTATGATGCATTTGCTTATCTGTTTACATGCTCTATTCCCTCCAGGGCAATGTAAGCTTCCTGAATGCAGAGATTGTTTAATCTTCATCATTGTATCTCCTGAGCCTACTATTGTGGGCTCATAGCAGGCATTTAATAAATTCTTGTTGAGTTGAGCTAAAAAGGAGAGATCCCAGGTGAGGAAAAAAAAGAAAAACAAGGCATCAGAGTAGAAACGTGTAAATGTGTGTGTTACTATGTGAATTCTGTAATGTGTATATGTATAGTGTGTTTGCATGTGTGTAGTGTGTATGAGCACGCATATGTATGTGAGTATAGTGTGCATGTGTACATGTAGTATATATTGTGTGTGCATATGTGTAGAATACATGTGCATAGTATGTTTGTGTGTATTGTGTAGTATATATAGGAAAGTATATATATTATATATACGTATGTTGATGGTGTCTTTGTAGTGTGTGTATGGGTGTGTGTGAGCTGGGAAGGATCTTATAGATTAGTCCAACCCATTCATTTTACAAATGGTAAAGCTTGACTTTGTCAAACTCGCATAGACGAACAGACAGATGGATAGAAAGATAGCTAGCTAGCTAACTAGATAGGTAGATAGCTAGATGAAAGATAGAAAGATAGACATAGATAGATGATAGATAGATGGATAGATAGATGGATGGATAGATAGAAAGATGGATGGATAGATAGGTGGATAGATAGATGGATAGATAGATGGATAAATGGTGAATAGATGGATGGATTGATGGATATAAAGAGTGAGCATTTCTTAAGTGCTTACTCTGCCCTGGCACTGTGAGAAGTGGCTGGAGATACCCATACAAGCAAGCAGGACAGTGTCAGCCTTCAACCAGCTTTTTTTTTTCTTTTAAATAGAGAAGCATAATACATAAAAGGGAACTGAAAAGAGGGGTGGAGAACAGACTGAACTGGCCAGGGGAGATGGTTGGGAAGTGGATTTGAAGTCTGGTTCTCAGCAATAAGAGTCAAAAGTTCACCTCTCAGAATCTAGGGACCCTGGGGCAGAGGCCAAGTTTGCAGTGGGGGCAGATGGGGATGACACAGCCTGGTAAAGAGATGGTTTGGGCATCAACAGTAAATGATATTTATTCTAAAACTGTAGAACTTTAGACAATATCTAGTCTTACCCCTTTATTTTGCAGGTGACAGAAGCTCTGCAATCCAGAAAGGGGAACACGCTCATTGTTATCTTCATCTTCTGCTTCTTAGCCCTGGTCCAGGATACCCAAGGTAAAATCATTTCCCTTGCCTTCTCCCACTTCCCTGCCCAGGAGGTTAAGAGTTGTCTGTTTCTTGAAGGTAAAGAACTCCTTGCTTGGGGGAAAAGAGAAGATAGGTCTTTAGAGAGTCGTGAGTGAAATTTGTGGGCAATATTAGGAACCCCTGGGGTTTGGTGATGAGTCACTTCCTTCCCCAGATGTTAGTGTGGTGCAGAGCATTTAGGGATGCAGAGACAGGAGCTACTTGGGGGTTCCCCCTTTGTCTCACAACCATTGCCACAGGATGTTGGCGTCACAAATTTAATGGGCCATACTCTGACGGTGCCCCAGTTCTAGCCTAGTGATTGGGATTAGGCTTAGGGATCTCCCTGGGGCTCCCTTTTCTTCCAGCATTTGTGGCAGCTCTGGGGAGGGGACTGGACAGCTGGTCCCATCTTGAGAACCCCAACATGATCTGGGTCTACTTTGGATTATATTTTGACAACACTAGAAGGCCCACTCCATCAAGAAGTTTGTAGTCCCATCCACTC
>CM053581.1:290852603-290875645 GCA_028627135.1 Pseudochirops cupreus
CAAATGAAGAAACCGGGACTCAGAAATGCTATGTGACTTCTCCAAGGTTTGCCGAGATTCTTGACTTTTTTCAGACTCATTTTCCTCCCCATCCCTTCGTGTTCCAGAAAGTCCCAAGAAGACTGGGGCAGATCTGAACTGCTTTAGCCGGAATGCCAGAAGACTCCCAGGATGCCTTGGTACCCTGAAAGGTGCTGTGGATTATTCCCTTTACAAGTCAGATGTCCTTAGAGTGAAAAAAAGTTGTCATTGACCAAATTCTTGTTTAGTGGGACTAAATAATAGCCTTTTCTGCCATCTGCTGGGTCCAGAACAATGTTGCTGTTGCCCTGCTTCAAACAGGAGCTCTCTCCAGATGGATGCATGACTCACTCACTCACTCAATTCATTCATTCCTCAGGGTTCCCATGGCCACCACCCCAGTTAAAGGCCTTTATTACCCCACCCACCTGAATGATTGCAATAGCCTCCTAACATGTCATCCACCTCCACTCTCTCCCCCGCCAATCCATCCTTCATACCTGTCATCATGTCACCTGGTCATATCACTCCACTGCTCATAACCCAACAATGGTTCCTTATTTCCTAATGAGGGCAACGAAGACACTTTTACCTGACATTCAAGCCCTCTACAGTCTGTCCCTACTCTGGTCTCTGCCCCCATCCCTGCCCACTGCACTCCTACCTCCAATCACCTTGCTTCCCTCTGCCTAGAATGCCCTCTCTTATTTCCTTTGCCTAATGAATTCCTATGCATCCTTTAAGGTCCAGCTCAAAAGCTGCCTTTTCCAGGAAGTCTGCTTTGACTCCCCCTTCCCCACTTTGGATCTGACATGAGACTTTGTTTGCAGCTCTTTAACGCACTTGGCATGGGTTGGTTTGTGCCATAATTATTCCTGTGTAGTTCAGACCTCCTGCTCTGTCCCTTCTCCCGTTCTTCCTCTGCTCCTCCCAGCCTAGACTCTGAGATACACTGGGGCCAGTACAAAGTCTTAGCTTCTTCAGAGACTGGTCTGAGGTACCGCATGCTGCAGATTCTTATTAAATGTTTGTTTTGGAAATAAGTTTTTATTGACATTCTCTGTTTCTTTTGTCACCACATTTATCCCAAGTATCCACTCCCCTCCACCACTACGAAAGCCATCCAATAGAATAAACAATGTTCCAGAGAGAGAAAAAGAGTCAGAACAAATGATCAATAGATTGAAAAAGTCTGAAAACCTGTGCAATGTGTAAGAAACTGTGGACAACCCATTTTCATGAAGGAGTGGCTTGGGGGTGTCTTCTCATACATCTTCCTTTGAGTCTCGTTTGATCTTCAGAATTTTGTTACATCGACTTTGGTGGGGGGAGGGGAGCTGTCGTTCTTTCCATTTCCATTGTTATAGTTGTTGCCATACTTTGTTTTCTTGGCTCTGCTTCCTTCCTTCTGTATCAGTTCTTGCAAATCTTTCCATGCTTCTTTGTCTTCATCACATGCCTCATTTCTTATAGCACAGTAATATTCCATTACATCCATGTACCACAGTTTGTTGGGATATTCCCCAATTGATGGGCATCAACTTTGCACATGTTTGCTGAATGCCAGTGCCTCCAACAGATTTGACTTCATGCATCCTCTCTGAGATGGAAAAGACAACATAATATAACAAATATTTATCCAGCACGTAAAGAGCGATACGCTAGGCACTGGGGGGAAATATAGAACTGAGCTATGACACAGTCTCATCTCCTTGGTATTCATAATCTAGATGGCGAGAAGGCCTAAGAACATTTGAATATGATTTCTAAAATTACATCAATGCAGTAGAAGGTATTTCGAATTTGAAGTCAGAGAACTTGGGATCAAATCCTGACTCTGTTGCCAACAAACTATGTAACTCTGGGAAATTCATCTAACCTCTTTGGGACTCAATTTGTAAAATGGAAATCATAATTATCACGCCAGGGACAGGGTGAAGAGGGGCAGAGGAAGGGTTTGGGAAGAATAATTCAAGCCTGAGTCTAGCACTACTCATTATGTCACACTGCCTCTCAGATGTATATATAAGATTATTCTGTTAGTGGTAGTGGTAAGACGCTTACATAGGGTATAGGTAGGTGGGGGGAGTGTGAAGTTAGAAAGATCTATAAGAAAATTGCTGCAATATTTCAGTGTGATGAGGAAGGCCTGGAGTACTAGAAGCAGGAATGGAGAGGAGACTTTAGACCAGTTGTTCTCAACCTTCCTAATGCCTTGATCCTTTAATACAGTTCCTCATGTTGTAGTGACCCCTAACCATAAAATTATTTTCGTTGCTACTTCATAACTGTAATTTTGCTACTGTTATGAATCATAATGTAAATATCTGATATGCAGGATGTATTTTCATTGTTACAAATTGAACATAACCCACAGGTTGAGAACCGCTGCTTTAGACTGATAGATATTTTGAAGGGGGAATTGACAGGGGTATGGTATTTCTCAGTTCTCAGAGACATATACCAAAGAACTCTCACAACATATTTGTGAGAATAAGAAGATATATTGGTATATGCTCTTCTATAGATGGGTAAAATGAGTCCCAGAACCAGGAAGTGATTGACCCAAGCCCAAATAATGAGTTCATTTTGGCCTTAGCCAGTAGCTCTTCATACCCTTTGACTCAAAGATTCCCACTATTGACATACACTATACCCCAAAGAGGTTAATGATGGAAATATAATATATAAATAACAAAATAATCCTAGCAACACTCTTTGTGGTAGTAAAACCAGACAAAAAGGTAGAGACAAAGTATGTGTCCCTTGTTCAAAGAACAAATAAGTAGTGATATACAAATGTGGGGAAATATTATTGATCATAAGAAATGATGAAAATGAAGATTTCAGAGACACTTGGGACGACTCATATGAACCAAGAGAGAGTAAAGTAAGAAGTCCTACAGGAACAACAGTGGCCACAATCCCTAAAAGAAAACAACCCCAAAAGATGTCAGGACTCAAACTGAGGTAAATGACCAATCTTGACTCTGGAGAGTTCACACTACTGGACTCCCCAGAATAGATTTGAGGGTTACATAAGGAAAACTTGCTAAAAATTAAGGTATTCGAAGAAGAATAGGCTGCTTCATAAGGTAGTGAGTGTCCCATTACTGAAGATCCTGGAAGAGAGCATAACTGACCACTTGTAGAAAGGATTCCTATTGACATACAGGTTGGACTAGATTCATTCTTTGCTGCATAGTTCATAGGATTTCAAGCTTTAAGTGACATTGGAGATCATTGCATCCAACCCTTTCTTTTTCAAATGAGAGAATTGAGTCTTGGGGGGAATGACTTGTTCAAGGTTATATTGGAAGTGAGTTACAGAGCCACCTCTGAGATTCTGCGAATGCAGTGGTAATTAGGGTGGGCTCAGCAAGCTGCAGCTGTTCTGAGGTTCCTCCTCAGACTTGGACCCATCACCCAAGAGACTCACAAGGACAACATCTCAAGAGAGAGATCCTCCATTGATTGAGATGAAGCCTCCCTGTCAGGCCCCAAGCTCTTTCCTATAGTAAAGAGAGAATGGATTCAAAGAGATGAGCCCTAAGTAAAATGGCATTTCCTGGATGGGTTGCTGGACTGAGAGAGGATTAGCCAGCCACCCATTTCCTAAGGACTGGTTAAGGATTGTAGGAGAATAATCTTATTCGTAGCACACCCATGTGTGACATCATCACAACAGATGAGCCATAGGCAGAACTTCCCCAAGGCTAATGGGATATAAAGATTTGTCAAACCTAATGATTAATCAATCAACCTGGGATTTCATCAGTGTGGATGGTCCCTCTAAGGCTTCCTCTAGTAGGCTATTTCATGAATTGCTAGGCCAAAGAAAATGATCACCTAATAGTCAATCTCTGGTGATTGATGGACCTTTCTACAGTTAGCTAGGCTGGTGCTTGGGTCCAGACACATCACTTACCATTTGACCCATACTTGATACATTTTTAGCTTGATTAGCTGAAAATGCCAGAACCCGTTCTGGACTGAGATAGTCTTTAACAGTTCAGGATCAACTCCATGCCATGGTGAGACACTGGACTACTTAAATAGAGGAATGAAATCCATTTTCAAATGTTTATGGAAGAAAAGTCATTAAGCTCTTCATATCGTTTGACGCAAAGATTCCCACTATGGTCATACTGCTATACCCCAAAGAGGTTAATGATAGGAAGGTTCTATAAATAATAAAATAATCATAGCGACACTTTTTGCTGTAGTAAAACAAGACAAAAAAAACCAACTAGAGACAAAGTCAGAGGATGACTGAATAAATAATGATATAGAAATATAGGGGAACATTATTGGCCATAACAAATGACAAAAAGATTTCAGAGAAGCTCAGGAAGACTCATATTGATGGGGTACAGGCTCCGGGAAACCCCTTGAACTCGGATTGAATGTTCCCACCTGATGAGACCCTTGCCTGAGGCCATAAGCCTTTCATTATTGCTAGGGCCAAATCTCTCACTCTTAACCTAGCCTACCCTCCATCATCCAGCTACTTCCACCCTTGATCCTATCAAAATATCAATTTAGAAAATCTGTTACCCTTAAGCTAGCCTCGCCCTCCATTGTCTGTCGTCTCTAGGTAGCCTTCAGCCACTTCCCACCTTTAATGCCACTACTGGAGTCCGACTTCAGTCCCCTCAAGATCCTCCTTAGACTCCTCCTGAAGACCCGCCCCAAATTCCTCCTAAATCTTCCCACAATCTTTCTCTATACAAGATCCATCTTGCCTCCATGACTGGCTGAGAATTCAATCCAATGCAGAATTAGGCTGAGTCCGATTGTTCTGGCCGCTTGTCCAGTCCAAGGGTCACATGTACTTAGTCTTACCCGTTATGGCAAATCTTTAATAAACTTTGCTTTACTTTGGCTGAGAGAAGACTTGAGTCAAATTCATTCAGCAGGAACTGGCGTGTTGATATTTTGGGGTCTCGAGCACCCCTAAATCCCAAACCTCAACAATATGAAGCAAGACAGAGTGACATAAGAAGGCCTAGAGAACAACAGTGGCCATAATACCTAAAAGCAAACAACCCCAAAAGACATCAGGACTCAAACTGAGGTACTGACCAGTCTTGACTCTAGAGGAATGGTGATGAAGCATGCATCCCCATTGAGTGGGGGGATCTGAATGGAGCATCTGCTGCCACACATGGTCAACATATCCATTTGTTTTGGTTGTTACAAGAGAAGCTTCTATTGGCAGGCTGGTATTGGGAAATGACAACTTTTTTAAAGAAAGCATTGTGGAGCATTTTAAACAGTATTGAGCATCTAAATATGAGTAAGAGACTGTAGAAAAGGAGACAGAAGAAATATAAGTAATTTCTGCTCACAGTGAGCTTCAAATCTACTCAGGTAATCATGAAATTTAAACCTGTTAACATTGTTTTGGGGAGCCATACTGCAGAGGTGCCATCTTAACTTCCCTTTTCAGATATCTTTTGTAGTCACATAATTTTCACTTCCAAATTTATCTCCCTCCACTCCTACCTAATTAACATATCAATTTTGTGAGACAGAACACATCATATATTCCATACTCATAGGAACCTCCTTTCCCACCCTCCAATGATGAGGTCCGGGCTCTGGGAATTCCCTTGAGCTCTCCTTGAATCTTTGAGGTACAGGCTCTGGGAACCCCTTTGAACTCTGATCGAATCTTCCCATTTGATGAGGCATTTGCATGAGGCCATAAGCCTTTCATTGTGGCTCTGCCCAAACCTTGGTTACTAGCTTGGCCCTCCATTGTCCATCTACTTCCCACCCTTGAGCCTGTCAAAATATCTATACCCAAATCAACTGTTACCTGACCTCATTAACTCCTCCTGAAGACCCTCCCCAAACTCCTCCTCTAGACCACCCCTAGATTCCTCACACAACCTTTCTGTATACAAGACCCCATCTTGTCCCCATGTGTGTGAGAGCATCATAGAATTTTCTAGCACAGACTTCCTCTGTGTCCAACACAAGTGAACTTTTAATAAACTTTGCTTTTCTTTGGCTGAGAGAAGACTTGAGTGGAATTCATCTGGCAGGACCCGGTGAGTTGGCATTTTGGGGTCTCAGGCACCCCTAGCCCTAACCACATCGCCCCCACTCCCCAGTCCCTGTCTCTGAAAAGAGAGAAAGGAGATGTATTTTCTCATTTCTACAACCAAGTTTGGTCATTATAATTGAACAGAATTCAGTTTTTCTTTCTTGTTCTTTCTCTTTATGTCTGTAGTTATTATGTATGTTGGTTCCCCAGATCTGCTTGTTTCATTCTGAATCGGTTCTTATAAGTCTCCCTCTGAGTTTCCAAATTTGTCATATTTGTTGTGTCTTTAAAGGCACAGTAATATATATATATATATATATATATATATATATATACACACATATATATATATTACATGTCATTTGTATACAACAAATTAGTTTTGCTATTTTCTAATCTGAGACTGAGATGTTCATAATACTGCAAAGAGGGAAAAATTCTAGAAGAATGAGAAAATATCACATATGGTATTGTTTACAAAGATGGATGACCAGGAAGGTATTAGTAACTATTGACCCATGTACCAGTTTTGCCTATTTGAAATCTTTGACAGGTCCATATATACACTGAAGATATCTTTGGTGAAACATGAGAAGGGAACAGGCAGGCTTTCTCACATGTTTCTTTACAGCAGATCACGTCTTAACAGCTACGTAATTGACTGAGATGTAGGGCAAATACAAAAAGAATTCTTGTTGGGTTGGGTCAATAAGAAAACAACAGAACTGATTGAGCAAGCAGGTTAGCCATGTCTCTAGGGAATTAATCGTTGAGCCCTGAGTAAGTTTGAAAGTTCCAGAGCTGAGGATAGAGATATAGAACATATCCCTGCACATATATCAAAAGGCAGCAAGGGGGCAACTAAGTGATGCAGTGAATAGAGCACTGGCCCTGGAGTCAGGAGGACCTGAATTCAAATCTGACCTCAGACACTTGACACTTACTAGCGGTGTGACCTTGGGCAAGTCACTTAACCCCAATTGCCTTACCTTGCCCCCTCCAAAAAAAAAAGGGCAGCAAGTCAGGGGGAAGGAATCTTCTCTTTATCCCCCCTCAGCTGTCCAATTCATTGGAGCTACTGGACTAGTAAGAGCCAGTTCATGCACATACTCAGTCTCGACAGACACAAACAACTTTGTTTTTCTTTTTGTTGTTTATTGCTGTTACTGCTGTTTGTCCTTCTTTCTCAAAGAGGACCAGGACATCAGGAAGGTGATGCCAAGACATGTAAATGAATTGGATTTAAGTGAGGGAGCCTCCAGAGTCACCTGGGTCCAGTGGCAAGATCTCAGTCCGGACTTTCGGAGATGGCCCAGGATGCAGTGGGGAACCTTGGTCTTTTCAAGCTAAGATCTTTAACAGGTCTCAGTTTGACTGAGGCAAAGCCCATTTGATGATTAAAGACTAATAAGAAATGAGGCAAAGATGGCCTCTAGAAAAAAAACAGATCTGGGAGGGGAAGATCCTCAGGGTTTCTGACCAAAATAGAAATGATTGTGAGCCAAAGGCCCAAACAATGATCAAGCAGGGCTTGGTCTGGTTCTTATTATTGGTCAATCAATGGGAGCTAGTGTGATTTGGTGAGGCAGAGTGATGTGGGATTTTGCTTGGTCTTTAAAAGGAAAAAGTTTTAGAGATTAAAGATTTACATTACTTTTGGGCAGAACGCTTGTAGGTAAGGGTATGATGCCCTATATGGACCTAGGGCAGTGGTTCTCAGTCTGTGGGTCGTGACCCCTTTGGGGGTCAAACCTTTCACAGGGGTCACGGGTCGCCTTAGGCCATTGGAAAACACATATTTCCGATGGTTTTAGGAACCGAGCCACTGCTCCTCTATCTGTCTCCAGGCAGGTCCACCTACATGCAGATATGCTCACGTAAAAGTATGAAAGGGTCATGGCATTAGGAAGGTTGAGAACCACTGACTTAGGGAAAGAGAGAGAGAGAGAGAGAAAGAAAGAGGGGAAGAAGGAAGGGAGGGAGGAAGAAAGGGAGGAAGGAAGCAAGGAAGAAGAAAGAGAGAGAGGGAGAAAAGAAGAAGGTTTGGTCACTGGTGGGCAGTTTCTTTTCTACTCACAGAGGTTGCTGTTTGTCCTTTGTTCTCAAAGAGTACCCTGACATCAGGAATGTGATGCCGTGTTGATCAATGTCTATCCACTAATATATCTTGATCCATAAGTATATGATGTTCATTTGATTCACTATAGTGAGATAAAGCTGTAAATTCTCTCCTTAATAACAAAGTATCTTCCATGTATAGACTAAGATCATAGAGGATTCCATGATAGGTGTTAGCATAGAGATGACCTCATTCAGTGATCCCCAGTTATCAACATGAAGCAAGATATAAACTCAGGAGAAAAATAGGGTCCAAAGACATTTATGCTGGATATCCTCCAGGAAAGTGGAAAAGTCCCAGTGGAAGAAGATCCCTTTTAATTAGTGAGAAGAAGCATGGTATAATGGAGAAAGGGGCTGGGTTATCTCCAGTTCTGATCTATATTTGACTACAGGACCCAGATAGCTCCAGAGGAGAGAGTGAGGTTGGTGACTTTGTAGAGCCTTCCTTCACTCAAATCCAATTCAATTGCAAATTATGTCATCATCTCCCTGATGTCATGGTCTTCTTCTAGAATGGAGGACAAACCACACAGTCATAACCATGGATAGGGTCATTGGACTTTGGAATTGGGAGTGATCTGGATTAAAATTTCATCTCCAATACTTCCTAGCTGTGTGACCAGGGGCTAGCTCCTTAACATCCCTGAGCCTGTTTCTTAATCTACAAAATGAGGGAAGTGATACCTATCATGCCCTACCTCACAGGGTGGTTGCAAGGGTCAAAAGAAATTGCACATACAAAGTGCATTTCAAACCTTAATGGGTGATGCTAATTTCAGTCGTTATTAGCAATCTCTCCTGTTTGTGGATACCATATTACATTAAACCTTGGGATACTGCAAAGCTTCCTCATTAATATCTGCAGCTTAAAAGAAAATGCTCTAGCAATCAACACAGCAAAAACCAAGTAGATGAAGCCTGCACATTGCCCTGATTATCAGATATAATTGGATGTATGGTCCCTTAGGTTAGTCCATCAGTGTCTCTGTGGGGCAAGAACTGCAGATGGACAATGACCTGGGCTCAAAATTGAATTAAGAGGAAGGGAGTGAGCTAGATTGCGTTGGGGATATTGTACAGTGCTTTCAATGAAATCAAACTGCTTCCTGCTACCAAAGCACATCTCTTTTTAATGTCAGTATTCTTCTGATGAGGTTATAGGTTATTATAACAATAATAATAGCTAATGGGCCCTGTGGGCCTGGGGTATTTGCCTTCCTTCTCTACACCAACAGGCTGGGCTCTCTAAGCTCTGATTTCACAAATGTAGACAAAGTTTAATCTTGGGGGTAGGGAAGGAGACTGGTCCAAAAGAGAGGGGTTAGACCCTCTTTTCTTATACTTTAGCTCTTTATGCCACCATCCCAGAACCCTAGGAAAAATCACCTAGAACTTAGGTTTAGGACTTAGGGTCTCCTCAAATGGGGTGAGTAGAAAGGTACTCAAATCATGAATAGGACAGCTATTTTTTCCTTCACACAAAAGAAAGCTCAATATAAGAAATTCACAAATATGCATTAATAAAGACAAAATAGCATATAGTAAACTATTAGTACTGTGAAATATTCCAATAGGTTAAGACTTGAAATCATAAAAATATAAAGCAGTTTGCAGATTATCAAGTTGGTAATTCACATTTTACCTCAGCTCTGCATCCCTTCCCTCAAGGTCCATGCCTTCTAGTGAGCCAAGTTGGGGGTTGAACTTATCTTTCTCTTGGTAGCCATCTTCCTCAAGAAGAACAGGAATAGTTGCTGGGGACTCCTCATCCAAAAGACAGTGGAGAGATGCTTGGTGAGTGTAAGTAGGCTTCAGTGTGATCGTTTGAAAGTCAGAAGAGTATTCAGCACCTAATACAACGCTTGTCTAATAAATACTTGTTGGCTGACATAGAGGTACTTAGTAAAGCTTACTGATTTGTACATAAACCATTACTTGGGGAAGGAAATTGGAAACCACTCCAGTATCTTTGCCAACATAACCCCAAATGGGGTCATGAGGAGCTGGACTTGACTGAAATGACTGAACAAAACCATTACTGTTCTATGTGAAAACATGAATGTGGAAAAGACAGAAAAGCAGAGGAAGACTTTTAGAACCTCAAAAACAACACACACAACCATAACCACAATAGATATGGTAAGAGCAACAACAGAATGCTGTGTAATCATATTGATCAAACTTGGTCCCAGAGAAAAGAGGAGAACCGAGCAGAACCAAGACAATGTTGTCTACAGTAACGGCAATATTGTTCAAAGAACAACTGTGAATGACTCAATTATTTGGAGTATTATAGACACTCAAATCAACTACAAAGGACCTGTAAAGGAAGATGCCATCCACTTCCAGAGAAAGAATTCATAAATAGAAGTATGTATAGTATGGTTTTACATGTATGTACATGTCTATGGCAAACGGTGGCCTTCTTTAATGTGAGGAGGAAAGGGAGGGAGAAGAAATGAAAATAAAATGTGCACAGTGGAGAATAAAAGAAAACAGGAGGAAACACAGAAAAACAGCTTAGTTTTGGAAATGATGTGTATTTTTTACATAGTTTTCAAAAAAGAGGGGTGGCTAGGTGGTGTAGTGAATAGAGCACTGGCCTTGGAGTCAGGAGGACCTGAGTTCAAATCCAGCCTCAGACACTTAACACAAAAAACTAGCCATGTGACCTTGGGCAAGTCACTTAACCCCAATTGCCCTACCTTCCCCCCTCCAAAAAAAAAAGCAAAAAAAGATAAACAGTATGAAATAGCAATTCATGGTTTCATATTGAATTGTTTTTTTGTATTGTTCTGTATACGTGGAAATGCCTCCCCCCTTTTTGTATTTAAGTTCAAAATGAATTTTAAAAAGACAAAGAAAAGAGGAAGAAATAAACTTCCCTCCTTTCTTTGCAGAGGTATGGAATATTGCATATACTGCCAGATTCAATATGTTTGTTACATTTCCTGAACTATTCCACCCTTTTTCTCCTTTCTTCTTTTTTTTTTCCTATGCTTTTAAAAATTTATTTAATAAGAGCTGTCTCTCTGGAGGAGGGAGAGAAGAAAGGTATGTTTGGAAATTAAGATGTTATAAAAACAAAAGATAACAAAAGTGTTCCTTAAAAGTCTGTTGACTGAGGCACTGAAATGGTATTAAAGATATTATCAAGGAGGCGAACTATAGGTAAAGGAACTGGGCCCGTCTTATCGGGAGATAGAAAGATTAGCAGATGGAGAGAGAGAGCCTAATCACTATCTGTAAAATAAGCAACCTTAACCTCGGGTTTTTTTTTTTAATTCCATGGATCTGTTTTTGAAAACCTATGCATCCTATCTCAAAATAATGTTTTTAAATGCACAAAATAAAATACACAAGATTACAAAGGAAACCAATTGTATTGAAAAACATATATCATTATATATACATAGACACATACGCACACATATATGTATATATATCTATATGTCTATCTACACACACACACACATTTTAGTTCATGGACTCCAGGTTAAGAACTTCTGACTAGAGAAACTCACAAGCATGCATTAACAGACTTAAAATAGCATATAGAAAATAAACATGAAATAAATAGCTGTCCAGTACATGATTTGCACTCTACTTTGAGTACCTTTCTGCTTCCCCCTTTTGTGTTGTTGTTGTTTTTCCTTTGTTTTTGTTCCCCCCATCCCCACCCCAAAGAGGACCAATGACATCACAGGGAATGTCTTGACTTGCCTGTGAATTGGATTTAAGTGAGGCAGAGTCTCACAAAGACAACAACTTCACTCTCCCAGTCATTGAAGTCCAGTGGCAAGACAGAAGTCAGGATAACTGATGATGGCCTGGGATGCAGTGGATGACTTTTGCATCTTTGATGTCTGACCAAGCTCTAAGTGCTCCATAGCTCCTGCTTCAGCTGCTTTCATGGCCTTTGGAACAAATTGTTCTCATCCACCCCTTCCACTAGGGGATGTCTTCACATGTTTAGTGTAGATATCCCCTTAACTCACCGATAGGTTTGTTCTGTGAAGTTTGGATTCAGTCAAAGAGTCACGCTTGAGGACCTAGAGGGCCATATGTTGCATCAAGGCTGCAGGTTCCCCACCCCTGATTCTATCCTCCGTCCTTGTGGTACTAACAATTTAGTAAGGGATAGGAGTTAGAATTGAAACTATAATACGAAATTATTCATATTGTAAAATTATTTTTGTGGGGTTTTATCTCATAATATGAAAATTCTCAGACATTTAACACTTCCTAGCTGTGTGACCTTGGGCAAGTCACTTGGCTCCAATTACCCTGCCTTCCTCCCTCCAAAAAGAAAAAAAAAGAAAGGAAAACAAAAGAAAATAGAAATTGACCTCTTTCTGGCCTAGAAGGTTCATGAATTTTGAACTGGAGGGGCACAACCCTCTTTTGATTGATAAGGAACTGAGTCCCAAAGGTGAAGTGATCTGTCCAGATTCCCACAAGTAATGACAGAGCTGGGATTTGGACCCAAGCCCTTTTAATTCCTGAACTTTCCCTTGTACTATGTTGAATTTTCTTCTGAGGCAGCCTTTGAACATGTAGGAGTTAATGCCTAAACTGCCCAAAGATTAAGAAGCTGACCACTGGTTGAGAAAAATTCAGAGATAAATAGGCAGCAATATTTGAGTTAATTAATGAGTTGTTAAAAAAAAAAAAGACTTCAGCTGTATATCTCTTGCTCTAACATTTTTGTTATTATGTACTTGGTTAAAAAAGAATTGGCCCAGTAGGGGCTTAATAAATATTCGTAAAATCAATGAATGAACACTATTCCTTTAGGCCTCTCCATACCCCTTGCAGTCTGCTTATGATACTCGCCCAGTTCTTTTTTTGTAAATTCTCTGTATAAGGCGCCCTCTTGTGTCTGACTTCAGACAAAACCATCCACACTCTGTTGCTTCAAATCCTCTTGCTGGAATTCTTATGCTTTGGATTTAATTTTTAGCACCCTGTCTTATCTCCATAAAAATGGGATTTTTGTCATTCCATGTTGGTCTTTCCCAAAGACAAGGAATGGGTTTTAGATGAGACGTAGGAGTGGACTCCACTCAAGTACATCACCTGTTGGACCTGAGTTTGCTCAAACAATTATAGTACATCTCCATCCTTTAAAGAAATGTCTCTGTGCCATTCACAAGAACAGTGTTCAGTTGGAGAAACTGCCAAGTTACTGGTAACTTGTGGTGTTCTGGAGCCAGTTCCAACAGATTGGGGAAAGCTGATTGTTAAATCAGCACCTTAGAAATGGTAAAAGCTACAAACTAGGGTTTGATTTATTGTTTTGTTGGTTTATGGATGAGAAAAGAATGAAAAAAAAGGCTAAGAATGCAGATTAAATTTTTTTTTTTTTGCTTTTTGGAGGGGGAGGGCAAGGTAATTGGGGTTAAGTGACTTGCCCAAGATCACACAGCTAGTAAGTGTTAAGTGTCTGAGGCCACATTTGAACTCAGATCCTCCTGACTCCAGGGCCTGTGCTCTATTCACTGAGCCACCTAGCCGCCCCAAGATTAAACGTTTTTTAAAAATTGATTTGTTTATTTACTTTTAGTTTACAAAATTCAGTTCCATAGTTCCTTGAGTTTCAAATTTTCTCCCCTTCCTCTTCCCTCCCAAATGGCAGCATGCAATCAGGTATAGGATCTGCAAATACTTTCACACTGGACAATAGTCTGGTTGTATAGAAGGGTTGTAACTGATGGAGTGAACAATGGGAAAAAAACACAAATCCAAACATGGAAAAGAATGATAGCATGCAGATTGCTTCAGTCTCCATTTAAACTCTGGTCTTTCCAGATCTTTCTCTGAATGTAGACATCTCCTTCCATCCTGAGACTTGTAGAGTTGTCTTATAGCTGTGCGTTGCTGAGAAGGGTCCAGTCTATCAAGGTTGGTCATCACACATACGATGTGTCTGTCATTGTGTACAAACTTTTCCTGGTTCTGCTCTTCTCACTCAGCATCAATTTGTATAAGCCTCTCCAGGTGAATATGAAGATCGTCTCCTCCCCATTTCTTATAGCACAATAGTATTCCATGACATTCATCAGATTAAACTTTAAAAGTGTGTTGTACTTATACTTTTTTCCCTCAGACAGCCAGTTGTAAAAACACACTCTGGCTATTTAAGCCCAACATTCTCCTTCAGACTCCCCATATAGAGGAAGACCTGGTACAGTGAACAGTATGGTATTGTGTCATAGGACCTAGATATGAATCCTGACTTGATACTTAGTGCTACACAGATGATTTTGAGTAAGTCATTTAGCCTTCATGGGATTCAGTTTCCTCATCCTGATCATGCTAATATCTCTTCTATTTGGAAAGATCATGGCCTTTTGGATATTCCCTTCATGATTTCCCTGCTCTGTTTTATTCTTTAAATGAAGGCTCAGAATAGGTTAATGAAAAGGAAGACTCATGAAATAGGATGTTATGTTAGCTACTATACATACTGTGTCTTTGTTGAATTTCTATACATGTTCGCTCAAAAGTCACTTTTTCCAGGAAGCTTATATATTCATTGTGTGGCACACAGGGTCCCAGAGAGAGATTGTGAGAAAATGGCATTATTCTAGGGTAGAGGATGCCAAATCCTGGTGTGTTATGAAGTTGCAAACATTTCCCTGGGGCTCAGAGATGGGCCACTTTTATAAGAGAGAGAAAGGTTCACCTCTATACTCCTCCAACCAACCCAGGAATCCACAGAGGGATCCTTAGAATCCTGCAGAGATCCTATGATAGAATGGTATAGATGATGGAAGGTATAAAGTACAAGCTATCTCTGGAGGCTTCAGGGTAAATCTAAAACTCCTTGCTTAAATTTTTCTTGCTGCCTGAGCTCAGTATGAGTCTTCCCTGAACCTGTGCCCAGCTTGAAAGCGAGTAGACAAAAGCACCTTCAATATGTACTGGGAAGGGTCCAGCTGGACACTAGTGTCGAGAGCCCCTGAAGGAGAAAAGCCATTGGCAAAATCCAGCCTACATCATCCCCAATGCCAATGGTGGGAATTCAAGCCTCTTAGGATGGTGGCAAGGGATGGGAAGGATCCTAGACAGAGCCTACAGCAGGGTTAGGTCCAGAAGCTCTTAGACAAGAAGCCCATAGGCGGAGTCCAGCTTTTAGAAGCATTGAGGCTCTTACAGGAAGGGCCTAGTCCGGACCTAGTCTTGGGATCTTGAGAGGGCCCACACATTTAGTTAATGGAGCTTGACTCAAGAACAGGCCCCTCAATCTAGATACTGAAGTGGATAAGATGATCAAACCAAGAAAAACTCTGTACACCATGAAGAAATAATTTGGTTTGAGAAATGCCTAAAGGGTAAACCCTAAAGAGGAATGTGACCTCACAACAAGTTCAGGTGGAACTGATGAGGTGCAGGCTCTGGGAGTCCCTCTGAGCTCTCTCTCCTTGAATCTTTGAGGTGCAGGCTCTGGGAGTCCCCTTGAACCCTCCTGGAATCTTCCCACTGTAAGGCATTTGCCTGAGGCCATAGGCCTTTCACTGTGGCTCTGCCCAAATCTTTAACCTTTCTTTATCCAGCAACTTCCCACCCTTAATCACTCATTACTGGAGTCTGACCTCATCTGACTCCTGAAGACCCTCCTCAAACTCATTGCTTGAATCTGACTTCATCTGACTCCTCTTGAAGACCCTCCCCAAACTCCTCCCCTAGACCACCCCTAGATTCTTCCCACAACCTTTCTGCATATAGGACCCCATCTTGCCTCCATGTGCAGTGAGAGCGTCACAGAATTTTCTAGCACAGACTTGTTCTGTGTCCAATACAAGCAAACTTTTAATAAACTTTGCTTTTCTTTGGCTGAGAGAAGACTTGAGTGGAATTCATTTGGCAGGACCCAGCATGTTGGTATTTTCAGGTCTCGAGCACCCTTATACCTCAATATTTTATAGTATACCATATCAGAACCATAAAGATAAAAAAATCTCTTGGTCATAGGAGATAAATATCTGGAAGAAATGAAGTAAAAATCATAAAATGAGAACTCTGTGAAGAAAAAAAGGCAAGGAAAAGTGACACTCTAGAACAAACAGTAGAAAACTTCATCCAAGAAATGAATGAACCGAAAAATTTGAATGGATCAGACAGAAAACAATGACTCAGTTATAAACCAAAAATATTAAAAACAAAATAAAAAGATCTAAAAGAAATGTCAGAAATATAATACAAAAAACAACAGACTCCTCCTCTCCAGTAAGTCAAGA
Source organism: Pseudochirops cupreus (assembly GCA_028627135.1). Lineage (NCBI taxonomy): Eukaryota > Metazoa > Chordata > Mammalia > Diprotodontia > Pseudocheiridae > Pseudochirops > Pseudochirops cupreus. Next base: position 290,869,044 of record CM053581.1, read on the forward strand.
AGAAATAATCTAAGAATTATTGAACTATCTAAACATTATGATCAAAAAGAAAAGGTCTGGATACTCATTTCAAGAAATTATAAATAATAACTTCCCAGAATTCTTAGAGACAAAGGGAAAAAGTTAAAATAGAAAGAATATACTGCTAGGTGGCACAATGAATAAAGCACCAGCCCTGGAGTCAAGAGGACCTGAGTTCAAATCTGGCCTCAGACACTTAACACTTATTAGCCGTATGACCATGGGCAAGTCACTTAACCCCAAATGTCCTCCAAAAAGCAAAAAAAAGAAAAAAGAAAAAATATACTGGTCACCTCTGAGAAGAAATTCCAAAATGAAGATTCCAAGGAATATCATAGCCAAAGTTAAGATCTTTCAGGTCAAATTAAAAATACAAGCAGCCAAAAAAGAATTATGGAGCCACCAAAACAAACAAAAAAAATCACACAAGACTTAGAAGCTGCCACTACAAAGCAGAGGAGACCTTGATATACAATATTTCAAAATTCAAGTGATAATAGGTTTAGAACCAACAATAATCTATCCAGCAAAACTCAATATAATCCTATAGGGGGGAAATGAAACTTTAAATGTTACATAATAGAAGATTTCTAAGCAGTTTTGATAAAAAGGATAGAACTGAGTAGATATTTCAAAATGGATACGTAGGAGCCAAGAGACGCATAGAAAAGTACACATATCTGTTTAGTCGAAAGGCAATATGTGAGGTTCTATTGTTTACATGGTAAGAGGAGAAAAAGAAGCAAATGTCTCTCAGAACCCTAATATCTTTAAGGGTCATAGTGAACGGTTAAAATGATAGAGGGTCTGTAGGTAGTTTTATTTTATTTTAATGGTCATATTGAAGAGGTTACCCACAAGAGGGTTAGGGTTGCCTGAGACCCCAAAATACCAATATGCCGGGTCCTGCCAAAAGAATTCGACTCAAGTCTTCTCAGCCAAAGAAAAGTCAAGTTTATTAATAGTTCACTATATTGGGTAGACACTTAAGGAGCCTATGTATCTGTGATGCTTGCATTGGCAAGCAGGACAGGGTAAGTCTGTCACAGAATAAGTCTGTGCTAGGGCCTTCTGTGGTGCTCTCACACCACATGGAAGGGAGATTGGATTCTTATATACAGAGGAATCTAGGGGTGGTCTAGAGGAGGAGTTTGGGGAGGGTCTTCAGGAGGAGTCAATGAGGTCAGACTCCAGTAATGAGTTTGGGAACTAACTTCAGGAGGAGTTAATGAGGTCAATGCAAGGGTAGATTGATGTTTTGATAGGCTCAAGGGTGGGAAGTAGCTGGACAATGGAGGGCCAGGCTAGTAACAGAGGTTTGGGCCCAGCCACAATGAAAAACTTATGGCCTCTGTAAATACCTCATCAAGTGGGAAGATTGAATCAGACTCAAGGGGTTTCCCAGAGCCTGTACCTCAAAGATTCAAGGAGAGCTCAAGGGGAGTTCCAGAGCCTACACCTCATCAATATGAGAAGCCAAAAATTGGAGTGACAGATACTTTTATGGGGGAGAAAGGAAGAAGAAGGAGAGGGAAATCACATTGTATATTATAAATGTTGTGAGGGATAATTTATAGTGAAGTTTCCCCATTCTGAAAAATCAAATCTAGAATGGCTTCAGTGTTCACTAGGCCTAGGGTTAGGTCACCTGACCTTCAAGCAATCTGGGGCTTAGTGCAACCCATCCTCAGAGCCAACTCAGCAGAAGATTTGCCAAATAAGGTTAAGACTGCTTTCATTGGACACCCACATGTTTCCGGGTCCTTTGTCTCAGAGAAATTCCCTCACTTAGGTTGTGGGACAGCCCCCCTACCAATAAGAGTGAAGGCCAGTTGGGGTGGTTGGGTTTCTACATTAGAAGATTATATAATCATGGGCTGCCTTCTACCTGTCGCTCTCTCCCTGCAGATGCCATGTTGGGCGACAGGGGGTAGAGTCCTTTCTCATGAGAAAGAATAAAGACCTTTTCTGACCTTATATTCAGACTCTGAACTCTTTCATCTCACACAATGTGAATAAGATGAAAAGAATGTAGTCATAGAGGAAAGGATAGATGGACTTCACCTTTACTAGAATCAGAAAAACAAAGATTGAAAACAATTACACCCACTTATATACACCCACACTCATATCCATAAAGACTTTGGTATAGAAATACATTATACTCAAAAGGGGAATTAAAAAGGAAGAGGGGGCTCTAAAAGAGAAGGCAGGATAGATAAAGGAGTAGTCATAAACAAAACAAGTTCAAATGTGGGAGAAAGGAATGTGAAGAGGATTAAAAGTAAAAGAAAGAGTAAAAATCTGAGACCCAGGGTGGGGTAAGGCCAAGAGAAGAACTACAACAGAAAGTAAATAAGATTTTTCACTTACAAAATCAAAAGTGTCAGGCAAACTTCCTTTCTTCTATCACCTTATTTGTAAAGATGACAGCCAAGAGAGGAAAAAAATGCAAGAAGATGAAGATGGAGGGAAATACACAATTAACAATCATAACTGTGAATGTGAACAGAAAGAACTCACCTAGAAAATAAAAGACAGCAGAATGTATTAGAAAGTAGAGTCTGACTAGGTTATTTAAGAAATACACTGGAAACAGAAAGGTTAAAGTGGGGGAAAAAAATCAGACCCTGGAGCAAAATCTGTTACTTAAGAGCTTAACTCAATAAAGCCCCGGGGCAGCAATAATGGTTTCAGATAACTCTGCAGAAAATACAGAGATAAAAAGAGATGAGTGGGAAAATGGTGTAATGCTTAAAGGCATAGATAATGAATCAACATGAATACTTAGTATCTATCAACCTAATTGTAGAGCTTCTAGATACTTACAGGAAAAGTTAAGAAATAGAGTAAAACCAATAATAATGTAAATCAACTTGAGGACAAGAACAAAGGGACAAGTGAAGACGGCAAGGCTATTAACCTTGCCTGAAGTCTTTTATTCTGCATTCTTGACTTTACACCAGTTAGCAGTGAAAACTCTGGTCTTGGTTCAGTATTCCTGTCTGCAGCAGCTTCCCTGGAGTCCCTTTATAGGAATACTTTCTGCTTTGAGAAGAGTCCTCTTTTCTCTTGTGTGAATTTCCTAGGAAGTTGACTTTAAGATTTTCTGAGAATGTGACAGTGGGAAAGGGCATCCAAAAAATCATAGCTGGTTATCCAGAGTTAAATTGACTCAAATCAAGAGAACCAGGGGAGGGGATCCTGCCTCAAGGCCACATGTGGGCTTCTAGGTCCTCAAGTGCAGGACTGAATCCAAACTTCACAGAACAAATCCTGGATTTAGTTTCCCATCCCTGGAAAAGGCTAGATATTATGGCAGTTTTTCATATTGATATGTTGAATCTGGTTTGTGCTACTGTTTGGAAATTGGGAAGGAAACCTCAAAGAGACAGAAATGTCTTTCCTGCTTTCTAAGTGACTTTATACATACCACATCAACTTTCTGGGCCTCAGTTTTCCCATCTGTACCTAAACAATAGTTCAGCACAACCGATTTCTGATTTTTATGGGCTAGGGGAGGCTAATCCCCAGATCTTCCTATATAGGTCTCAACACATCTAAGTGAAAAGGTCCCAGTTCTTCTCTCAGCAAGTACCCCATAGTAATAACAGAAACAGAACATTATTTCACCACATAGAAAATGCAAAACAGCACAAAGGATCCCTACTAGCTTATTGTCAATCAATATAATTCTCAATTAAGATCTGACATTTCAGTGAGTACCACTTTACTCCAGAGATCTTGGCAAGGTTGTGCTGGAGCCAGATTGTTAATGGTTGTTAATTTTCAGTGTTAGCAAATTGGTACTTATTTGATTGTCTAGACTTTAGAAAATATTAATAATGTATTAATCTTAAACATATGTTGTGTATGCATCTGGAGAGCTGGTTGTTAAACATTTACCAAAGTCCTTCTCATCTTCCTTTGGAGATGTGTGGCAGTTATCCAGGAGGCTCAGACCTTTTTATACATAATTGAGGTCCCAAACAATGACTTCATTCTTTTAACTTTGTCAAATTGTTCAGATTTCCCTGCCCAACTCTCTCTCTCTCTCTCTCTCTCTCTCTCTCTTTTTTTTTTTGCTTTTTGGAGGAGGGAGGGTAGGGCAGTTGGGATTAAGTGACTTGCCCAAAGTCACATAGCTAGTGTTAAGTGTCTGAGGCTAGATTTGAACTCAGGTCCTTCTGGTTCCAGGGCCAGTGCTCTATTCACTGTGCCACCTAGACGCCCCCCTGTTGAACTCTCCACATGTAAAAGAGTGGGTGCCATTTGATAGATCTAAAGTCTGTTCATCTCTGAAATCTATGATTTTTCCCCGATCCCCCAGCTATGTGTTGGTTAATATTTAACAACCAGCTCTCCAAATGCAAGACACACTTTTAAGTTTAATCTGTTTTGTTACATTTTCTCTATCTTAAGTCTAGATAATTGGGGCGGCTAGGTGGTGCAATGAATAGAGCACTGGCCCTGGACTCAGGAGGACTTGAGTTCAAATCCAGCCTCAGACACTTAACACAAAACTAGCCATGTGACCTTGGGCAAGTCACTTAACCCCAATTGCCCTACCTTCCCCTCTCCAAAAAGCAAAAAAAAAAGTCTAGATAATCAACAAAAGAATAAACCAAGCCCTGGTTTGTAATGTTTGCTGGTTTGTGAGGTATAGTCATACAGAAAATTTAACAACGGACTTTCTAAGGGATCTTATCTCATCCAGCAGGACACACCTTTCCAGGCAGACCTCACATCACTCTTGTTCTATATTTAACACATACGGCTCAAAGTATATATTTAATTGTTTGTTGATTGACCGATAATATTGTGTACCATAGTTATCTGCATTCGTGTCTTATCCTTTTCTTCAAAGGCAAACTCAAGGGAAGAGACCACATTTTAATCTTTATTTCCTCATGCCCAGCCCAGCACACTGCAGGAAACAGGTACCTGATAAGTGTTTATTGTATTATTAAATGAATGGAACCCCTCTCCCTTCCCCTCTCCTCCTGCCCCAATTACAATGCTGCTTCTCCCCAGTTATTTCCAAAGACAGAGCTGCCAAATGGCAGAATGTCAAAGCCGAATGTCAGAGCTAGACATCTTGGAATTGAACTTCCTCATTTTACAAATGAGGAAAATGAAGTCACCTCCCCAAGGTCATAGGATCATAAGATGAAAGCTCTGGGGCTGGAAGGGACCCCAGGTCTTGTAGTCCAAGCCCCTCATTTTACAGAGGAGGAAACTGAAGCCTAGAGAAGTTAAGTAACTTAAGATTGCTTGAACCCTTGTTTCCTGACTTCTAGTCTAGGTCTTTTTTTTCACTCTACCACACTGAGTTTCTTGTCCCAGTTACTGGGGACAAGATTGACATCACACAATACAGGCAGAAGATGGCTGGAGCAGGCAATGATTTCAGGCATTAGTTTCCTTCTCTGGGCCAAAGTTAGACGAAGAGAAGATTGTTAGCAGCATCCTGGGCTCAGATAGACTTACCTTCCCATACCTTCAAACCAAGCCCCTCAGAGATCAGGGGGTCTAGAATATAGCACAGTTATCCCTTCCACATCACGACTTTCCCCACTGTGGTTTCTATACATTTCAGGTTGGTGTAAGAAGTTAAATGGAAATTTTGGGGAAGTTTTATGGGAGCTGCAGGTGGCACAGAGCCCATGACCAAATATTTAACCCCAGTTTTACAGTAAGGTACTGCCAATACTCCATAAAGGAAGAACAAAAGATTCAGACTTCTTCTCTGGTATGAAGGGAGGGCCAAAATATTTTAGGTGAATTTTCCAAATCGAGGGGGCTCTGTAGTTGCTTTGGGGAGAACACAACAGATAGAATGGGCCTCTTGCCCCACCTAGTGGCAATAGCTGAAACCAATTTCCCTCTGATTGGGAAAAGGATGGAGGCATCTCTGGCCCTCTGCTCATCCCTACATAGTAAACAAGTTTCTCTTTGATGCTGTTTCTATGAATCTTCTCTTGTTCCAGATGACAGGCTCAGGGGCAACCATCGGATGGCCATGATAGGATCATAGCATCTTAGCTGTAGGTCTGGAAGAGACTTTATGCATTATAATCTAACTCCTTTATTTTGAAAACAGAAAACTGAGACCAAAGAGAAGCTAAATGCCTTGGGATCCCAGGATCAGAGGAGGAGGGGTTTAGAGCTGGAGATCTCATCCAGTCCAATTTCCAGATTTTGCAGGTGAAGAAAGGTGATTAGAGACATTTAATGACTTGATCAAGGTGGCAAAGGTAGCAAAGGTAGCAGTAGAAGTGCTAATATTCAAACTCAGGCCAAATAATCAATTAACAAACATTTATTTAGTGCCTAGTATATGCCAGGTCCTGGGCTAGGCATGAGGATAATAAACCCAAAAATAAAGAAGGCATCTTAAACTCACCATGTCCAAAATAAAACTCATTATTCTCTCCAAACTCTCCTCTCCGGAACTTTCCAGTTACTCTTGAAAGTAGTATCACACTCCCAGTTCCCCAGGCTTATTACCTTGGTGTCTTCCTGCACTCCTCCCTCTTATTCACTCTGAAGAGGTTACCCACAAGAGGGTTAGAGTTGCC
>CM053581.1:290900512-290937840 GCA_028627135.1 Pseudochirops cupreus
GCTCTGTTTCTTTTTCTTGTTTTGTTTTGTTTTGTTTCCTCTTTCCCACTGATCATTCCATCAGTTACAATCCTTCTTTACAACATGGCTAATGATTAATGGGAAGATATTTGTATATCCTGTTTCCAAGTGCATGCTGCCATGATGGGGGAGGAAGAGAGAGGAGGAGAAAATCTGAAACTCAAGGGACTGTGGAACTGAATGTTGTAAACTAAAAGTAAATAAACCAATTTAATTTTAAAAAAAATTGTGCTGCTCCTTCTGGGTGTCTCCTCTGGTTTCTATCTGTTTTGTGCACTGAGCTACTGTAATGTTAATGGAATATGAAGATTTTCCCCATCCATTAATAGACTTATGGGACCACATGTGCTCCCTTTTCCTTTGGAACAAGAACCATGTTCCCAGGTCTAGAGGTACCTAGGTATTTCAATTACAGCTGTGATACATCTTGAGTCACATAGAGTCCATTAGGGGGAAGAACTCGCCTAAGGAGGAGCTTGCTTATGGGGAGGCTTGCTAGCAGGAGGGCTTTTACACCTTTTGATACTGAGCTAATTAGGCACTGAGTCATGTGGGTTGTGATGCCTTCTGGGTCTGAGTCTATTAGTTGAAAACTACATATACTGGGAGGTTGGTATTTTTCTTTGGGGGCTCACTCAGGAGAAGGACCTTTTGATTCCTGGGATGAGACTCTGAATAACCATTTGTTAAGAGCCCCCCAACTACTCAGATGTTGGTGCTCTCCTGGTCTGGTGGTGTGTGTAGGTGGTTGTATTATTCTGTTTTGACAGTTGGTGCCCTGTCTATTGGATTCTTTCTTGGATACTCACTTCTTTCAAGTTATCTGTACTTATCTGTTAATTAAAGTAATTAAAGTAAGATTGCTAACCCCTTTAAAACTGTTTTTCATTTAGAAAAGCAGATCAAAGAACCTGTGCTAGCAGCCCACCCTGTGTGCTAGTGTGGTTGCTACTCTCTCTTCCTGTCCCAGACAGTCTCCCAGATATATTCCAGATATCTCAGTCTGTTTGTACCATCTGCTGCTTTCTGTTATCATCTCCTGGGCTATAGCAGTTAGTAAGTCTTTCTCTTACAAGGAAAGACTAAATAGTCCACATAGTCTCGGGACCATGATGGTCTGCACCAGACAGGCAGCCTAAAGATGTCCTAGGCTAGGATTAAGTGTTTTTGTTTGACTTTCTCTACCCTGTTCTCCCTGGAAGTCCCTAGCTCCAATCAGTGTTCTGACTCAAGCTCAGAAAACTCCTGATTGTTAGTCTGTATACCATCAGCAATTTCAAGTATTCTACCCAATAAAACTACAGAGGAGCTTTGTGGGGTTAGGGTAACTAGGCTGTATTTATTCCCTATAATCCTGGCTGGCATGTATTGCACATGAATCTGGGGCAAGGGACAAGAGGACTAGGGGAGGCCAGAAGGACTATGGATCTCCACCTTAGATCTTTAGTTTTACATTCCAGTCAGCAATAAAATTCTGGTTTTTGTTAATCACTCCTTCCAGTGACAAACCTTGCCTCTCCCTGCACTTGTAAGTGTTTTTATAGAATACAATAGGAAATGAGTCAAATTCTTGGGGGGGGGGGCGGGAAGAAGTGGGTTGTGTGACCCTGGATGTTTTACTTAATGTCTCAGAAGCTGTTTCCTCCACTGCTGCACTTTTGGTGGACTTGTGAACTGATCCAACCATTTTGGAGGGCAATCTGGAACTATGCCCAAAAGTCAACCAAACTGGGCATATCCTCTAATCCAGCAATACAACTGCTACTTATATATCCCAAAGAGATCATAAAGAAGGGAAAAGCACTCATATGTGCAAAAATATTTATTGCAGCTCTTTTCGTGGTGGCCAAGAACTGGAAATTGAGGGGATGCCTATCAATTGGGGAATGGCTGAACAAGTTGTGGTATATCATTGTGATGGAATACTATTGCTCAATATGAAATGATGAACAGGCAGATTCCAGAAAATTCTGGAAAGACATGTAAGGATTGATGCAAAGTGAAATGAGCAGAACCAGGAAAACATTGTATATGATATCAGCAACGTTGTGTGATGATTAACTATGAATGACTCAGCTCTTCTCAGCAACACAACAATCCAAGACAAGAACAAAGGATTTACAAGAAAAATGCTATCCACATCCAGATAAAGAACTGACGGACTCTGGATGCAGATTGAAGCATTTTTGAAAATTTACTTTATTCTTTCTCATTTTAAAAAAAAATCTGTTTTTTCTTTCACAACTGTGACTAATATGTAAATATTAGTATATTTGTATACATGTATAAACTGTATCAAACTGCCTACCATTTTCAGAAAGGGGGAGGGGAGAGAGGGAGAGAGGAGAATTTGGGACTCGAAATTATAAAAGTGAATGCTCAAAATTTTCTTGACATGTAACTGGGGAAAAAATAAAATGCTGTTAAAAATAAACAAAGAAGCTGTTGCCTTTTTTGGAAAATAAGGGGATCGGACTAGATGATCCCTGAGATCCCTTGCAGTTAAAATTTTCTGTCATTCTATGAGATGAGAGTTACCAAAAAACTTATGTAAGTAGATAATCCTGGTCTAACTTGGTATATAAATGGGGCCAAACCTGCAGTCAGTGACTGGCTATTGGTTCCTAACTTGGAAGGGTCAGGCTCCACAACATTTTGGATCAATGGGTCTGTGACTTCAACCATGCGGGTACTCCCTCCTACAGTGTGGACCACAACCTATCCATGTCTTTTGGTTGTATGACACTGGGTAGCTCCCATGACAGCAGCAGACACCTCTGGGGAGCACGTGTCTCTCTGCCTTATGCCACGTCTGAAATTAGTATTTAGATGGTTATCAAACGAAATTCTTTGTTGTTGCATGTGTATGTATTTATTCACTTTAGTTTCATGTCACATGTGTATGTATCCATATATACACTAGGTGGCACAGAGGATAGAACACTGGGCCTAGAGTCAGGAAGACCTGAGACCTCAGACACTAGCTGTGTGAGAGTTAACCTCGGTTTATCTTGGTTTCATCATCTGTAAAATCGGGATAATAATAACATCTACTTTGTGAGGTTGTTATAAGGATCTCCTGAAATAATAATTATGAAGTTCTTAGCACAGTGCCTTGCATGTAGTAAGTGCTATAAACATGCTAACTAATAATAATAATGCATATGCGTGTGTGTATGTAGATGTTTCTCACATTGGAACACAAGCTCCTCGCTGGTGGGGATTGTTTTATTCTTGATGCTTCCATATAAGGCCCTGGCACTTCCTTGTCCCTTAATAAATGCTTGTTGATTACATCTTTCAAGAAATCTTGTATGATATTAATATATGAGCTGGAGATGCCATAAAGGATGAGAGCCTACAAAGCACTATTTTGCTCCTTTGAATCAGATATTGATAGTCAACCAACAGCGAGATCCCAAGGAGCTGGTATTCTGTTCACCTTTCAGTTAATTGTGGAAATGTAAGGATTCTGTCTGCTAAAGTCTGCCTGTTTATTTCTCATAAATACACCGAGGGTGACTGCTTTCACAAAGATGTTCAAGGACTGGAAAGTAGGAACATGGTCATCGTTACTGACATTTTCTTAATTACCTTGGGATTTTTTCTGCCCTGCCTCCTCCCCAAACATTTGGTTTCTCTCCTTCTTGAATCTTTTTCAAGAACTGATCCCTGAAAGACCTCAAAATGGCATTTCTTCCCTGATGGGTCACATCTTTGTCTGATTGACCTACTTCAGCTGCTTTTCCCATCTTTGCTTTCTTCTGTGGAATGGAAAAGCACTAACTGTGTGCCAAGGCCCCATGAAGGCTAAGCACTGGGGATAGAAATGGAAAAGTGAAGGAGTTCACATTCTAATTGAAGGAGACAACATGTCAAAGGGGGTTCTGATCATAGCAGATGGAAAGACCAGGTGGCATGTAGGTCCCTAAAAGGAATGTGACAAGACCAATGGCAAGGCCAATAGACCATGGGAAGCAATGGCAGGGCTGATGCGTCAGCATCCAGCTGAGAGTGGGTGTCTAGAACCTGGAGGGACCTGGGCAATGGAGGTTCAGTCGGAGAAGGGGATGGTCCCTGCCCTGACTTTTAGTAGTGGGCTGGGGAAGAAGGGAGGAAGGTCTAATAAATAATGGTGGGTGTGTCAAACTTGAATCACTGCTTTAAAAACCCACCTGGAGAGGGTGCACCTGGTTGTACAGTTCCAGCCTCTTCAGCTTCCCCAACTCCACCCACATATTGTAAGATTCACCCTGAGCACCTGCAGCATTGCCAATTTGACAGCCTAACTAAGCAAAGAGAACAGAGGCACCTCCACCCAGATTATTTCCACCCAGGGGTATGTTGGTAAATATTTAAGAACTGACTCAAGAGAGAAGAGAGGGAAGAATGAACGTACAATGAACTTTTAAGTTTAATTTGCTTTATTAACCTTTTCCCCATCACTTTCTGACGTCTAGTTGATCAACAAAATAATAAATCAAGACTCATTCACTGATTTCCAAGGTACAAACATTTACTAAAAATTTAACAATCAGCTCTTGTAAATCAGATCAAGCTGGTCCTAGCACAACCTTACCTCCATCCTTCTTCCCAAAGAAGATTTCTGGTTTGTAGCAGCTCTAAAGATGGAGGCTTGCAAACTTCTTTCCTCGGCATCTCTTCCCCCATCACAAAGGGCACCTAGCCAAGGTAAAGAGGTTTCTACTTCCTTATGCAGAACACGAGGGCCTACCATAGCCTTTGAGAATCCAGGATCATCTCAATGTCTTAATAGGACACTGGAGTAAGACTTTGTGTTTAAGTGAGAGATTTTCTTTTAATTTATTTTAGTTTCATAGTGGTAACTCCCAGACTAAAAAATAAGGAAAATGTTCTCCATGGCTTTTAGTTCCCAACACCCTTCGTTCTCTAATCATAGATCTGAAGTATGGCTAGTGTTAAAAGGTAGTCCCTTTCCTACAGAAATGTCCCAAGTAATGTTCATTTACATCTTGAAGAAAACTCCAGACTAACTTCTTAATGCTGGGTATTCCTTCCTGGGAAGGAAAGAAGAAAACAATCATTTACACCTTAGTAAGAAAGAGCTCAAATAACGCAGCTGGTATAACAATGCATTTCCTTATTTTAGGATTATAGGTTTTAGAATTGGAAGGGACTTGAGAGATCATTTAGATGAGGGGTTTTTAACCTTTTTTGTGTGTCATGGACATTTTTGGTAGTCAGGTAAAGCCTATGAACTCCTTTTCAGATTAACTTTTAAAAAATCATAATTGAAAGAAATGTTACATGTTAGTGTTTGGTGAAAATAAAGATGTAGTTTTTCCAATTCAAGTTGCCTCATCATTTTCTATAAAATAAGAACATTACTGTTCAGATTAAAGGGAAACTGAACCTGGGATGTTAAAGCCGGAAGAGACCTTATGACAGAATGCCAGGACTGAAAAGGGCCATAGAACATAGACTGCCAGATTTGGAAGATATCTTAGACTGCAAGATGTCAAGAACTGAAAGAAGCCTTAGAACATAGAACATTTGTCACAGTTGAACCTGGATTTATGTGGTAGGAGTAACATCCTAACCCCTTGATCTATGAAAGTTGTTTTTTTGTTTGTTTGTTTGTTTGGGAAAGCAAGGCAATTGGGATTAAGTGACATACCCAAGGTCACACAACTAGTGAAGTGTTGAGTGTCTGAGATCAAATTTGAACTCAGTTCAGAGCCGGTGCTCTATTCACTACGCCACCTAGCTGCCTCCCCGCCAAAGTTAAGTGAGTTTTCACTTGAAAGGAATCCAGACATTTTTTGAGGCTGTTCAATGGTAGAAACTTTGCTCAGTAGTAACATTAGTTACTGGACGCTAGGTGGCACAGTGGATAGAGCGTTGAACCTGGAATCAGGAAGATTTATCTAACTCAGGGTCAAATTTGGCCTCAGAACTAGTTTTGTGACCCTGGACAAGTCACTTAACCCTCTTTGCCTTAGTTTCCTCATCAGTAAAATGAACTGGAGAAGGAAATAGCAAGAGACTCCAGTATTTGTGCCAAGAAAACCCCAAATGGAGTCATGAAGAGTTGAACACACCTGAAAACATTGAAGATTATCATGATCACCAGCTACTTAGTAGCACCAGTTGGCCCAGGCTAAGATGGTTGACATCATTTGAGACAGGTCAACATCACTCCCTCATCACCCGAGTACAAAGCAGGCATGAGGAGCACTAAGGACTCGGATGCTTAGCCTTTGGATTGGGACAGGAGCTTTGCCCAGATGAATCAACTCAAGGGCTTCATGACACCTGTCCTTGTCTGAGTATCTTTCTCCTGTTATGGCTAAGCAAGTTTCTGTTAAGTTTTAAAGGACACACGTGGGTCCCATTTTGTTCCAGTGTCAAACCTAACCTACCAGGGGTCTCATCTGAGTCAGGCCCATCCCAGAACACCTTAGCCCATAAAATGTCAGCGCTGGAAGGTATCTTAGAGCCTTGAATAGCAGAACCTCAGTCTTACTTGAAAGCAAGTTTTGATAGAAGAGAGAACAAGAGACATTTAGAGGAGGGGCAGAAGACAAGTTGATGCTTCCAGTGGCACTTAGACTTGGTCTTCTTCCCTTTCTTGCCTTTTTCATTGTCACGAGAGGAGCCCCGGTCCAGCCAGCTCGTCAGTGGCAGAGCTATGGCCCTTGATGATTGGACTGGCTGCCCCCTGTGGTGGCTGCTGTCCTCATTCCCTGACACCAAGCTGAGGCCAGTGGTTGGAAATGCTGGGTCCTGCCTGAGCTATTTATAGCACACAGTTATACATGGCCTCATTTATGACTAGCCTGGGCAGGCTGAGCAGTAGCTAGTTCTTGGTCTTAATGCTCAGGATTGCCCATGGTCAATCGGCAATTGAATGCTACAGTCAGAGAGGCAGAATTAAAAGGGACCTTGGATGTTATCTAGTTAACACTCACATTTTGCAGAAGAGAAACTGAGGACCAGAGGGGGACTTCCCCAAGGTCATACAGTTAATAAGGGCCAGAACCAGGACTAGAACCCAGGATATCCAGCTTCCAGACTAGTATAAGGGTGAAAGAGAAACTGTCCTATCTTATTTCAGCTTTGTTACCATAACTGAGAACATGTCTCAATCAGTCACTCATAAGCCTTAGACTGAGGGCTAAAAAGCCTTCCAACTGGAATGACATTACCTAAGAATCTTGTTTAGATAGGCAGAGGAAAGTTGGCCATTCCCCAGAGATTACCAATAAATTCTCAAGTGAGTTCAGAAGGGTTTCATTCCAGAACCCGGAGCAAGCATGGAGCTTCAGCTGAAACTGCCCCCTCCCCCCCCCCCAAGGAAATGCCTTTGGGGAAGGAGAAGCCTTGACTTTGGCCTCAGCTAGGTCTCCTCCCTGTTACATTTATTTTTATTGATGCCTTTTTTTTCCACATTCATTTCCAAATATATCTCTCCCTCCTACCCCATGCATTGACTTGTCCCTCATAACAAAGATTTTAAAAGAGGAAAAAAGTTGTTCAGCAAAATTAGCCAACATCTCTACTGTGTCTGATGGTAGATGCAATATTTCACATCTGCAGCCCCCTGTCTCTGCAATGAAGGGAGGGAGGTGCATCTTCTTAACCCTTCCTTGGGGCACACTGGATCATTATAGTATGTAGTTTTGTTCTGTGTGGTTTTTTCTTGGTCTATTTACATTGGTATAGTCATTATGTATATATTAGGACACATATCTGCATTTCCTAATTCTGCTTACTTCACATTGCGTCAGTTCATGTAAGTCTTCTCATGTTTCTTTGTATTCTTCACAATTGTCATGTCTAATATATAGCATATTAATAGTCCATTATTTTGATATACCACAGTTTGCTTATTTTATTACCCATCTGATGGGCTACTTTGAGTTAGCTCTTTGTTACCAGAAAAAGTTGTTGCTATGAATATTTTGGTATGTATGGAAACTTTCTGTCTTGGAACTCCTTGAGGTAACAGGGAGATGTCTGGGGCAAAGGGTAAGGGCCACTTTGGTTACTTTTCTTTGTTTTTTGATTTTTGAAGGGGGGAAGGCAGAGCAATTGGGGTTAAGTGACTTGGCCAAGGTCACATGACTAGTAAGTGCTAAATGTCTGAGGCTGGATTTGAACTCAGGTCCTCCTGTCTCCAGGGCCAGTGCTCTATTCACTGTACCGCCTAGCTATCCCTGGTTACTTTTTAAACACAAATTCCAAACGACTTTCCTGGATAGGTGGGCTAATTCATACCTCTGTGAGCCGTGTAATAGAATATCTGTTTTTTCAATCTTCTGTCAACTATCTTCTGCCCTTACCAGCTGGGTGTGTGTGTGGAGGAAGTTATGGGAGGTCTCTTGGATAAGACAGCATTGGAGTTAGGTTTTAAAGGGTTTGCAGGAATTGGACACGCAAAGAAAGGAAAGGAAGACATAGGGAGCTGGGTGAGTTAAGGGATGGAAACAGGAAAGATTGAATTTATCAATTCACTTTTCTTGGAGTGCTTAAAGGTTTAGCAGTGCAATAGGTTACAATTCATGAGGCACACAGAACAAGTGGGATTATTCCCAATTTTATGCAGGAAGATGCTATCTGTCTTCAGAAAAAGAACTAATAGGGTGGCTAGGTGGCACAGTGAGTACAGCATCAGCCCTGGAGTCAGGAGGACCTGAGCTCAAATCTAGCCTCAGCCACTTAACACAAAAACTAGCTGTGTGACCTTGGGCAAGTTACTTAATCCCAGTTGCCTTCCAAAAAGCAAAAAAGAAAAGAAAAAGAACTGATAGATGTATATATAGTATAGTTTTACATATATATATATATATATATATGTATGTATCTCTAGTGTGGGGGAGGAAGGGATAGGGAAAAAAATATATATATATTTATTGCACAGGGGTGAATAAAAGAAAATGTAGAAGGATGCACAGAAAGCAGAGTAGCTTTGACTAGGACAAGTAGCACATGTATAACCTATATGGAATTGCTTGTCTTCTCAGTGGGAGGTGGGGTGGGGAGGGAGGAAAGGAGAGAATTTGGAACTCAGTTTTAAAAACTAATGTTAAAAATTGTTTTTACATGTAGCTGGGGAAAAATAAAATCATTTTTTGAAAAAGATAAAGAAAAGGACAAGTAGCATTTATTATGTAGGTTTTTAAAAAAAAGTAAATAGCACAAAATGTAAATTCATGGTTTTATAGTGAATCCTCTTTTTAGGTTGTGCTGCGTACGTGGACCTTTTTTTGTCTTTATGTATTTAAGTTCAAAATGAATAAAAATGTTTAAAAATACAATACAAATTTTTTTAAATGTTAGAAAGAGGATTATCCCCCAATTTACATAAGAGGAAACTGAGGCTCAGGGGAGTGGCCCATGGTCATTAAGCCATCTGGTGTTAGAGTCAAGGTTTGAAACCAGGCTCCCTTCCTGGTAGGCTAGTACTCTTTTCACCACATCATGCTGGTTAGGTATCCTGACATCCTTCAGAGGTTTTCTAACTCCTTGCTACCAGAGGGCTAAATCTGAGGCTCAGACTTATTGACTCTCCTAGAAAACGCTGACTTTGAACTCCTGAGAAACTGAAGACATCAGTGGATGCTCAGTGAGGCTCTTTGCCCTGTGGCTAAGCGCATGATTTACAAAACAAAATCTGAGACCAACATTTTTTTTTAACAAGCCAAAGTTTTATTTGTTTCATAAACCGGTAAAATTATATTAATGTAAAACAGAGAAAAACGGACAAAATTCTTACACACACAACACACACACAGCACAAAACTAGAGAGGCCCCGACAGGTAGAGCGAGTACATGTCCTTCCCAACACCTAAGTGAACCATTGAGGGAATGAGGAGACAGATCCACAGAGCTCTGTACAAAATTCAAGGGAGAATCCAAGGAAACACATAGTCTGTCACTCAAATATCAAAAAAGCAAAGTAATTTCAGTGATCACAGAAAAACCTAGAAAACTACCATGTTTGTTATTCTCACCCCTTATTTTTTTTAAAGTTGCTTAAAAAGGATAAAAAGTACACAGACATCCCCATAAGGCACAAACAGATTTCTGTACAAGCCATTTATTTCATCAAGGAATTTTAAAAGACATCAAAGGAGAACAACAGTTTTTAACCACTCATTCCCAGGAGACTTCCTTTTCCCCAAACCTGAGGCTCCCCCCTGTGGAAACCTGCACGAAGGTGCGATAAGGCAGAGTGAAATCCACTCCAGACTTGCCATCCAAGCTATGATCTAAACTTAAATGTTATCCTGAATGGTTAAGCCTGGGAGTCCCTGCTGGATGTTCAGCTGTCTATCCCAAATGCTGTAATTAGATACGGGCTAGTCTTCTGTTCCGCCCTCGGTATAACTGGGTGGGTTTTAGTTTTTTGGGCCAAATTTGTGATTTCAGTGGCATTGGGAACTCCAGGGGAAGAAACAACCTGTACCATTGCCGATCTGTAACTGCTCTTCAAATTACAGTCGGAGTTGCTTCGGTGGTTGAAATGGTCAAACCGCCTGCCTAGGATCACACAAGCCAGTATTAGTTAGAGATTGGTCAAGAACTAAAGTTCTTCCTGACTCTGAGGTTGGTTCTCTATTCACTCACTTACTCATGCTGTATTTTGGGTTGGGATATATGTGTATGTGTGTATATATGTGTGTGTGTGTGTGTGTGTGTGTGTGTGTGTGTATGTATATATATGTGTGTGTATATGTATATATATGTGTGTGTATATGTATATATCTGCATGTATTTATACACACATGTGAATATGTATCTATATATGTACGAGTATGTGTGTATGTATGTATGTGTGTGTGTGTGTGTGTGTGTGTGTGTGTGTGTGTGTGTGTAGGTGTGTGTACTCCAGAGTGCTAATAGTTGTCCCATAAGGAATAAATGAGGACCAGAAGAATGAGTCTAGGGGAGTAGAGTTTAAACCTGTTTTAAGGATTAGTGGAAATTAGCCCTGTTGCAAGTTGGCCGCTATGTCCATAGGGGACAGTTGCTCTGGAGGATAGCAGACCATAGGAAAACACTACCAAATTATCCCAATGGGAAGTATCACAAAGCAGCAAAAATGAAAAACCCCAACACCCTTCAGAGAATCATTTGTACCAAATGATTCGAGACCCAGCCCTTTCCAAAGGCACAACTACCCCAGTCCAGTCAGAACTCAATCGTTCTGGGAAGTTGAGTTGGCTGCCTGCAGTTAGATCTCTGGGAAGGTTTGTTTCCTTTTTTTCTGACCTTCTGACCTACAGTGTGGGAGAAGTCACTTTCTCAGGGACCCTGGGGCGAGGGAGAACAGCTATTCTAGAGATCAGATTCTTGTGGATCCATGAGCTTTGCTTGTTCTAGTACTGGGCTACAGGCTTCTACTACCTTTGAGGCATCCCTGCTTTTCAAGACTGTCAAGAGATGAGGAATGGAACCTGCAATGAGGAGAGATGGAGGTGCAGTATTCTAAGAAGTCTGGGCATATAGTTTTCTCTGGCTTTCCAAGTCACAACAAAGTCAAGTCCACCACTTCATCTCCATTCCATCTCACTTTCAATAATGTCCTATTGAAAGCTTAGCAGCCAAATGCAATGGATAGGGTCAAGTCAAACTTTTTTTTTTCCAACAGCACTGGGATGGGGGAGGCAGAATTTCTCTGGATATGTTCAGCTAAGTGAAAAGCAAGTTGTTTAGCCCTTGCAAAATCTCATCCTGGCCTCACCTCTATCCTCTTGCACTTAGGCTTTTGCAAAGGGTCTGTTGTTTCTTTCTCATTTTGTTTGCCTGTCCTCAGAGACAGAACTAGCTAAAATCCCATGAAACCAGATCCAATAACTGTTCGGTCCCTGGGGTGCACAGGGCCAACAGTAGCACATGCATACATGTATCAGTCCTGATTCTTTCCATCAGTCAGCAGTGAGGTAAAGAATAGAGCTGTAACAATGGTGGCTTCTACTGGGGAGAGTTAGGATTGGCTCTCAGAGTTGGAAATGCATTCAGGAGAGTTTAAAAGAGGAATCCTCAAAGTAATTCTATGGGCAAACCTGTTAGAAATTCTAGATTCAACCACCAGGCCTAATCCAAACTAGTCACAAAATCCCAAAACAAAGGCACCCCAGTACTGACTTTAGAATCACTTAATTGACCTTGTTTCTAGTCACTCCAGGAGCAGAGAACTGAAAACTGGAGGTCATCTAGTCCAATCTGGGGCCTACAGAGGATGAGAGGCAGTATGGCATAATGGTTATAGTATTGGACTTGGAGCCAGAAAGATAAGGGTTTGAATGCTACCTCTGATACCGTGCTGGTAAGTCATTCGATTCCTGAGTCTTAGTTTGCTCTTTCAGTAAAATGAGTTGAATATCTCTAGTACCTAATTCACAGGCCCATTGCAAGTCTCAGATCAGATAACGTATGTAAAGTGCTTTGCAAATTAGTGTTATGTAAATATCACTTATTATTAATTATTAAGCTACTTGCCCAGGGTCAAGCAGGTGACAGATTGGAAATTCAAGCCCAGGTCCTCTGGTCTTCTGAACTCCAAATTCTCTTTTCTCCCCCATCATACCAAGACTGGACACAGCTCACTGATGCATGAAGAAACACATTAGCAAGGTTAAGGCACAGCCCAATTCCCATCCTTTGATAGCTTAATGTAGGATCTTTGACGTTTCTAAAAGGACAAGGATAGCATTACAACCACAGAACCACTGGACCTCAGGCTAACTCACTCATAGTATAGCTATGGAAACTGAGGTCCAGCGGGCAACAAGGTAGCCCAGCTCCATAGCTGGCGAGTGGCAGAGATGGAGTCCAGAGTTCTTTTCATTCCCTTACGCTGCCTGTTCTTCACTGTATAAAAATCTATAATAAGACTTTGGGCCTGTGTTCCCCCTGATTGTTGAAACCTTTTGCTCTTCCATTCCAGGTTAAAAAGAATGTCACGTCTAAAGATTTTTTCCTTCCCTTTTAAAGCAGAGCCCGTGGACAGCAGTATACCACATACTGTTCACCCTGGGCAAAGAGGGCTGTTAAGAACTACAAAGAAGCAAGAGAAATGCCAGACAGCGCCATAGAGGGAGAATATCCACTGTGTCTATCACGTGCAGCCAGTGAGTGAACTTTAGTGGTTAATTTAGGAAAAAGAAAAAAAAAGAAAAAAAAGAAAAGGAAGTGCTTCAAGCAGTGAACAATGCCTGGCTTAAAAAGAAAGCCCAACCAAACCCCAACACCCCAGCCCCCAATTCCTCTTAGATGGGGATGCTATTTCTGGCCATGACTTGGCAGGTTAAAACAGGCCATTGCCTCATTTTCTCCTCACGTAGCAGGTCATCAGGAGCAGTGCCTGTGATGCTCTCAGAAGCCTGGGACACCCGTTAATAGTTTCCAAATCTTTGCACTTAAGGATCAAAGTGACGCTAATGCTACTGAGCTGCAACAAGGGCCGAAATAAGGGTTGGGCAGGATGGGGGACTAGGGGAAAAAAGACATCTACCATCAGGCCTCCTGACTGTGGGCTTACATGCACAGGGTGTGCCAGCTGTGCTCAGGCACACCCTAGTATCTTTTTAAAAAATGGCATTTGTATATGTTTTTAAAATTTTGTGTTTCTGGGGCGGCTAGGTGGTGTAGTGAATAGAGCATTGGCCGCGGAGTCTGGAGGACCTGAGGTCAAATCCAGCCTCAGACACTTAATACTTAACTAGCCCTGTGACCTTAGGCAAGTCACTTAACCCCAATTGCCCTGCCTTCCCCCCTCCAAAAAAAAATTGTATTTCTAAGTGAGGGTTAGCTGTTATTTTAGTGAAAAAAAATGTCATTAATTTTAGTTTCTTTGGTTTGATAACTAAAAATAATGTCTTTTATGATTGATCAATAAATGTTTGCCTTAAAAAATAAAATCCCATGGGTGCACAGCTTAATGAAATGTACTGCACACATCTATGTTCCTATCACATCTTGAGGTCCCAAAGTTCCTACGCCGGAGTCAGAGTCTCCACAGACCCACTGGCCCTTAGTCTAATTCCCTCATAGTACAGCTGTGGAAACTGAGGCAGAGAGATGACAATAAGCACTGACAAAGGCTGGCATGAAGAATATAAGAAGGAAAACCATGGGGTTACAGTAACTATTTCCTCTTTTTAAATCAAAATCTTTGTCTACTGGTTTTGTGGTCCCCTTTGGATATGAACAGTTAAGTTCTCTGTTATCTGACAATCCTGGGTAATGGGGTGTTCCGGTAAATCCAATATTTTGTTCAGAAAGAATGACCCTATATACCACACACTGGCTTACTACTTTTCAAAGAATCAGTGTACAGACACACATACACAACATGGAAACTGGGCTGGGTATCACTTACTCTTTCTTGGAAGAGTCACAAGGTCCAATCGGCTAGAGGCACTGAGGAGTGAGGTGATTGGCCCCAGGGTCTACAGTGAGCCTGTGTCAGAGATTGGGGTCCATCCCAGGTCCTCCTTACTCCAAGGCCAGCCCTCTAGCCACTAGGCAACCCTGTCTCCCAGCAAACAAAATCCCCATACTAATTCTAAAAAGGTGGCAGAAGTTACAGTCTTTCTTGTCTTCTGCTCTCAGTAAGATGGGGGAAGTAGCTTTTTAAAAACAACACCAAAAACCTTTTGGATCTCCTGGCCAATTTTTTTACACCTCATTTTAACTCAACTTGACAGAATTGTTTTTCACTCACAACTTCTCAGCTCAATAGCCCTTGGCCATTGCCGCTTCTCATTGGCTCTAGACCCAAGCTCTCCTGCGGCTGCTGAGGACTAGTCAGTGCCTGGGCTCTGAATGAGTTGGGAAAAAGGAAATCCGTACATAAGTTCTAACACCAAGTGAGGTTCTAATTCAAGATCTGCTCTCTGCCTTACACCTTACCTAGGACATGAGAACAATGACCTAAGAAACCCAAACTAATTGGCTATAACTTCCTCTTCCACCTTTACCTGTCTTCCCTTTGGAAAAAGTGAGTTGACTAAGGTCTTGTCTAAAAATGACTATCTTTTGCACATCTCTATTATCTTTGACTTTTGTAATATGCTTTCACATCCTATTTCTAAGATGTCATCATGATAGCTGCTGCAAGGTAGATAGGTAGGAAAGGCATTATTATCCTCATTTGACAGATGAGAAAACAGAGGTAAGACATGTTTTGACTAAAGCCTCCACTATGAATTAGGGGCACACTAGTGAGCCTAGAACTTGGGGGCAGAGGTGGAACAGGAAGGGGGTACCTTCTGAATCCCAGGCTGGCGCTCTTGCTGCCACACCTTGCTGTTTCTCCAGAAAGAGCTCCCAAACAGCCCTTGTTGACTTTCATGCAATAGTCCTGAAATCCCTAAGTCCTGGAACTTGGGGAATTACCTCATTTAAAAGAAAAGGAGCATGGACTATTGCAGAGGCCAGCTATCTTTGCCAGAGGTACCTTTTTATTGATTTGCTCCCATGGAAGGGTAAGGGGGAGGTGAGGTAGATGGCTCTTCTTGAACATGATATACCCAATGTGGCTTTAGCTGCAGTGGAAGGAGATGCCACCAGGGACACCTCAGGCTCTGGGAGCAGTAAAAGGAAGGTCAGGAAAAGAAAAAATAAACAATGGAGTTAAACTCTGTTTCTTGAGGACGGCCAGTTAATCTTAAACAATCCTTCTTAAAAAATGCAATGAAGAGGGTCCCACTTCACCATTGTCAGCTGATGCCATAATGATCAGTTAACACCTTAGGAGCTGACAACCCACTAGAGATTAGTTGACAGTTAACTGACAACATGACCAGGATGGTGGGGTTAGGTAGCATGGAGGCCCAGGAGAAAAGTTAATGGCAAGCCAATAAAAACAAACTCTTCCTGCTTCTAAATTTACCCTAGGTTGGAAGGTGGACCCTGGCCTTATTACTACACATCACCTTGTGTGCTCCAGATTGCCGACCCCTGGGCATGTGGTTGAAGTAGGGGGCTGAAGGACCCAAGTTATTGAATGACCTCCGCACAGGCCCTTGTTTCGATATTTCAGTTTCTTCTTTATGGAAAGGGGACTATGTGATGGGGGCCTCCTAATTACAAAGATTAAGAAGATAATATTCTTAAAAGCATTTGGAGACTGGGGGAAGGTGCTTGGTGCATCATAAAATTCCACTCTGTGGAGCAGGCGTGAGGGTAATGCATCTTCTGGGAGAGGGCAGAACTCTAGTTCTGCTGCACACTGGGACTGGGGGAATCACTCTCAAAAAGATGGAGATAAAAAAAGAAAACAAATCAAAAATCAAAACCCAACAACAAGTTGCTTGTTTGTTTTTGTTTTTTTAACTAAGCACCCAGATATAGCTGTTCACATCTGGGGCTGTAAACAGTGCATTGATGATCTGAATTTCCTTCTCCAATATCATTACCCAAGTTATATTTCTGGTTGGGCAAAAAACTGAAAATGTTCAATAGTAACTCATCCACCAGCCTCTGAGGAGGGAAAGAAGATGGAAAGGGACACGAGCACTTGATTGTAGCTGGTCTTCAATTCCTTGGATGTTCTTTAAGAAGCTCCTGATTCAGGGCCTCTGGAGAGAGCTTGGGAGGGTGGTGGGGGAGAGCTCAGCAGAACCAGGAGCTCCCACGTCCAGCAGCTTAGAATTCATACACATTCATTCTCTCATTCTCTCCCTTGTTCTCCTCCCATTGCTGTCCTCCAACTCTTCTCCCTTTTTTTGTTCTCTCCCTTCTCTCCCAGCCTCCTGTATGCACACACACTCAACCAAAATATCCCCAAGAAGTATTGCACAGAGGTTGCCATTTTCTTAGCTGGGCAAGTCTGGGCCTTAGAGAAAGAGTAAGCATGTATGCGACAGTGGTTACACATGACAATGCCTGTGATCATCTATAGGACGGTATCTTTAGGAAAAGTGCTATCTCACCAAAAGCAGCTACCCTTCCTCTCTCAGACCCTCTGCCAAGTTCCTTAGCTAGGTCAGATCTCTGACATTCCCTACCATTAAAAACGTTTAAGAAGAGATGGGGAAACCTCTTGGCATAAAACCAGGGACCAGCCACTGGCAGTGGGTGGCAAGGCATGGTTCTGGTTTCATTTAGCAAAGCCCCTTTGTCCACTTGAGTGATGGTGGACTCGGGGTGTGATGGAGGGGCTAAGGCCGGTAGATCTTAATGACATCCTTGATGGTACGTCGGCAGATTGGGCAGCAGGCATTGGGCTGCTTCCTCAGTTTAAGACCGCAGGTGTGGCAGAGGCACATGTGGCCGCAGGTGTAGATGACCATATCTACCTCACTGTCAAAGCAGATGGTGCACTCGCCATTCTTGTTGCTTGGAGGCTCCGGAGGGGAGAATGCAGGCGATGTGGGGGGGCTCAGAGGGGAGCTTGGAGCAGTCACTATTCAAGAGAAAAATGAGAAAAACCAAAAATATGTACTTTCCCCCCAAAAATCTTAACCCTGAAATTCACAATCCACACCATTCCCCAATTCCGTTTCACCAAAAGCCATAAATCTTGGCTTTAGCAGCAGATTATGCAAAATATACCTGGCTAACACATCACTCCGTGTAAGGTAGATAAAACAAACTTTAACAGCAACAACTGAAAAGAATATAGGAAGAAGCACTCTTTAAGCGAAGGTATTGTGTATGAGTAAGAGACGTGTCTATATTCCACTTCTGTCTCTGAACAGGTGGTTTACTATGAGTGAAAAGAATTCTCTCTCCACCGTTACCTCCTGTAACCCTTTATACAATTTAGGTGCCGGCTCCTAGGGGGGCCTTTCCTGACCTCAAAGACACCACGCCCTTCCCCGGCCCCCCTGAGTGCCCTCCTCCTCTTGAATTTAACTTGGATTATTTGTGTTTATCAGCGTACATTAAGTTCTTTGGGGTAGGGTGACTTCTAATACCTCACACCGTATACCAAGATAAAGTCAAAATGGGTATGTGATTTAGACATAATGGGTGATATCATAAGCAAATTAGGGAAGCATGGAAGATTTTACCTGTCAGATCTATGGATAAGGGAAGAATTCATGACCAAATAAGAAATAAAGGAGGATGGGAAGTAAAATGGATAATTCTGATCATACTAAACTTAAAAGGTTTTGCAGAAACAAAACTAGTGCAATCAAATTTAGAAGGAAAGCAGAAGGTTGGGGAAAAACATTTACAGCAACTTTCTCTAACAAAGGTCTAGTTTCTCAAATATATGGGGAACTGAGACAAAGTTATAAAAATAAAAGTCATTCCTCAATTGATAAATGGTCAAAGGATATGAATAGTCTTCAGAAGAAGAAATCAAAGCTATCTATAGTCATGTGAAAAAAATGCTCCATATCGCTATTGATTAGAGAAATAAAAATTAAAATAACTCTAAGGTACCCACCTCACACCTATCAGATTGGTTAACATGACAGAAAAGGAAAATGACAAATGTTGGAGGGGATGTGGAAAAATTGGGACACTAATGCACTTTGGTGGAGTTGTGAACTGATCAACTGATCCATCCATTCTGGAGAACAATTTGGAACTATGCCCAAGGGGCTATAAAACTGTGCATACAGGTCTGTATCCCAAAGAAATCAAAGAAAAAGGCAAAGGACATATATACATACATACATACATACATACACACACACACACACACACACACACACACACACACAAATACGTATAACAGATCTTTCTGTGGTGGCAAAGAATTGGGAATTGAGGGGCTGCCCATCAATTGGGAAATGGCTGAACAACTTGTGGTACAGTATTGTAATGGAATATTATTATGCTTTAAGAAATGATAAGCAGGATGGTTTCAGAAAAACCTGAGAAGACTTATATGAACTGTTGCAAAGTGAAATGAGCACAACCAGAAGAACATTATACAATTTGTACATTATACAAAGGAAAACAGCAATATTGTACAATGATCAACTGTGAATGATTTAGCTATTCTGACCAATACAATGATCCAAGATAATTCTGAAGGACTTCATGATGAAAATGCTATTTACCTCCAGAGAGAATTGATGGACTCAAAGTATATATTTTTTTAACTTTTAAGATTTTCTTGCTTTTTTTTTGCAATGTGGCTAACATGGAAATATGTTGTGCATGATTTCACATGTATAATTAATATCACATTTCTTGCCTTCTCAATGGGTATTGGAGGAGTGGAAGGGAAGGAGAGGTTTGAAACTCAAAATTAAAAAAAAAAGGAATGCTAAAAATAAATAAATAATAAATTTATTTTGCAAAAATTTTTAAAAGAGGATAGAAACACTTTTATTATTATCTTTATATTTCTAGTACCTAGTATAGTGGCCTTATGTATAGTAATCATTTAATATATGTTGAATTAAATTGAATCTAAGGAAAAGAAAGAAGAAAATATCTAAGAAAATTTGCCCATATACCACTGCATTAGCTAAATGCCCTCTTGGAAGAAACAAGCTACACACAAAGAAAAAAGGAAACAGCTTCTCTGATAGCACCTGTTATAAGGGTCATTATAGCTGGCCTCTCAGGAAAAAGTTAGAGGTGGAATAAAGTCTCTAATCTGTGAAAAGAAGTCTCCCACAGTGGCAGAAATCGTTCAAAATGGTTAATCATCCACCATTGGTTTCAATAGAAACTCTGAATCTGGGAGACAAGAATACAACAACTATTGAAAGAAGGATGTGGAGGCCAAGAGGGGATATAGGGCTTCATATGTGTGTGGAGACTGGGGCGGGGAGAACAGATGGAGGTAGTGAATGATGACATTTTTCTGCGGGCTTTTGATACCTGATAACTCAAAAGTCTCATTTTAGTCCTTCAGCCTGTCCCACTGGGCAACCCTGGTATTGCTACAAGGACAGAGAATTACACTCATGTCCCATAAGTATTTTCATAAGATGAAGGGTCAAGGTTGTTTCCAGTCATCTAAAGAACACTGCGAGTTTGGAGGAACTACATCTCTATATTTATTTCCTCTTTGATTCCTACTTCCAGGACAAGAAAATGGAAGGGGGGGAAAATAAACAAAGACATGGGCTTGCAGAAGGAAATAATTTGAAGGTAGTAGGGAGCACAATCTTGGCTGGTGTAGGCTGGGGAAAGCGATCATCTAAACACGTGCATGAGGAAAATTCACCATTAGCAGATTATGTTTTAAATGGGTTTAAAGGCCAGATAACAGTTAGCATTTATACAGTGCTTTAAGGTTTGTGAAGCTCCGTACATACATTATCCCATTTGCCAAA
The DNA here is from genome assembly GCA_028627135.1 of Pseudochirops cupreus. Lineage (NCBI taxonomy): Eukaryota > Metazoa > Chordata > Mammalia > Diprotodontia > Pseudocheiridae > Pseudochirops > Pseudochirops cupreus. The sequence goes on from CM053581.1 coordinate 290,920,781, forward strand.
GGCAGAGACTAATAATTTCATAGAATCATCCAATTGGGTTTGAGCTCTTGGCTTCATCATTTGGAAAGGTCATTCCAGTGGTCATGCACTTCATGGCTTCCTGAAGAACTCTGCTGCTGCTGATTACCTTTCTAGGATGCCCATTCCACTTTGGGATAGATCTAACAGTTAAGAAGTTTTTTTCTTATATCGGAAATCTGTCTCTCTATAAACACTGACCTGCTCTCCAGGGCCAATCGGAACAAGTCTAATCCTTCCAGTTGATATTTCTTCTAATACTTAAAGACAGCAATCATTTCTCATTCCCTGCCACCCTCAGCAAAGCATCTCCTTTTTGAGGATCCACATTCCCATTCTTTCCAGAAGTCCTCATATATCACGTTAGGCAGTCAGGTGGTATAGAAGATGGAGAGCTCAGCTGGAAGGCAGGAAGACTGGAGTTCCAACACAACCTCAGACACTTACTGGCTGAGTGACCTCGGGAAAGCTCCTTAATTGCTATTTACCTCCATTTTCTCATTTGCAAAATGGGGATAATAATAGCACTAATCCACCAGAATTGTTGTGAAGATAAAACGAGATACTTGTAAAGAGTTTGGCAAACCTTAAAACACTACATGTTCTAGTGGCTGCTCTCATTTTACATGTTACTGACCATCCCGATCCTTCTTTGGACCTGATCCAGCACGCAAATGTCCTTCCTAAAAGTGCGATGCCCAGAACTGAACACAGTACTCCAAAGCAGTGGGTTCATATTCTTCAAGAAGAGGTTGAATGACCAACTGTCAGGGTTTCTGTGGAGAGTCCTCTTGGTCAAGAACAGAGTGGACTTGATGGCTTCTGAGGGCCGTTCCAACTCTGGGATTCTGTACTGACCAGGGCAGGGTATTATGGGATTATCACCTCCCTCATCCTATGAGTTCAGGTTAAGACTGCATCAATTATTTTGTCTGCCATACCTTAAATGTGTATTCCTATTAAACTTGTCTCTTTTCCTATCAACTGTTGTCTAGTCATGCTACTTCCTTGTACTTGTGCGGTTGATTTTTTGAACCCAGGTGTGGGTCTTTATATTTGTCCCTATTATGCATGATTTTATTGGATTTAGCTCTTCCTGCTAGCCTGTTGAGATTTTATCTGGATCTTGAGTCTGTCATCCAGGCTGTTAGCTATCCCTCCCAGTCCTCTGGGTCATCTACAAATTAGATAAATGTGATTAGTGTTGTTCAGTTGTTTAGTCATGTCTGACTCTTCATGACCCCATGGACCACAGCACGTCAGGCCCTTCTATCTTCCACTATCTCTGGAAGTCCGTCCAAGCTGATGTTCATTGCTTCCATGACACCATCTCTCCACCTCATCCTCTGCCATCCCCTTCTCCTTTTGCCTTCAATCTTTCACAATATCAGGCTCTTTTTCAATGAGTACTATCTTCTCATTATGTGGCCAAAGAATTTAAGCTTATGCTTCAGTATTTGACCTTCCAGTAAATAGGCTGAATTAATTTCTTTAAGTATTGACTAATCTGACCTTGCTGTCCAAGGGACTCCCAAATGTCTTCTCCAGCACCACAACTAGAAAGCATTGATTCTGCAACACTCAGCTTTCCTTATAGTCCAACTCTCACAACCAAACACCGCTACTGGAAAAACCATAGCTTTGACCATATGGACCTTTGTCAGCAAGGTGATTTCTGCTTTTGAGTATGCTGTCCAGATTTGCCATAGCTTTCCTTACAAGGAGCAAGCGTCTTCTAATTTCATAGCTGCAGTCACCATTTGCAGTGATCTCTGAGCCCAAGAATATAAAGTTTGATGCTGTTTTCCTTTCTTCTCCCACTATTTGCTAGGAAGTGATGGGACCAGTTGCCAAGATCTTAAGTTTTTTGATGTTAAGCTTCAAGCCAGTTTTTACACTCTCTTCTTTCACCCTCATCAAGAGGCTTCTTAATTCCTACTTACTTTCTGCCATCAGAAGCATGGTAAGTATGCTTTTAATCCAAATTACCGATAAATAATGTCAAACAGAACCAGGCCAGGGATCTCCTCTGCCCAGGCTGACATTACTGGATTCTTGAGCCTGGCTTCCTCCTTCCAGGTTCTCTTTTCTTTTTTATTCCTCTTCCTACTCACGCTGCTTCTCTCTCTGTCCAGTGCTGTTCCCTTCTGTTTCTCTCTCATGTCCTACTCAGCATGCATTTTCCTCTCTGCTCAGGTTTCCCACCAGAACTGGTGCATTTTCTTGGGAAAATGAACTCTCAACAATACCCTACATTCATCTTTAGATCGATACTTGGATGAGTTTATGATCCATTAAAATTTAATCCAATCTGAACAGCAGCCTCTGTTAAGATTTCTCTAAAGATTGAATTCCATCTAGGAAACAGGAGGACCACAGGTATGCAGTTTCCTTGTGAGTAACATGTAATTTATATATGTCATGTTTTATATGATTGCACATATGTAATCTATATAAAATTGTTTACTGTCTTAGGGAGGGGGAAAGGAAGGAAGGGAGGAGGGAAAATTTGGAATTCAAAATTTTATAAAAAATGAATGTTAAAAATTGTCTTTACATGTAATAGGAAAAATAAAATACTACTAAAATTTTATATATATATATATATATGTATATATATATACACACACAAATACATATGTAGAGAAAGAGCAAGAGAGAGAGGAGAGAGAAAGGAGAGGGGGGGAGGAAGGAGAAAGAAAGAGAGAGAGAGAGAGAGAGAACAGAGAGAGAGAGAGAGAGAGAGAACAGAGAGAGAGAAGAGAGGGGAGGAGAGAGAGAGGAGAGGGAGAGAGAGAGATGAGAGACAGAGATAGGGAGAGAGAGGAGATAGAATGTCTCTTCTCAAGTAACTTCCAAGTTAAAACTCTATTATTATTACCCTTTTGGTAAGTCAACAAGAATTTATTAAGTACCTACTATTTGCCAGGTACTGTGCTAAGTACTGATTTGGGCTTCATTTTTAGCTTTTTTTCTTCCCATCTACCCATGATCACTGGTCTGGCATAACTACACCTGAGAGATCAGCAGAGGTGAGGAAGGCACATTTGAAGCGAACAAGATGATAAATGGGACAGTAAAGGCTGCCACAAACCATCCTATACCTCAGAAAATATAGTTTTAGCTCTAATGGGAAGGCAAGCTCCCAGACTTGGACCATGCCCTCTAAAGGCTCTGCATCCAAAGGGCTCCTTACCCAGTGAGGACTCAGAAGCTGAAGAGGACCTGTTCACACTGAAGGCCATGTCTGAGTCACTGTCGTACTGAGAGCCGCTGGGGGATCCTGAGGGAGAAGCAGTCACTGGGCTAGACTGCAAGGTGCCTACAAAATCAAAGGGAAAAAAAGAAGTCAGTCAGCTGCAGCTGGATAAACCTGTCAGGAAGAAAGGATTCCCTCCAACGGGAACCAAAATATTCATTAGACCACATTGTCAACACTGAGGAGGCAATAGATTTGGAAGGAGAAGATCTGGATTCAAATCTTGCTTCTTGTGGGCCGGCCATTCACCCTCCTTAAATCCAAGTGTCTCCTGTAAAATGAGGTTTATGTTACACACTCAGTTTGCCTACTGGGGTTGTTGGAGAAAAGGGCTTTTTGAACCCTAAAGCACTATTAAAAAACAATAACAACGATAACAATAGCGATGATGATGATGATGGGTATGCTGGAATAGGCTTGAGAGGAGCTGCTACATTTTCAGTGTGAGCACTTCTACTTCAGAAATCAGCAAATGCTACAAATCAGTTCTCGATTTATTGTTTTATTGATTGTCTAAAGATTTAAGAAAATGATGGAAAAGATGCTAATAATGCAAATTAGACTTAAAAGTGTGTCTCCCTTTTTGAAGAGCCAAGTTGTTAAACATTTAGCAGCACATCCCTGATAACTAGCTAACATTTATACGGTGCTGTAGAGGTGGTAAAACACCTTACTCAAATTGTCTCATTGGAGCCTTACAACAAACTAGTCAGGTAAGTACCAGTATTCTCATTTTTTACACATGAGCTAACTGAGGCAAAAAGAGGTTGAGTGACTTGCCCAAGGTCACACAGCTAGTATGTGTCTGACACTGGATTAGAACTCAGGTCTTCTTGACTCCGTGTCTGGTGCTCTCTAACTAAATTGCATTCATTATATTTAATGTATCCTTGTCATCTCCCTTGATAAACTCTAAACTCTTCAAGGAGAGGGCCTTGGGGTATTCCTCTTAGAATTCCTCCAGGTTCCTAGTAGCAGGCTTTGCATATGACGGGCTCTTAAAGAATGAAGGCCATCATGTGCAGAGGTGGTTTTCAGGCAACACAGCCATCTGCTATTATCCTGCTGCTACTGTTAAGCATGACAAACCCACTAGTTTTCCCCAATTCACTTCTGTTCCACCTAACACTTTAAGAGTAGCAGCAGCAGTAGATTATGTGACTGTAAATGTTTTAAGGTGATTTTCCTCACAACAGGTCTGTGAGGTAGGTAATGCAATCTTAATCCTGATTTGACAGGTGAGGAAACTGAGGCTCAGAGTGGCCAAGGCTGCAGTGCCAGAGTGAGATCATTTACTTAGGGAAAACTGCTCTTGGGACTCATAAAGATTGAAAGCCCATGTCATTCTGGGGCAGCCAGGTGGCGCAGTTAATAGAGTACCGGCCCTGCAGTCAGGAGGACCTGAGTTCAAAATTGACCTCAGATACTTAAACTAGCCCTGTGACCTTGGGCAAGTCACTTAAGCCCAATTGCCCTACCTTCCCCGCTCCACAAAAAAAATATTGAAAGCCCAGATGGGATTGTGCATCCTGGCTCCTAATGGAGCCTCGGTAGTGTTTTGCACATGGTTCCTGCTGCCATCTCATGGTTTTCTAGATTAGCGCTAAGGGGTAGGAGTCCCTGCCACCTGCTGGCATGTTCTTCCAGACACTTCCACCTTTCCAACACTGATTCTTCACATTACCCTTCTGCTTCCCAAGACTGAAGAAACTAGGGAGGCGGCAGAGGGCCTGGAGACGACCATGGCAGATGAACACATAGTGTGTGTGGGATATGGGGGAGGAGGGACAAGAAGGCAGCAGCGGAGCACAGAGCTGTGTCTGCATGCATTGGCTGGGTTTGGTCTGTTCACTTGCCAGAGAACTAAAAAGGATATTTTAGGCATGTGTTCCAGACCTGTCCTAGTCCCACCGAGATTGTAAACTCCTGGAGGGAAGGGTCTGCGCCTCTGGCTTCTCTATCACCTGTAGGCATGTCTGTGAAAGCATGTTGCTTACTTTTCAATTAAAGTCACAGCTTTATATGTTGAAGCAATATTTCAGAGCCCATGCAGTGAACACTATAGAGGGTGCCCAAGATGCCAAAGGGCCCCAAACAGCAGCATGTTAAAGAGAAGTTCAAGGTACCAATGGTGGCATGAGTGAAAAAGGGCCTGGACGGGCAGAGAGGTGGCAGAGTGTATAGAGCACTAGGCCTAGAGTGAAGACGTGAATCAGAACTTGGTCTCAGATGCCTACTAGACTCCATAAGCCTGGGCAAGTCACTTAACCTTTGTTTTCCTCAGTTTCCTTATCTGTAACATGGGGATCACGACAGCACCTTTCTCACAAGGTTGTTGTGAGGATCAAATGAGATAACAATTGTTAAGCGCTTAGCGCGGTGCCTGGTGCATATTAAGTGCTATATAAATACTTATCGTTATCATCGCCGTTGTCATCATTGTCATTATTATCAGAACACCTGGGTTTAAACTGTGGCTCTGCTATTCACTATCTGACAATGGGCACTGTTTTCCTCATTGGGCCTCAGTTTCCTATTTTTATTTTTTTTGCTTTTTGAAGGGCAGTGACTTGCCCAAGGTCACACAGCTAGTGTGTCAAGCATCTGAGGCCGAATTTGAACTCAGGTCCTCCTGACTCCAGGGCCAGTGCTCTATTCACTGTGCCATCTACCCGTCTCCGGCCTCAGTTTCCTTATCTGTAAAGGGAGGGGATCGGGCAAGAGCAGTGGTTCTCATACTTTTTCATGTCCTAGACTCCTTGGGAAGTCTGGTGAAGGCTATGGGCCCTTTCTCAAACTACATATTTAAACACATAAATAAAATGCATAGAATTACAAAGAAAACCAACAGTTAGGGAAAACAAAGATATATTTTTCTCCATCTAAGTTAACTGAAATCTATCCATGACTCCCCTGCCCTCAGCCCCAAAGAACCCTGGAATAAATGCTGGCTAAGCCCCCTCCAACCCTAACTTCGGTGTTCCCTATTTCCTTTTGAATTGTCAGTTCTTTTGACTGAGTCACTTTCTCCCATTCAGGTTCAGACACTGGGGGTGGAGGGAGAGAGAAGAACTGATGAATGAAGAACTTGGCCTTACTCAACTCCCCTGAGCAGGAGAGGCAGCCCCCCTTTCACCATCTGCCAGGAACAGGAGAGGCCAGGCTAGTCCCAGCAGCTGCTGCTGTCTCAGCATTCAGCGCTCAGTGTTCAGCGTTCAGGGCAGCAGGTGGGTGAGCTGGGAGGTGCCTTTGATTAATCAGTAAGTATTGGATGACTTTCTGCCCTTGCTGAGCTAGCTGTCTCGGGGGTCCAAACCACAAAGGTAGATCGAATAGATGTCAAATCAGTGATTCTTAACCTGGGGTCCATGAACTTGTTTTTTAAAAATTTATTTATTTTTAGTTTTTAACATTCACTTTTATCGGATTTTGAATTCTGAGTTTTCCCCATCCCTCTCCTCCCCCCTTCCTAAGACAGCAGGCAATCTGATATAGGCTCTACATGTACAATCATATTAAATATATTAATGAGCTTGTTTTTGAAAAATATTTTAATAACTATTTAATATAATTAACTTCTTGTGTATTCTATTCTATGCATTTAAAAACACTGTTATGATAAAGAGCCTATAGGCTTTACTAGACATTTTACCAGGCATGTTGATAAGTAAATCAAAAAAGGGGTCCATGATACAAAAATTCTCTGAACTAGAGAGAAAGCAAATATATACCTCTAGGAAGTCAAAAACAGAAATAAAGGTCCAACATAGATAAAAATATTTATAGCAGTACTCTTTGTAGTAGCAACCACTAAAATAATAATAGCTCATAGATAGAATTTATGTAGCACTTTACGGTTTGCAAAGCACTTTAAACAATATTATCTCATTTGATCCTTACAACAACCCTTGGAGGGAGGTTCTGTTGCTATCTCTGTTTTGTAGATAAGGAAACTGAAGTAGGCAGCTGTTAGGTGACTTGTCCAGGGTCACACAGCTAGTAAGTGTCTGAAGCCATTTTTTAACTCAGGTCTTTCTGACTCTAGGTTCAGAGCTCTGGTTACGGCATTACCTAGCTACCTATGGAAAATGGGTGACTATTTGACTGAGGAATGACTGAATGAATCATGCTATATGAATATAATAGAATATTATTGGACAGTAAAAAATTATGAATGTAAGGAATTCAGAGAAATATGATAAGAATTGTATGAATTGAGACAGTAAAATGAGCAGGATCCAAATACACACTGACTTACAACAATGGAAATGAAAAGGCTGCTTTATCTCTCCTCAACTCTGAGGAGCTGAAAGAAACAATTGGATCCAGAGAATAGGTAAGGGGTCTATTTACCACTATGGAGAGAAGAGGACTTCTGAGGTAGAAAGCTGTGTATGTGGTCAGATGTGGTCATGGATCTGAGGCTTCTGCTTAACTTTCTTTCTTTTCTTTTACACAAGTAGGGTTCAATCAACAGCAGGGAGAGTTGGTTTTGTTGTTTTTTTCCTGTCTTTTTCCCAGAAATGACTGATATTAAGACAATAGACAGTGATAAGTCAATCAACAAGCATTTATTAAGAACTTACTATGAAACGTTAGAAAAAAATAAACTAGATAGTAAGCTCTTGCCATCACCATGGCAACATAATTGTCACATTCTGTACCTTTAGGATGTTCTAAGAAATGACACAATGGAAAGTTTAGGACACGGCCCAGTAATGGTCCAGCCTAACAGATCATGAAGTGGTCCAGGCCATGAACTTGAATCACAGTATGGTGGGGGCCCAGTGGATATCTACTTCAATTTTTCATAAACAAGGATCTCTTTTCTGATATTCCTGACACACAGGCATCCATCCACCTGTCTCAGCTGAAGACCTTTAGTGAAGGATGGCCTCTCCCTCCCAAGGAGACCCCATCCTGCTTGTGTTTAGCTATAATCGATAAGTTTTCCCTTACGTTAAGCCTAAATCTGCCTCTCTGCACATTCTACTCAGGGCTCCTGGTTCCACACTCCATGACCAAGCCAAGTAAGTCTAACCCCTCCTTTACATGACAGCTATCCTGGTGCCTGCCCTGTGGAAGTCTAGTCTTTTCTCCTTAGTTCCTTCAAAATCTCCTCATGTGGCATGGTCTCCAATTCCTGCTCACAATCTTCTAAGGAGGTTGTGAGCTCTTTGAGGGCCAGGACTGTCTTTTGCCAATTTTTGTATCCCCAGCACTTAGCACAGTGCCTTACGCAGAGTAGGTGCTTAATAAATGGTTATTGATGATCAGGCCATTGCCCAGCTTGTCAATATCTTCCACACAACATGGTGCTCAGGACTAAACACAGTGCTCCAAGATGTTTGACCAGGGTAGAGGACAGTGCCACAATCTCCTCCCTCATTCTGGGCACTCTGCCCCTCGATGCAAATAAAGGTCATATTCAATTCTGATTTCTCAGCTGCCATATTGCATTGTTTATCGACATTGCATTTGCAAGCAAAGAAATTCCTTGAAACGAGAAGACCTGCAGTCACGGGAGCCTACTCCCTTGATGTCTGAGGGAAACAAAGAAGTGGGAAGGAAGCTTGGCTAAGTACTTGGGATGAAGAGAGAAGTAACAAATATAATAAGAATAACAGGTGATGTTTCCAGGGCACCTTAAGGTTTATAAAATGCTTTCCCCCTCACACACACAAAAACCCATTTAGTGGTTAGCTCAAGTTTGATTATCACCATTTTATGGCAAAAGTAACTAATGCTTAGAGTGGGAGAGTGACTTGCCTTGTCATACAACCAGGTCTCCTGGCTCTGAAGGCCTGGGTCCTTTGCCCCATATCATGTTTTGATAAATCAGTTCAGAAATCCATGGAAAGTTCTCCTGGGTATTGACAGGTAGAAGGAAATGAAATTTATATATGACAGGGTGATCCAATATTACGGAAAGGTTGCTGCTGGGTTGTAGAGGGCTTGGGTTCAAATACCAGACCTGGTCACCTGTGTGGCCAGTTAAGCCACGAGTATTTATCTGCCTACTTCTAGGCAGGGGCATGGCTAAGGCGGGATGAGACAAAAGTCAAATGGTACTTGTTATTGAGGAGCTTATGATCTAATGAAAGGGGTCAACAGGTATCAATATAGGCCCATAAAAACAGATGTAAGATAATTTTGGTGTGGAAGGGGGGGCATTAGCAGCTGGGGGTGCTGGCAAAGGCCTTATGGAAAAGGTGGCATGTGGGCTGGGCCTTGAAGGAAGCTAAGGATTCTGAGAAGCAGGGCTGAGGAGGAAGGGCATGCTAGGCATGGGGGCAGCCAGTGCAAGGCACGGAGAGAGGAGATGGAGAATGTCACATGTGAGCAACAGCAAGGAAGCCAGTTTGGATAGTGGGTGCCAAGCAGAGGGGTTTATATTGATCCTCTAGGTTTTCACTTCATCTCTCTGGGCCTCAGTTTCCCCAACTATAAAATGAGGGGGGTGTACGAGATCACTTGGGGATGTACATTCTTAGGTAGTGTGAAAATTCAACACTGTTACGCAAATAAATTGCATTTCATCAAGATTCAGACAGGTGTTTTATATTCTGTTCATCTATGTATAAGTCTCACGTCTCCTTTTTTCTACTAGACTACTGGTTCCTTGAGGTCTGAGACTTAATAATAACAGATTATTGATAATAATTAATAATGGATATCTATAAACTATACAAATGTATAAATAGACATTAACATGAATTTATTAACAGTAATGTGTATAGCTATTTTAATGAATAATTATACACATCGATAATAAACTAATCATTTTATTATATAATATTTATATAGTACCTACTATGTGCTAAGTATTTTACAGATATTATTATTTCACTTGATCCTCACAAAAACCCTAGGAAGTATGTAGTATTATAACCCTTATTTTACAATTGAGGGAACTGAGGCAAACAGAGGTGAAGTGACTTGACCAGGGTCATACAGTTAGTGAGTGTCTGAGGCCATATTTGAACTCAGGTGTCCCTGACTCTAGGCCCAGTGTTCTATCCACTGCACCCCCTAACAGTTCTCATCCTTCTTGTTTTCCCCTAGTCCTAACTTTGCAAACAGTGGGCATGTAATAAATATTTGTTGAATTGGCTCCCTTTGGCATGTAGAATGTCCTTAGCCAGCAGGCAGACAAAGCGTTGGAATGCTGTAGCAGTCAAACAAGAAAATCAGCCCTGTGAAATGTGAGAGATCTGGCAGTGTTGCACAGAGCTTCTTTAAAATGGACTTACCCAAAATTTTGAGCTGATTGATGACTCCGTGAATTGTAAAAAACACCCAGAGAGACTGTGAGGTATCCACACACATCAGCATTCCACGGTTGCTGCCGTTCACACCATGGTGCACTTCCCCATTTGGCAATACCATGAAATTGAGGACATCCCCGCTGTTGAGGATGGGGAACGCTCGGTAGACCACCCAGTACTCCTTGCGGTCTAACAGCGAGTCAGGATCGGCCGGGAGCTCATTGGTCCTTAATGTCCCTGGGTCACAGGAAGTGATGCCAAAGGAGAGAGCCCCATAGTAGGGCAGCCCCAGATGTCCGACTTCAACAAAGAGGCTCTCACCGATGTGCAAAGGCCGGTCTGAGAACACCAAAGTCCTACTGCTCTCCTGCCAGTTGGTGCAGGCCGCCATCCGGTCCTGAGAGAAGGTCACGTCAGGCCCTCGGGTGGGGTGGAAGTGGAGGTCTGTATCTAGAAAGGCGGGCACTCCGTGACCCCGAGAACGCCTGTTGGGACAACAGGGTATAACATGGTTGTCTGTGGACGCTCCTGGGACCCGGCTCAGGTTCAAGTTGCTGATTTTGGCTACCACCTGGTTGTTCTCCAGTTCGTTGTTGTTGAAGTTGGCCGAGTCGTGGTTACTTTGTGGGATGCAAGTGCTGAACCGAGTGTTACTGAGACGAGAGGAGGCCATGGTCTCAGCAAACATGCTATCTGCGATCAAATTACAAGAAGACACTCCATGAATTAAAAGTTGTCACAAATGGTTTTTACTCTTTCTCCATTTCTGTCTTTTCCCACCCTCCTAGACACGTGCATACTTAATAATTTCCATTTTTTCAATCTTTAGTCCCCCTTCTACAGGTTACCTTTGGCCTGACGACGGGGATTGGTCAACAGGTCAAAATTGTTTTAGCTTGTTTTAGGTCAAAACCCTTTAAGTTGAACGAATGGAAAGAAAACTCATTTATTAAGTGTTTATAATATGTTAGTCATTGTTCTCAAAGCTTAGGATACAGATACAAGCAAGACAGACAATTTCTGCCCTTGAGGAGCTTACATTCTGATAGTTTTAAGAACTATTATATGGTATGGAAGAGGTAACATCAAGACAAGCAATAATGACAACAAATTTGTTATTTAGTTGTTTGGTCATGACGGACTCTCTGTGACCCCATCTGGGGATTCCTTGGCAGACATACTAGAATGGTTTGCCATTCCTTTCTCCAACTCATTATTTTACAGATGAAGAGACTGAGGCAAACATGGTTCAGTAACTTGCCCAGGGTCACAGAGCTAGTAAATGTCTGAGACTAGATTTGAACTCAGGTCTTCCTGACTCTAAGTCCAATGTTCTATCCACTGTGCCACCAACAAAATACGGACTCCAAGCATTTTCAATCTTACTTTAAAGATGCCTCAACTAATTGAGAAGGGCAGCTAGGTGGTGCGGTGGATAGAGCACAGGCCTTGGAATCAGGAAGACTCATCTTCAGGAGTTCAAATCCAGCCCCAGACACTTACTAGCTGTGTGACACTGGGCAAGACACTTAACCCCGTGTGCCTCAGTTTCCTCATCTATAAAATGAGCTGGAGAAGGAAATGGCAAACCGCTCCAGTATCTTTGCCAAGAAAACCCCAACTGGGGTCAAGATGAATCGGACACGACCAAAACGACTCAACAACAATAACAGCAGCAAACTAACTGAGCACAAGCAGACTCCAACCATCCCAGGCAGAGTCCAAAAAGCCCTGGAGAGCGAGGACATGCTGCATACAGCCTGAGAGAAGAATAGAGCATCTGGGAGCCAAGGTCTGCTGATGCCAAAAGGCTTGCGCCTGGTGTCCGGTAGGCTGATGTGGAGCCAGGGGAGGGAGCAGGAATTGCTCAGTGGCTGGGTAGGGTGGGGCTCTGCCTGGCTGTATCCCATGGTGGTCCCACCCTTTGTACTGTGGCCAAAATCATCTCTCATATTCAAAGATTTGGTCATAGATTATAGGATCATAAACTGAGAGCTGAAAGGAACGTCAGATACCATCTAATCTAATCTCTCCGTTTTACAGATAAGGGGGCAGGTAAGATTATCCCCATTTTGCAGATGAGGAAACAGGTTGAGAAAGTAAGTGACCTGCCCATGGTCACACAGAGGCAGGGTTTGAACCCAAGCCTTGATAACCAATGACCTTTCCACTGTACCATGTTGCACATGGCTCCCTTGTTTATCCACCATGTAAAAGTCTGAGCTCCTCAGCCTGCCTTTCAAGGTGCTCCACACCCTGAGACATCATCATCCTTTCCAAACTTCTCCCATATGCTCCACACACCCTATGCCCTAGCCAAAGCAGACAGCTCTCTGCCCTCAACACACCCCGTGGTCTCAGGGCTCTTTGCCCTGTTCACACTGTTTCCAATGCCTGGAATGACCTCCTTTTCCCTTTTCTGCTGTTCCAACTCCTGCTCATCCTTTTAGGTCCAACTTTAAAGCTGCCTCCCCTAGGAAGCCTCCATTGGTCAGGAAGGAATGATTGTTCCCCCTCAGACTTCACAGAGCATTTTGTTAGGGACACCTCTTTGGTTCCCTGATGAAATGCAGGGAATTACAGCTGCTGGTCCTATGCTCCTTCTACTCTGAGAGCAGGGTAGAAATCATATTTTGTCCAAGCTTTCAGTTTCCAGAATGCCTACCACATCAAATGGATATGTTCCTACATGAGAGCTTCAGCTACATGTCCTGGGAACAGCATATAGAACGTACATTTGCAATCATATGCTCATCCAAGTCTGCCTAACTAGTGTGGGATTCAGACTCACAATCATACATGTGTGGTTCTCTGCATGCTGCCATATTTCCTTATACATGGCAAAGGATACCTTGCCATGAAAATTGAGAACCACAGGTCTACCACAATGATTCAAAGGTGCTAAATAAACTTTCCAAAACAACCTATATAGGCTAAGAAGAGCCTGTAGATTCATTCAATGAGCATTTATGAATCACCTAGTAACTACCAGAAGGCAGCTAAGAGGCGCAGCGCCAGGTCTGGAGTCAAGACACTTATTAGCTGTGTGACCCTGGACAAGTCCTTTAATCCTGTTTGCTTCAGTTTCCTCATCTGTAAAATGATCTGGAGAAGGAAATGGCAAACCACTCCAGAATCTTTGCCAAGAAAACCCCAAATGGGGTCATAAAGAGTTGGGTTTGACTGAAATGACTGAACAACAACAATAACAAGGAAACATGATTCCCTTTGGGCCTACGGAGTCTTCCCTGGGGTCCTTTGTTATATGGGAGAACAGAGACAAAGCACAGCAAGGAGGGTGTGACGTAGTGGAGGGAGTCAGAGAACAGGAAACTGAATACTAACTAGCTCTTCCACCAACTCCTGGTGCCTTAGGACAAGTCTCATTGCCTCTGTCTCCTCATCTGTCAAATGGGAAGCTTGGATCAGATGATTTCTAAAGTTCTTCTGACTAATGTTCTCTTATCATCTAATCCTAAACTAAGCCCTAAATCAAAGAGGAATCAACCAGTGTCTTTCTGGTATCTACTATGTGCAAGACCAGCCTGGCTGAGAACTATAGGGGAAATAAGAGGTATAAGCACACAGTTCCTGCCCTCAGGGAACTTACAGTCTAGATGAGGAGACAAGGCATGAATCCACAAAAGGCTGAATAACATGGTATGATAATATCAGCAATAAATATCGCCATTACATAGCACTTGGAGGGGTAGAAATAACTTTCCCGATAACTGCCCTGTGAGGGAGGTAAATATAGTAAAAGGTACATGACTAATGACCAAGTAAGGAACCTAGTTAATACCATGAGGTCAGAGGAAGGCAGCTGAGTAGATAGGAATGAGCCCGGGTTCAAATCCTGACTGCTACCTTCTACCAGTGTAAACACCTGCAAACCACTAAGCCTCAAATTCCTAGTCCATAAAATGAGGAGGTGAGAAAAGATGGCCTCTACCTAAGTCTTCTTCCAGGTCAAAATTTAGCCCATTCATTCATAGATCTAATTCTGGAAAGACCTCAGAAAGTCATCTAACAAAACTCCCCCATTTTAGGGATGGGGAAAGTGAGTTAAGTGATGTCCACAGGTCAAGTGACCTGGCAGAGATGACGACAGAGTTTCTCTGACTCCAAAGTCAATGTTCTTTCCTCTGCACTAACATGTGATGTTAGATATGTTTGAATCCCACTTCTGACACTTAATACCTGTGTAACCTTGGATAAGTCACAGAACCTCCACAGGCTTCTGTTTCCTCAATTATAAAATTGAAGAGATTGGTCTCCATGAGTGTGAATGGGCCTGGAAGGCTTCATTCCCACCTTCTCTCCCCTCGATGGACAAGGATAATAGTTGGCTCCATCTGATGTCACCACCAAGTAGCCATTCTTTATTTTTTCTTAGCTGAATATGTCTGGAGCCTGAAAAAGTAGAACGTACTTCCAATGACAACTGAATTTCAATGAAGAAAGAAATAATGGCAAAAAGAATCAGAGGCAGCTTGAATTAATCATTACTACCATTCTTTCAGAGAGCCTAGAACATTATTTTCATCAAGTGTCTGAGATTCCAAGGTAGACTTGTTTGAATATTTGATTTTTTGTTTGTTTTAATCAAGAAAGATGAAAGTACATGCACTGGAAGAGACAAGCCAGCTCTGAGACATATGACTCCTCCAAAGCTTCCATAGTATCTGAGTGATGGAAGCTGAAAATTCCAAAGGAAGGAGGCATCTGGTGATAAACAGTATACCCATACAGGATGAAAGGGGATCACTTGACCATTTTAAGAACCTTATAAATCAACTTTGGGGCGGGTATTTGGCCTACAAGGCTCTTGGCATTTCCAGAAGTACAACATATTCCCACTGGGCCAATGCTACCTTTTATTAGTGGGAGCCAGGAGATGCAGTGGACAGAGTGGTGATCTTTCTGACCTCAGGAAATCTGGCCTCAGACATTTACTGATTGTGTGATCCTGAGCAAGGGCCATATAACCTGTACCTTTAACACAGGGCTGGGGAGCCTGCAGCCTTGAGGTCACGTGTGGCCCTATAGGTTCTCACGTGTGGCCCTTTGACTGAATCCAAACTTCACAGAACAAATCCCCTTAATAAAAGGATTTTTTTCCCATAAAATTTGAACTTCGTCAAAAAGCTATACCCAAGGACCTAGAAGGCCACCTGTTCTACACAAGCTACAGGTCCCCCACCCCTGCTCTAACACCTCTAACCCTCTGCCTGTCTCAGTTTCGTCAGTTGTAATAGTACCCCCCACAGGGTTGTCGTGAGCATCAAATGATTTAACATTTAAAGCACTTTGCAAACCTTAAAGTGCTCCATAAATGCTAGTGGCTACTATTCTTGTTGTTAATATTATTATCTCTCTCCTTTCAGGTGATCAGAAACCTTTCAGGGAGAACTTTGGCAGAAAGAGTAAGTAGGCACAACATGCCCAGGAATAGTCACTGATGACGGCTGGAGGAAGGGTCCATAATTATTACGTTTCCTAGATCTGGGGCATTCCACAGAAGGTTTTCAGAGGAAGTCTATTTAGCCCTATCTTAGCAGCAAAGAAAATGGAGGGTTTTAAATACCCTGCCCAGAGTTTGGGAAGAGGTAAATGAGATGGAACAACAACATGAGGTGATATTTCTGTAGTTCTTCAAGGTTTCCGCAGCACTTTACATGACCTTAATCCATATGCATTTTACAGATGAGGAAACTGAGGCTTAATGAGGTTATATGTCCATGGGTCAAAACTGGTAAATATCAGTTGGGGCTCAAACTTAGATCTCTCCTGATTTTGCAAGTTTTCCACCACACAATGATGCTTCTCATTAAAGAATCTCAACCCAACATGTTCAGAGAGAATTTCGTCTTCTCTTTCACTGAAGACAAATCATGAAATCACAGAACCATAGATTTTGAGCTGGAATACTTTCCAGGTCATACAGTTCTACCCCTTCACTTTATAGATGAGAGACTGAGGCTTGAGGGTGTTAAGGGACTTAACCAAGGTTACACAGGTAATCAGTAGAAGGGCTGGAATTTGAACCCGGTGCCAGACTAGAAGAGCTTTCCTTTCTTTCTCTTCAGCTTAGATTTTCTTCTTACTCCATCTTGCAGTGAGAGAAAAACTCTTCCCTTCTGTGGTCACCCTATTTCTACATCCTCCATGTATTTGATGCGTGGAGCCTACTAAACAGCAGGCTAACCTTGGAGCTGGGGAGATCTGGGTTCATCTTCTTCCTGCGTCAGATACTTATTAGCAGGGTGAACATGGGCAAATCACTAGATCCAAGCCTCAGATGCCTCAATTATGAAGAGGGGATAATCTTACCTATATTACTTACCTCACAGGGTTATTGGAAGGAATGCGTCAGTTATGAATATGACAGCCCTCTGTGGATTGTTTCAAATTTATCCTGTATATAACTTGTTTGTCGATAATTGCCTCCCCCATTAGACTGTGAAGCTCCTTGAGAGCAGAGAATGTTCTGTATACCTTTCTTTGTATCCCTA
>CM053581.1:290937940-291025221 GCA_028627135.1 Pseudochirops cupreus
ACTGTGACAGGTTCCTAGTGAGCTGCTAGGGCTTCAAGGAGAGGCCCTTATCTAAGTTCAGGTCACCAGGTAATGAATTTTTCCAGTCTGGTCATATGCTAAACAAAACCATCCCCTAAAGTGGAAAGGGGCTTGGATCTGTGGGGGAGTACTTAATGGAGAAGAAATCTCAGGTCTATTGAAGCATCTATCCAATAGAGCCAAGAGATAGGTACATTCAATAATAGGGCTGCCAGAGCTGCAGGCTAGGGAACACTAGGCCTTACCCTGAGGGTAAAGGGGCCTGGGAACAGCGTGAGAGTCAGGGCCGTGGGAATGGGTGGAAGCACTAGGTGACTGGGAGCCCAGCCAGGGCTATTTCGTTTATCTACAAGAAAATCAAACATCTGGCTAAGAAGGCAAGATTGCTCCCCTCATTATGCCAGAGTGCCCCCAGGTGAAAGAAATGTTTGTAGGAAATGCTGGCTGGAGGACAGGAATCCAATCCTACCTGATTCTCTCGCTTTTTTTTCTAATCTCAGTTACCTTCTCTCCTCTTTATAATCATATCTGACCTTTCAGCACCCCACTTCTTCCCGTGTTTCTAACCTGATAAAGCTCAGTCTCGGATCAACCTCACCTTTGTTTCTTTTGTTCCTTTTCTTTCCTGCAGATCAGGAGAAAGTCTCGGAACTAAGGTGACCTGGCCTCCTGCAAACAGCTCTACCTAGTCAGCTCCTTCCTTAACTCCTTGGCTACCAGTGTCTGCTCCTGGGGCCCCTCCTGTAGCACTATTAAACTAGTGTTTGTTGAGGAATGAAAACTTGTCTTTCCCCACCTCTCTTCCATCTCCTCTGCTCTTCTACCTCCCTCCCTCCTTCCTTTTCTCACCCTCTTTTCACTTCTTTCTCAATCTCTCTCCCTTCTTCCTTCCCTCTTTGTCTCTTTCCCTCCCTTCCTCTCTCTCTCATTCTCTTTCTCACTCTCTTCTCTCTTCCCTCCTCTCAGTGCCTGTTTCTCACTTTGCTTCTCTCTCTCTCCCCCCCTCCTCTCAGTGTCTGTTTCTGTCTCACTTTCCCTCCCTCTGCCTCTCCTTTTCCCTTTCCCCCCTCTCCTTTCTCCTACCTTCCTGAACATTATCAGAGCTGATATTTCAGTGGTACACTGCCACCTGACTGCAGAAGAGACGAACACGGCCTTTTCTCTGCTCTCACATCCCACTCCCTAGTCCCAGCATCAGCAATTTATGCCTACGTTCTTGCAAGTTTCCCAGACATTATCATCCCTAGCCTGGCCTTCTTCTTGCTCCCTATACATGGCTCTCCACCTCCCATCTCCATTTTGCATGGGCCGTGTCTCCTCTATGCCTGGAATGCAATTCCTCCTCACCTCCCTCTCATAAAATCCCTGCTTTCCTGCAAAACTCAGCTGCAGCACCATGTTCTAGGAAAGGCTCCTGGCCTTCCCTCCCCACCTCCTCTCAGATGTTCTCTTATTTATTACACCTGTTGTTTCCCTTTACTAGACTGTAACCTCCTTGAGGGCAGGGGCTGGTTCATTTGTCTGTATTCTCAACCTGGCACCTAGAAGGCACTTGATACATGATTGTTGGCTGATTATCTTGATAGAGACAAGCATGATGTAGACACCTGGACAGAGTACTGGGCTTGGAGTCATGAAAATCTGAAGGTCTGAGTTAGAATCCCATCTCAGATATCCTAGCTTGTAAAACGTTCCCCAACTCGGACTCTGGGGACCCTACTCTAAACATCCCCCAACTCGGACTCTGGGGACCCTACTCTATAAATGTCCCCCAACTTGGACTCTGGGGACCCTATTCTATTGCTTACCTCTTCCAGGTGCTTCCCTCCTCTCAGGCTTCGTTCCTCACCAGCTTCAAGACCAGCTTGAAGAACTGCCCCCCCACAGAGCATCCAGGACTCGGGCAAACGGTAAAGATGTTTATTGCAGCATATACAGGAACAGAGACAGCTACACGCAGGCGGTTCCCCTTTTTATACCCTAGCTTTTGATTCCCGCCTCAGAGTGCCGTCATCCCCCGGTGAGCCACTCACGTACAGCCCCGAAGATAAGGAGACATCTCGCGTGATCATGCCTTCTTCATTGAGACATGCGCGGGCCTCTACCCTGTCCCCAGGCTGTCGTGGTGCGCCCCCAGTGGCTGATGACGTCAAACACCCTTACACTAGCTGTGTGATACTGGGCAAATCCATTACCCTCTCTGGACCTCAATTTCATCTGAAAAGTGAGTGGATTGGAACTGATGACAGCTGTGGTCCTTTCTAGCTTTCTATGATGCTCTGGGTGGCTTAATTTCTTGACTGATTTGCCCTCCATGCGGCTATTAGAATAATCTCCCACAAATCACTGCTTTCAACAACCTTCCTTCCCTGCTAAAAGATACCCAGTGGCTTGATCTATGAAATCCCAGCTTCTTGGTTTTGGCACTTAAGAACTCCACTAAATACTCTTTTTTATCATCTCACCTCTTCCCACTTTGACCAAACCTCAATTTTGTTATCAACTCCAGTATTTTCTGCCTACTATGAGCTGGGGAGGGGTGGTGGACACAGAAAGAGGTGATGCACACTCCTCTTCTCAGGACCTTTGTAATGCAATGAAGGTAGGATGTGAGAATATGCACCACTTCCCAAAGTGGGCCTGACCATCTCTGTTACAGGGGAGAGATCACTCTCTTGCAGGGTCAGGGAAGCTTCATGGAAAATCTGATAGCCTATCTGTTCCCACCTGGGTGACTTTGCACATTCCCTTTACCCCACTTAAAATACTTTCACTCTTTCCTAGAAACCATAAAATGCTTAAAAAGAGTAATTCCTATTTACATAGCACTTTATGGTTTGGTGAATGCCTCCCTAGGAGGTCAGCAGTATAAGTATGATCATCCTTATTTAACAGATGAAGAAATTCAGGCTAAGTGACTCCCTCATGGTCACTCAGATAGATAGTCAGTGTTAGACTTTTGTCCTTTGACTCACATGCCAAGGATTCTTCAACTATACATTACTGCTTCCCATGAGGTGGCATTATTCTAACACTTCTGGGATCCTCTCCAACAATTATTTGTCCCCTGGGTACAGAGACTCCCAGACCCCATACCCTTCATTTTATCACATGATCAGGTTGTATATGTGTGTGTGTGTGTGTGTGTGAGAGAGAGAGAGAGAGAGAGAGAGAGAGAGAAAGAGAGAGAGAGAGAGAAAGTGTTATAGTGGAAGAGGGGAAGAGAAAACAAGGAGATGAGAGAGGAAAAGAGGAGAGTCCAGAAGGAAACAGCTCACAAGAAGGAACCTTAGAGTCCATCTAGTCCAACTCTTCATTTTACAGATGAGTTAACTGAGGCCCAGAAAAGTTTAGTGGCCTAAGTCACACAGGTAGCAAGGAGGAAGGCTGAAATTTGAACCAAGGACCTCAGACTATAAATTCAGCCTCTTTCTTTGCATTTCACTATCTCTGGTGGGGAATCTGTGTTTCCATAGCCTTTTTTTCAGAAGTCCTTCTGCATCCCTTTAGCTCGTAGTCATGTAGGTATGTCTAGTCTTTGGAATCCACACGTGGCCCTTTCCCTTTCTACTCTGGCATGTTCAGTTCTTCAAAAGGATAGAGGTAAAAACCACATTGGCCTTTTGTGGAAGATTTTTACAGATCATCCTGCATTGAATTCATCTTAAGGCCAAGCCAATTAAACTTCAGAAAAATGCTTTTGTCCAACAAGAGCACAAAAAGATGAAAAAACAATTTTGGACAGTGCTGAATTTGGCTGGGATGGGCAGCAGCGGGGATATGAGATATATACCCTAAGGCCTGGGAAAGTGAGATCCTCAAAGCTAAGATTCTAATGCTTCACCTGGCAGATCACAGCCCCCAAAGCCATCATTTTTTCTTATGCCCAAGTCCTTCCAACACGTCAGAAATTCACGGTGGTCTCATCGTGAAGAAAAAAGAACAAAGGTCTTGGATTCAAGAGACCTAGTTTTGAATCCCAGTCCTGATATTTAAATACCACGTGAGTGCAGTCAAATCAAGCAAGAATTTATTTGTTAGTGGAGAGAAGAGGACTCATCAATGCCAGACTGTGCTAAACACCTGGGAATACAAAAATGGGCAAAAATACAATGCCTGCCTTAAAGGAGTTTGCATTCTAATGGGTGAAACAATGTGTAAACAACTGAGCAGACAGCAAATACACAGAGTAGATGCAGAGTGTTCTTGGTGAAGCATTAGCAGCCAGGGTGACCAGAGAAGACCTCTTGGAAGAGATGGTATCGAAGCTGAGTCTTGGAGTAAGGAAGGGAATTTGAATGAGTTTGGGAAGATAAGAGGTAGAGGAAAAGGGGAAGAGCATTCCAGGCAAAGGGGACAGCTAGTGCAAAGGATAGAGAAAAAAGAAAGAGTATAGTGTTTAAGGAACTACAAGTAGGCGAGTGCCATTGGATTGTAGGGTACTTGAAGGAAGGGTATGGTATAAGAAGGCTGGAAAGGCAGAAAGGGGACAGGTTATGGAGAGCTTTCAATGCCAAACAAAAGAGCTCATATTCAATCCTAATGTTCAAAGGGAGACATTAGAACTCAATGAATAGGGGAACAATATGGGGGGATGAGCACTGCCTTAGAAAAAGCACCCTGGCAGCTGAGGGGAGGATAGACTGGAATATAGAAAGAGAAATCAGACCAGTTACGAGGCTATTGAAAATGTCTAGGTGAGAAATAATGAGGGCTCTGTTACTGGAGAGAAGAGAATGTATACAATAGATATCAAGATGGCAGAAGTGACAAGATTTGGCAACAGTTTGGATTTTTGTAGTGCATGAGGCTGGTGGATCAAGGATAGTGAGATTGTGAGCTTGGGTAACCGAGAAGATAGTGGTGTCTCTGACTGTAAGAGGCAAATTAAGAATGGGGGCGGGGAAGGGGGGAATGAGTTTTGTTGTGGACATGTAAGATACTTATGGGAGATCTAGTTTGAGATATCCAAAAGAGAGTTGGTGATGGGCTGGAGCTTAGGAGAGACAATTTGGCCTGGGGTGGATATATAGATCTAAAAAAATACCTGCATAGAGTTGATAAGTGAACACATGAGAGCTGATGGGATGAACAAGAGAGATAGTATAGAGGGAGAAGGGAAGAGAGCCCAGGACAGAGGATTGTGGGACAATTACAGTTAGTGGGCATGACTTGGAAGAAGAAACAACAAAGGATACTAGATATATAGGTACTAGATGTACAAACTCAGAGGAGGAAGAGAATCAGAATGGAGCAGTGCCACAAAAACCAGAGAGGGAAGAGTATGCAGAAGGAGAAGGTAGAACGGTCAATGGTGTCAAATGGTGCAGAGAGGCCAAGAAGGATCAGGGCTGAGAAAAGATCATTAGATCTGGCAACAAAAACATCACTGGTAACTTTGGAGGGGGGAATTTTGTTCGAATGATAGGGATGGAAGCCAGATTGCAGGGAGGCTGAGAAGGGAGTGAGAGGAACAGAAGTGGAAGGAATATGTATTGATGGCTTACTCTAGGAGTTTAGATGTGAAGGGGAAGGGAGGTATGGGATAGTAACTAGAGGGTTAGTCATTTCCCTCTGTGACCCTCAGTTTCTTCATCTGTAAAATGGGAAGTACTAGTCATAGAGCCTCTAGGATAAAAAAATAAATGTCTCTGTTTGCTTTTAAAGCCCCACAGAATCCTGATCCCATTCTCTTTCCAGCCTCACTGGACATTATTCCTCCTCCTACATTCTATGATCCAGCAAAATGGCCCCTTTTTTGTTCCTTACATTGCATGCTCCATTTTCTGTTTCCACAACTTTACAGTGGTTGTCCCACATGCCTGAAATTGACTTCTTTCCTACCTCTACCTCTTAGAAACCCTTTCATTTTTTTTATTTTTTTGCTTTTTGGAGAGGGGAAGGCAGGGCAATTGGGGTTAAATGACTTGCCCAAGGCCACATGGCTAGTAAGAGTTAAGTGTCTGAGGCCAGATTTCATCTCAGGTCCTCCTGACTCCAGGGCTGGTGCTCTAATCACTTTGCCACCTACCACCCTGAAACCCTTTCATTCTTTAAGGTGCAGTTCAAACTCCATCTTTTGAGTGAAACCTTCCCTGATCCCTCAACTGCTAGTATCCTCCCTCCCAAACTACATTATATCATATCATGTCCTGTCCTGTCCTGTCATATCACATATCACATTATGTCTGTTCCTCTGGATTAAGGTAAATACGTAAATATTTCTGAGGGAGGTACTATATTATCACCAGAAGGGTGGTAGCTTTTCTGAGCCTTTCTAAATGGCAGTTAGTTGGTCTGCAGACCTCTACTCTTTTTTTTTTTTTTTTGCTTTTTGGAGGGCAGTTGGGGTTAAGTGACTTGCCCAAGGTCACACGGCTAGTTTTTGTGTTAAGTGTCTGAGGCCGGATTTGAACTCAGGTCCTCCTGACTCCAGGGCCGGTGCTCTGTTCACTGCGCCACCTAGCTGCCCCCAGACCTCTACTCTTGAAGGGCAGAAAGGGTGTGGAGGGAGAAACCTGGGGCCAACAGTGGCGATCCTTAAGATAGAAATCACCATATAGATACTGGGCACCAAAGAGTGAGTGTGTATATGATGAGAAAAGCCGCTAGCAGCATGGTTTCCAAAGTGGGGTTCAGGGCATTCCATTCATTGTGGAGATATGGCCCCATCCCATGGACAGCATGCTCTATCATCTGGAGGGTGGGAGGATAGGTGACATCCCACCTGCACTACGATAGCCAATTCTAGGGCTAGTCTCCAATACAACCGCACCAACCATTATCCATCAAGATTCTTCCACTTTGCCAGCTCCCTCCACCATATAACCTTACCTTTTTCTATGTGGGAGTCAGCCCCTCAGAGTAGTTATAACCTAAGCCCTATCTGGGCATCCATTATAGCAGCTGCAGGGTACCATTGGGAAAATTCACACCCATCCCTGCTCCCCAGATGATCTTGTGGCCATAGTGGGCAACTCTGAGAGAGCAAGCTCTGCTTTCTGGGATATAACTGGTAAGGCCTCAACCTTTCTGTTTTTCATTTTGGATAGGAGAGAGTCAGGTATACAGGATGAGCAGCCTGGATAGAACACCTCATTACATTATTTTTCCTCCTCAACCTACCCATTTTCCCTAATAGAACTGAGGGCATCACCATCCCTCTAGTTACCCAGGTTGGCGTCATCTTCCATACTCACTTTCTCTAATCCCATATCTGGGTATGTGCAATCACTAACCAAATTTCTGCCTCCACATCTCCTCTATCTCTCGTTCTCCATGCTCAAAGAGCCAGCACTGTAGTCCAAACCATCATCACCTCTCACTTGGAATATTGCAATAGCCACCTTATCTCTCCGTCCTCCACTCAGATGCCAAAGTGAATTTCCTGAAAAACAAGTCTGACCGTGCCACACCCTCCCCATTCAATAAACTGGTTCTTATTACCTCTGGTATCACATATTATTTCATCTTTATCTCATCCTTTTAAAAGTCTACTTTTAATATAAATTGTGCAGTGTACATAATTAGCAGTATAGTATCACACGTATATAGTTTATAAACAAACATATATAGGTATAAAAAAGTAATCAGGTATTATTGCTGCATGCTAAAAAAATGTTTTATCAATCGAAGAGTACACTCAAAAATAGTTAGAGACCAGGGTTGTAGAAGTTAAGCTTTGTCTAAGGTTGTCCCTTTTTAACACCTCTGTAAACCATGTCACACATACTTCCGGGAAGTCAATCACCTAACTTCAGAGTTCCAAAACCTGTACCTGGACAGAAGCCTACCTCTCTTTCCTGCAGCCTCCTTGACAACACATTGTCCAGGCTCTGCTTGAAGATTTCCAGTAATGGAGAACTTACTACTTCCCAAGGCAGTAAATTCCATTTTTGGATTGCTCTAGCCACTAAGAAAATTTTTTCCTTTGAAAAATCTGCCTTTCTATAACTCCCAGGCTTTATTTCTAGTATTGTCCTCAGACCCAAGCAGAGAAACATTTCCACATGAGAGCCCCTCAGACACCTGATGACAATGATCATGGACTACTCCCCTCGGATCTTCTTGTCTAGGTTAAACAGCATCTCTAGATTCCGGTAGAGCAGTTGTCACTGTCTTCATCCTTCTGGCCACTCTCTTTCAAATGTACTCTGGCTTGTCAATGTTCAACTCAAGACAATGTTCCCTGAGCTGACCACATACTTCAGATATGGCTTGATCAGGGCTGAGGGCAATGGAGCCATTACCCACTTTGCTTTGGACAACATCCCTCTATAACACTCCCTAAAATCACACTGGTCATTGTGGCTACTGTATTACACTGTTGCCTTGGCAGGGATTTGCAAACTCATTGAGGCCAACATGTCTTTTTTTGCAAGAATCCTTCAGCAGTTATATATGGCATCTTTACCCAGTACTTCTGCATTTGATAGTTTGATGTTTAAATGGGACTTTATGTGTATTTCCCTTAAATGCCATTTTATTAGATTTGGTCCATCATTATAGCCTGTTGAAATAATTTCAGATCCAGATTGCCATCCACTGTCTTAACTATCTCCTATTCATTCTCATGCTGCTCTGTCCCTCTTTCTGGAAAAGAAATAAAGCTTCGGGTTACAGTACAAGGAAAATATCCAAACATGCCTTGACAAAACAGATCCTGCTTGTAAATAAAAAAAGAAATCTAAAAACAAAACAAAAAAATGGAATAGCAAATACTAAGTTTCTTTTTTAAAAACCCCTATTTTTTCTCATTTGAGGTCTCTCTGGCAGTTGAAGGAAACCAATAGTCTTTCCTCCTTGCCTGGAACACCAGGACACTAATCAATTGTTCGATTGATAAATGTTTTTTAAAGCAACTATTGTATAATCAAGTACATACTGACAGGCTGTCTCATGGCAATCTAGGCTGGGCAACAACGTGAGTGGTTACTCCCAAGACATTTGTGAGGCCAAACAAAAGACCAAAGCTAAAAGATTCTGGCCTAACTAGAATTTTTTTTCCAATAGGAAAAAATGAAGGATTGATGGCAAATCAGGCAAATGATTTTGACACTATTGGCTTCTGGGGTCAATGAGAAGAAGGGCAGGCCCTATCAATGCTTCATCTTTGATAATGCTGGAATGTAACATGAGAGACTCCAAAATGGCCCTCACTGTCTTCACGGTGGGGGTGATTGAGGGGGAAGAAGGGAGAGAATCTGGAACTCAGAGTTTTAAAACTAAATGTTAAAAATTGTTTTTACATGAAACCGGGAAATAAGATATATGGTGTATATAATGGTGTATAGAAATCCATCTTGTCCTACAAGAAAGTAAGGGGGAGAGGCTGGAGGATTTATAAGAGAGGGCAGATTGGGGGAAGGGGTAATGAGTATGCTTGTCATCTTAGGCTGGGGAGTAGGGGAGAGATGGGGAGAAAATTTGTAACTCAAAATCTTGTGGAAATGAATGTTGAAAACTAAAATAAATAAATAAATAAATAAATTCAAAATGGCCCTCAGAAAAGATACAAAATAATGCTGTGGCTTACAAAGAAGTCAGGCAAAAGAGGAGAAAGAACTTTAAACCTTTAACTTTTCTGGGCCCCTATTTCCCATCAAGGAGAGCTGAGAAAAGACAGGCATTAGCGCAATTCAATAGCACTCCCTCTGTAACTCCAAGTATTACCTGCCTGAAGACTTTTCTAGAAAGATTAAAATCATTTTTTGACAATAGAAAATGATATTCTAGGAAGACAGCTGTGGAAAATATGGTGCAAAGACACCATAAGTCAGTCAGAAAATGTGGGTTCTAACCTAGGACTATCCCTTTCTACTTGAGGGACTATGTGCAAAGGTTGCTTCATCTTTGACAGTTTCTTCATTGATAAAAGTGAGGGTGATAACAATCTGCACTGTGTTCTTCCAAGGATTTTCTGAGGTTCATGTAGAACATGTATAAAGTGCTCTGTAAACCATTAAAGACAGTATAATAATAGCTAGCAATTTTATATAGCACTTTAAAGTTTACAAAGCATTATATATGTATGTATGCATGTATATATATCCATCATCTCATTTCCTCACAACAACCTTGGGAGGCAGGTGCTATTATTATCCCCATTTTGCTGATGAGGAAACAGAAAAATGGGGGCAGGGGGGTAGTGACTTACCTAGGATTGCACAGCTCATAAGTGTCCCAGGCTGGATTTGAACTTGGGTCTTTCTGACTCTAAGCCTGGTGCTCCCTCCACTGCACCCTCTAGTTACCTCTTATCATTATATAATAGAAACTCACAAATGAGATGGTACAAACATCCAAATTCAAGAAAATGAGAGACTACTTATAATGAGTATATACTTAAGTCAAACAAAGACTGGTCTTATTCCTCTGAGGCACTTTACTGAATCATTTAAATGAGAAATTGAGTTTTGATTTGATGAGTAAAACCAAAGAAATTTCTCCAAATTCTGGACTCACAGAGCCCTGCATTTATTTGAGATTTGGACTATAGGTCTTAGCCATTCATAGTCTGGCTAGCCTAAGTCAGATTTGGGGATTTTCTCCCACGTCATGGCTAGCAGCCTTGGCCCCTTTGCAAATTGGCAGATAGGATGTGGCCAAAGATTTGTATTCAGGCTGTCATGCAAGCATTCTATCTAGTCTTTGGCTCTATATGGGGACATGGAAGGGAGAGGAGTCCATCCTGATTTTCTCTTTCAAAAGAGAATTGCTTTCTACATACAAAGTACAGAGGTGGAATCTTGCAGATGAAAAATTCAATACCTATTTCTGAAAGAGGTGCACAAAAGGGGAAAATAATGCATTTAACTGCTCTATTCTCTTTCTCTTTCCTTTTCACCGTAGTGAATTATTTTATGGCCATTGATAGAAGACCATAGTCCCACCTATGGATCAGAGAATGGAGGGAGTGCAAGATGTGTGAATTTAAAAGTATGATCTGAAGTCAAAGTATTCCTGTATACGATATCTTAATAATGCAAAGCAACATGATATAGTAGACAAAAAGCTAGCTTCAGAGGTAGGAAGACTTTGGTTCAAGTCCCACCACAGACATATAAGCAACTGCACATCCCTCGGCAAATCACATACCCTCTTAGGACACCAGGTTGTTCCCTAAGACTATTCCATTACAGATGAGCTGAGAATCTCAATCAGTGGAAGAGGTTTTTACACAGGGAGTTCCCTCCATCAATGAAGTAAGTCCAGACCAAAACAAGAGTAAAAATATAAATGATGTTACTTAAATTTACACCTGGTCATGAGCATAAGTGTTACCTACCTAGAATCTGCACTTCATGGGTAATTCCATAAACATCTATGAGGGCCCAAAGGGGTCCAGAGACTTTAATGCCACAGTGAAACAGTATCGGGTCCTCATCATTGATGCTATAAAACACTCTCCCATGACGGTCGACCCAGTAGGCCAGAACATTGTCCCTCAGTGCAAATCTCTCTGGCAAAGCTTTGGCCCAGTAGCCTGGCCTAGTCACCAGGTCCGGGCAGGCATACTTTGGTATGTCATCAGAGTTCATCTGGGATGGGTCATGGATGGTGAAGCCAAAACGCAGAGCCCCACTCCATCCGTGGTGCACAGCCACCAGCTTAAGTCGTACTTTCTCATAAAGGTGGATGGGTCTATTGGTGAATGTGACTCCATTGCAGAAACTATTCCTTCGGGTGGCCTTGCGGGAATGGGAATCCAGGCGTACATTCTTGCCTTTGGCCTGGGGGTGGAAACGTGGGGGCTCAGTAATCGCCAGGATAGAGCGTCGATCATGGCTACTGGTGGGCAGTGTGTAGCAAGGCCGATTGGATAACAAACGAGCCTGGTGACTTGTGTCTGCAAAACATGCATAGAAAATCATATTAGCTTTAAAATAAACAAAGAAAATACAACCAGACCATTATAGACTAGCTCCTGGGACTCGCTAAGAGGTGTTTTACCATAAGCATTATTTGAGTATTCTAGGTTCTATAAAACATGTTTCAGGGATACAATGGGTAGAGTTTATGTATCTTCCTATATCATGGTGTATGGAAAAGAACCCTGGCCACAGCATCCAGAGAGACTTGGGCTCCAATCCCAAGCTCTGACATTTCTTGACAAGTCACTCAATCTCTAGGAGCCTTGTTTACTTATCCGTAAATCCGAGGTAATAATACTTTCATTACCCACTTCACACACCTGCTGCAAGTAAATGCACTTGTAAAACGTATTAATAACATGAGAGTCCAGAGAGGCAGCATGTCAGAGAGGACAGAAAGAGGGCAGGATATAGCAGGGGATATATAGCAAATGCCTGGAAAACCTTAGCTTCTAAAATTTTTCTAAGGCCAGAAAGGACCCTGGTGCAAGGTGCATAATGTGGCCTAGACACATCTGTGGGTTATCGCTCCCCTACTCTGAGGCTGTTTCCAAAGATATGCTTCCTTTCCCTCCAGTCCACTAGTTATGCTCTTGGGCATCTTGTGCTTAGTACAATGATGATACTGCTGTTGATAAAAGAAATGAAATGATGATGTTATAACAACAGTAAATAACTCACATATACAGTACTTGAAGATTTACTAAACACCTTCCCAACAGTCTTGTGCGGAGGCTGTTGTGGCACAGTAGATAAGAGTGTCAGGCCTGAAGGCAGAAGACTTCAAATCCAGCCTCAGATACTTACCTGCTGTGTGACCCTTGGCAAGCCACTTAACTCAGTCGGCCTCAATTTCCTCATCTGTCAAATGGGGGAAATAATGGCATCTACTTCCCCAGGCTGTTGTGAGGATCAATTCAGATAATAATTGTAAAGCATTTAACACAGTGCCTGCTACGTGGTAAGCACTGTACAAGGCTAGCTGCTAAAATTGTTCTTAATATCCCATTCTGCAAATGAGAAAACTAAGCCCCAGAGATTAAGTGACTAGCCCAGGATCCTACACCTAGCCAGTTTCAGGGATGCACAACGAGTATTTATTCCAACCATTTTATGTACCGCTCTTGATGTAGATGGGTTACTGAGCTGCATATTGTTGGCTAGTAACATTTTCTGATTAACCAATACCTGCCAGGATGGAATCTAGAGCTTGGTTTGGAAGATCCTGGAAGGGGGCTTTGGTTGCTGTTTAGTCCATTGGTCACATCTGACTCTGTTGCCCCATTTGGAATTTTTTTGGCAAAGATAATAGAGTGGTTTGCCATTCCCTTCTCCAGTGGATTAAGGCAAACAGATTAAGGCCAACAGAAGTTAGATGACTTGCCCAAGGTCACACCACTGGTAAGTGTCTGAGACCAGATCTGAACTCAGTCAGGTCTTCCTCAGGCCAGGCCTAGAGCTCTATCCACTGAGCCACCCAGCTGCCTCCAAAACATCTAGTGCCAGCTCTGTGAGGAACTAGCTTCCTTGTGACTGTTTGCAGTTAGATAGATGAGTAAACAGCCCAAGATGAACTCCTTAGGACAAAAAGAGAAACAAAACAAACCCTATAGAGGCTACACAACAGAGTGCAGAGACAGATAACATCCTGGAAACCGAGGCTACTTTCAATAGGCAAATCTTACTGATTTATTAAAAAGCTGTGCCTGGGGATAACTCCTGACTCTGAAGAGGTCATGAAGAAAGGACCATACAAGAGAATTAAGTCCAGTAAGTTCTTTATGTCAAGGCTCTGAGAAAACCCACATTTTAAAAACAACATGAATGCCATGGATTCATTACTCTCTGTTCCACATGTTCCAAATGAGTTAAAAGAAATTTCACAGCAGATTCCATGTGACAAAACATGAATTGTTATCAAGTTGGTTGGCAGTATAGGGAGGCAGAAGGAGAATACTAGATTTTTTTTTTGCTTTTTTTTTTTGGAGGGGGGAATGCAGGGTAATTGGGGTTAAGTGACTTGCCCAAGGTCACACAGCTAGTAAGTGTTAAGTGTTGGAGGCCAAATTTGAACTCAGATCCTCCTGATCCCAGGGCCAGTGCTCTATTCACTGTACCACCTAGCCACCCCAAGATTACTAGATTTTTAATCTGAAGATCTCTTAATTCAGAAGAGGTCTGATCCTCTATTCCACCATCTACCATTTCTACCACCTCACATTTCTATACTATGTTAAGATATGCAAAACGCTTAACATACAAGAGCTCATTTCATCCCTACAACAATCCCATCGGGTAGGTTCTATTATTATCATTCCCATTTTACAGGTGAGAAAATGGAAGCTCTGGCAAGTTAAATGACTTGCACAGGTCACACTAAGAAGGGTGACCACATGAGGCAGAATTGGAATCCAGTTCTTCCGGACTTCTCAGTCTAGTGCTCTGTCCTGCATATCCGAGGTATCAAACACACTGCTGGAAGGTGGGCAACACTCTCCAGTGCTGCCCCAACCAGATTAAAATATAATTGGGAAATATTTAATAAACAAATAATGAAACAATAAAATATAGACAATGTTAATATGTGGTTTTCTAAGTCAACATGCAGTCTGCAGGGACCCTTATGTATGGTTTACTGGTCCTGTTTCTATTTCTATGTGAGGCAGCTGAGTGGTGCAGTAGATAGAGCATTGGGTCTGGAATCAGGAAAACCTGAGTTCAAAGCTGACCTCAGACACCAGCTGTGTGACCCTGGGTAAGTCACTTAATCTCTGTTTGCCTTAGTTACCTCATATGTAAAATGGGGATGATAACAATAATAATAATAATAATAATAATCTACCTCCCAGGGTTGGTATGAAGATCAAATGAGATCACAATTGTAAAGCATTTAGCACAGTTCCTGGCATATAGTGAGCACTATGTAAAAGTTGGCTATTATTATATGAGTTTGACACCATTCATTGCCATGGCTACCAGACCCCTTAACTTCTCTGGGCCTCAGTTTCCTCATCTATAAAACACAGGTGTTGGAAAGGGTGATCTCTGTGGTTCTAAATCCTCTGATGCTATGAACTATTTATTATCCATTGAGTTTAAAGATGGCAGTCCTAATGATGATATATATATATATATGTATATATATATATATATATACACATACACACACACACACACACACACACACACACACACACACACATATAATATGACCAAAGGGAAGAATACAGAGCAGTTATCTTTCCTAAAGGAATGCCTTTATGCACAAAGAAGATTACCCCTTGAATCTTCCATTTATGAATTTAAAAGGTAGTTTGGCCAGTAAATAGAACTATAGAGATGCAGTTCAACAGGACTGTTGTGAAGGTGTTTTATAAATGTTCAAATGCTAAATATGAATGTAAGCTATAAAACAGATGAAAGCCTTAACAGTATGCCTCTCTCCCAGAGCCCTCCTTGTCTCCCTCTGCCACCTCCAAAAGGAAGCCTTTCTGGATCTCTGGGCTCCTACCCTACCATGACATTCAGACTAACTAATGTATGTAAAGTGCTTTGCAAACCCTAAGGCTCTATAAAAATGTAAGCTATTATTACTATAGGGTCAATTACCTAGTATTTAATTGGGGGGGGGGGAGAAAAGGCAGGGAGGGGAAGCATACTGTTTTGAGAGTCAAGAGGCTTGGGTTCTAACTTTGGCTCTGTCATTCACCAGTTATCTGGCTCTGGACAAGTCACGTGCTTTCTTGGGTTCCCAGTTTTCTTCTCCGTAAAATAAAGGGTTAAGACTAGATCATGGCTCTATAGCTGTAAAGGATTTCAGAAAACATCTAGTCCAACCTCCTCTTTTAATAGCAAAGGAACTGAATCACAAGGAGGATAAATCACTTGCCTAAAGGCCACACAGGTAATGAGCTTCAGGGATGGGATTAGAACCCAGGTCCCGACTCGACTCCAGGGCCAGTACTCCTCACTGCATCCCATCTCTAACATTCTGTGATTTTTCCCTGCAATTTTATCACACCTATCATGGGTTTCCCTCTTTAGGGCTAAGATCTGTGGGCTGGCAAATCAGACAGAACCATAAATAAACTGTATTTGGGAGTGGGTGGAAAAGACATTTAGCTGGTTTCTTTGAGTTTCTTTCACCATTCTTTCCCCCCATCTCAGCCCAGCTCCCCACATCGCCAATACCCAGGAACGTATACTGTTACTCCATATTACCTATGAGAAAAGCAGTTCCTTTATTTATTTATAATGTAGGTCTTTTCTAGAAGGAACACCTGTCGGTAATCATTTTTAATGAAATTCTGCTCAGCATGAGCCCGAAGAGGCTTTGTATTCAAGCAACAAGCAGCTCTCATTCTGTTAAGCTCATAGATGTTGGATGTTTTTTTTTCTCCAAAGGGTTTTGCCAACCTACTAGAATAAATTTGTCTCCTAATC
Source organism: Pseudochirops cupreus (assembly GCA_028627135.1). Taxonomy (NCBI): domain Eukaryota; kingdom Metazoa; phylum Chordata; class Mammalia; order Diprotodontia; family Pseudocheiridae; genus Pseudochirops; species Pseudochirops cupreus. The sequence goes on from CM053581.1 coordinate 290,954,278, forward strand.
TCCACCATTGTTTTAGGCTCAGTATGCATCCTTCCCTCCCCACCCCCATTCCTTTAATCCTTAAAACATTTTTCTACATCAAATCACACTCCCAGACCCTGGAAGGTTTAAGAGGAGGAGGCAGACTCGGGTAGTAATAATTATCGCAGATCCCTCCGGTGTTCTGGTGTTCTCCTGCTCAGGGTGTTTAGATTTCCATTTTAAAAGCAAAAGTCATAATAAATGAAAGCAAAGAACCCAATAGGGCAGTAATCGCCAAGAAGGCAATGACATTCTCTTCGGTAATGAAAGGCTGCTGCTTTGTATCTTGATTCTCCAGCATACTAATCAACATGTATCACTGGGCTCCTGGAACACTCCAAGGGCTTAATTTAATACTGAGAGCTTAAGGGAACATAGAAAGTAGACAATTAAAGAATGAGCTAAAATTAAGAGACAAATCAGTTTGATTCTCGCCTTGGCCGGGGGAACGTGCTACCTGAGGGCAAAAGGGCAAGAAGGCCCTCTTTCCCCTACAGACTGTGTCTAAGTGAGCTGCTGCTTCTGCAGGGCCAATCTTATCAGTCTATTTTTCTGCATGTGAAATTTTTTTTTTAAAAGCTGTTTATAAAGCCCTTTGGTGGGTTCCTTGGGGAAAACCAGACGAGGGTGTTAGTTGGCAAGTGTTATGGAGCATTTCTGCTGGATTTTCAGAACACTTTGGATAAAGATTGCAATGGTGTGCTCCTGGAAGGGTGTCTGGGTGAATAAGAGGACTCGAGACCACAGCATGGTGTTGGCAGCCTCTTTCCACTGGCACAAGCTATAAGGATGCCAACACATTTGAAACAGACTCTGATCTATCATTTATAACAAACCTACTTTGTATATACTATGCACTTTGATCTTGGATCAACAGTGTCCTCAACATTGGAGACCACTAGAGAGGGCCCCACGAAAAGAGATGGATTTTTTTTTAAAGAAGATTCGAATAAAAGAAAAAAATGGAAGAAAGAAAGTGAAAACTAGCGTGTTTCAGTCTGTATTCAAACAATATCAGTTCCTCCTCTGGGGGCGGATAGTATGCTTCATCATTAGTCCTTTGGGATTGTCTTGGATCATTGTATTGCTGAAAATAGCTCAGTCATTCACAATTCTTCATCTAACAAAATTGCTGTTACTGTGTATAATGCTCTCCTGGTTCTGTTCACTTCACTATCCATCAGTTCAAGTAAGTCTTGAAAGTTTTTAGGTTTTGAAATAGATCTATATGTTTCCTCCTTGGCGTATGTAAATAAACCCATGATTTGGGATTGGGGCTGGATTTGTGATTTCACTTATACAGGAACTCCTGATAATGAACCTGTCAATATAGGTCAGGACCTGCTCTGCAAATTTAGGGTCTTAGAGATTAGCCCAGGAGCATTTAGGGCTTAGGTGATTTGCCCAGGGTCACACAACCAGTATGTGTCAGAAGTTGGACTTGAACACAGGTCTTCTGGACTCCAAGGAGCTTTCTCTACACTGAAATGGGTTTCTAAATCCAACATTTACTTTTCAAAAATTGGACCTTCTGTTATAATGCTTTCATGGATCCATGACATCCTGTCATCAACAGGGGTATATTCTGCTCTGGTACAGATACAACCCATCCATGCCTTCTCATCCTTGTTAAAGTCCTTCCAAAAATCCTCCATAAATATTGACTCAGTGTGCTGGAGACTCGGGTTTTTTGGGGGTGGAGAGGGAGGGTCAATATCTCCTGCATCTCAGTGCAGCACTCAGGCTGTCCATCTGCCCACTACTAACTCCTGTTACTTGAGTAGACCATCTGTTTTTCCAGTTATATGTGTCCTTGATGATATCATTTTCTTGCATGCCTGTTGTCCACATTAATAACTTGCTGTAAGCCTACTTGCACCTACCCTTGGAGTCCCCTGAGATTTTCTCCTAGGATCATGGTAGTCTATGATTCATAGCCCTGTAGCAAAATTGAACTTAAAAGGCAGTAGCTTGGGATCATTGCAGGCACTATTCGATTTCTCAGGTCTGTTCCCTGTGTCACAACTGCCTCCTTGCCCCACTCCTGCAGCCCTCTTTTGTCCTATGGTTAGTTCTTACCAGAAGCTCCATTTTGGGGATGGTCGCAATTCAATTCTGGACTACATTACCACGACATTGCTGCCTGCTCTACAACTGTGGGCCCGTTCTCCCACGGGGGAATTCTGGACTTCCATTTTGGGGAGGGACCCAGGTCAGCCACCCCCATTCCCTGAACGTGGTCACCATGCCCTCACCCAGATATCTCCTTTCCCCTAATCACCTCTTTTATGTGTCTTCCCTCATTAAAAGGTAAGCTCCTTGAGGACAAGTGTTATTTTCCTTATTAATTCCAATTGTATCCCCAGCAGTTAGCACAGTGCTTGGCCTACACTAAGTGCTTAATAAATATTTGATAACTAACTGACTCTCCTCCTACCCAGTCAACAGGGCTGTCTATCTACAGAGCCTCTCTGGTACATACATATATAATATACGTGTGTGCATGCATATATTATATATGTGTACACACACGAATATATAATCCATATAGAGAGAGATATAAATGGACACACACACCACATATACCGATGGACTAACTCAATGAACCGTCCATTCAGATGCACATCAGATAAAACAGAGAAATAATGAGGAACAGTGGCAAGGGACAATGGCTTTGAAGTCAGAAGATCTCTCAGATTATGCCTGGATCACTTTACTCATCTATGTGACCTTGGGAAAGTACCTTTATTTCTGTGGATTCCATTTCTCCCCGCACGATGGAGTTGGACTAAACAGACGGCTTCTAAAGTCCCTTCTAGCTCTAAAGTTATCATCTTTTGATACTTCACCAAATTTTTTTTTTCCTAAGTCAATCTCTTTTGGGAGATCAGAGATCCCATTGAATTACGCCCATAGTGTTCTGATGCAAAGTCATGTGCCAGAAGGAACATCTGGAGAACCTACTCATGCAGAAGGAATTTTATTTCCACTTGGATGTTATATAGCACATCAGTCAATGGGATAACAAGCAATTATTAAGCACTTAATGTATACCAGCACTGTGTTAAGCACAATGGGTACCAAGAAAAGCAAAAACATTGTCCTTTCCCTTTAAGAGCTGACACTTTAATGGGGGAGACAATGTGTAAATAATGAGGTACATACAAGAAGGATGGAAAGTAGATGCAAGGTAATCTCTTGGGGGGGATACTAGCAGCAAGGAAAGGGCTCCAGCAGAAGGGGAGTCTTGAAGAAAGACAAGAAAAGGTGGAGAGGAAGAGGAAGAAGGCATTGAGGACAACCAGTGAAAAGGCACAGAAATAGGAGAGGAAATGTTATGGTCTAGGAACAACAGCAAGAGTGTCACGGTCTAGCAGGTAAGGCCAATAAGCTAGACTGTTGAATACAATACTCCATGGCATTAGGAAACACTTTTGGCAAACAGTTCACTCTTTATAACACTTCTCCATGCTGCCTCAGTCTCAATGATAGGCTCTAAATAGGCCACTGGCTGCTCCACACCTTTGGCCTCTCACCCATTCATTTCCTTGAATGTTTCTTTCTTAATGCCTCAACTAGGCATGATAGGGGTGGGGGATCGATGAAAAGGAGAAGAATGAGAAAGAAGGAATCAAGAGGAAGAAATAAGAATGGAACCAAACACGAACTCTGTCTACTTCTTCCTTTGGGTTAGCTCTGGCTTGTAGCAAGAATGGAGGGGGGGGGGCTTTGAAAGTCAGGGGGAATCACAGTAGCAAGTAAGCTGAACATCAAAAAAACAAACAAACCCCAAATCCATCCAAATGGAACAATTCTTCGTCAGAACACGCTAATTATTAAAAGAAGTGGCCCAATGCTGGAAAGAACTCTGAACCTCCCAGGAGACAGAAGACCCAGCTTCTGAAACTCTTTGTGTGGCTTTCTTTGCCCTCTTTGGAACTTAATTCTTCAATATGTAAAAACGAGGGGGAGAGAGCAAAGTAAAGTGTGGTAGCTTTGGGGCTCAGATGACTTCAGATCCAGGCCTGCCTCTGATACACACTGAATACGTGACCCTGAATTCTCTCTAACCTCTCAGTGTCTCAGGAAACTCTCCAAGTCCTGAAATTACAGATAAATTGCTGATCTGCATTTCTAACGGCAATTTCTATCAGGAGTTCTCTCAATCAATGATACAGAATCATAGATTTGGAGCTGAAAGAGATCACAGAGGCAATCTAGTCTTTCCTCATTTTATAGATGAGGAAACTAAAGCCCAGAGAAGTTGTGCCCTGTCCAAGGTCACACAAAGAATAAGTGTCGGAGGCAGAATGTGAGACATAACACAGATCTGGGTTTAAAAAGAAAGTGGGTCGGATTAGATGGCCCCTAACGTCCCCTTCTAGCTCTCAAATTTCAAAGAGATGCAGTAAATGCAGAAATGAGCCAAAAATTAAAGAAAAAAAAGCCCTCACTACCCTTGCTTCTGATTGCCACCAGAAAGTATCCTGACAGAGGGACTTGCAATTCTAAGTAGAAGTTTTCTTAAGAGAAAAGTATGGCGATTTAAGTGAATACTGGAACTTCCTAATAGGAGGACAGAGAGAAATGCTGCTTTGTTACTATAAGAGGAAGGGTTTAGTGCAAAACCAACTATATGTTAAGATAAAATGTAGCCAAGCAACTAGCTAAGTTTACATATTTGTTTAATCTTGATTATATGACCTTACTTCCTTCAGGGAATGAGGGATAAACACTGTGGTAACTCCTCAGATTTTTTCTCCTCTGAGTACTGTGCCTTGACATGAATTATAAAGAAAACCAGAGTGAAAAAGGGTCTCTAAGAAGACATGTTATTTACACAAATTTAAGATACTTAAAATAAAAGAACAACAAGAAGAAAAGGAGAACCATCAAGTCACTCTACAATGTAAACCAACATCTGCTTTTAGAATAACCCTGAGGCAGGCAAGCCCTACCTACCCTGGGTGTAGAAGAAGAAAATGGAGCAGGCCTACTATCCAGGGAAGCTTTCAGAATCCTTTGACCCAAGAGATGGGGGCCAATGGTTGAAGAATCATTGAACCACAAAATGTTAGAGCTGGAAGGGCTTTCAAATCCAGGCCCCAGATGAAGGGGAAAGGTCTTGCCTAGGCTAATTTTAAAGAACGATCTTGTGTGACTCGCTCAAGTCATGGTCATTGTCTCTCAGACTAGATTCAAGAGCAATACCTTTCATATATAAAAATGGCTCCTTACTAAATGGAGGTGGGAAAATATATAAACTTCTGCCAGGGACCAAACTCGATGTCTTTTTCTTTCTGTGAAAATCTAGCAACAAGGCAGATTTCTGCCAGCTGTTGTTTGCCTCGATGATGCTCGCCAGTTTCCAGACTCCTCCAACTCCTCCTCTTCCTCCTCCAGCCATCTCTTTCATACCAAGACCTCATTTGTGGCCATTCCTCTAAAAATAAAACATATTTTTCCTATGCAGCAGGGCACTCAAGCCCATGCCACATCAATGAAACCTGTGCAAAATGGTCCTTTTGCCTTGAAAGAAAAAAAACAACCCCATGATGATTTGGGTCTAAGGTTAGCCAAATGCTCACATAGCTGGTTACAGAAGTCAGAACAAGAGGGAGAAGGTTTTCCATTATGTTTATGTTCCTCTTTCAGAAACCTAGTGGGTGACAAAGAGCAATTTGGATGAAGGGTGGAGGGTCAGAAGACATTGGAAGAGGCAGAAAGTTGGGGAAAGAATTCTAGCCAGAAAAAAAGAAATTCTATTCCACAGACTTAGAGAGTTGAGCCATCCTTCAATGCCACTCACTTAAGCATAATGTTTGCTACCCTGATTCAAATCAATGGTCTCCATAGTCTGCTCCAGACAAGAATTCTCTCTTTAAAAGGCACAGCAAGAGACAGTTTGTGGAAGGTCAAGGTCATCGTTTAAGATGTCCCTGAAAATAATCTTTGCTTCCCTTAACTGGATACCCATGAATTAATCTCAGCTCTTCCTGAAGTGTACAGTTTTATCCTGCATTATCTCTTCTGATAAGAAATTTCACAAATTTATCTAACGGGGAGTGAAATATGACTTCCTTCTAATACTTTAAGGCTCTGTGGTTTCCTTAGCATAGGCAGGCCTTCCTCTGATACAACTTGCAGCCCTCCAGTGGACCCCTACATGAGTTACTGTGTAGGAATTTTTTTTTTTTGCATCATTGGGTTAAACTTCAGGTGATAAGAATCTCTATCCTTAGGCAAGGCTGGTCCATGAAAGACAGTCCTACATTCAGTCATGCTGGCCTTTACTTTCCAGCCTGGTAGGACCTGCCAAATCTTGAGTTTCCCTAGCATAGCTTTTCAGAAACCAGGGTTACTCTCTACCCTTCAATGAAGCATTGTGCAATGGAAAGAGTTGGAAGTCACAGGACTGGATCGTCCAATCCTGGATCTTCCACTTCTTCCTATCTGTGGGATCTTGGGCAAGTCACTTAATCAGTTGGTCCTTGGTTTCCTCACCTACAAAGCCAAAGAGATTAGCCTATCTGATCATTAAGATCTCTTCAAAATTTTAAAGCTATTATCCTAAGATTTCCATTTTTTTTCCTGTTCTAAAATATACTCTTTCAGCATCAACGGGTTTCTCCTAATTTTAGTATCCTGAGATCTGTTAACAGTCACAGAACAAACAAGCTTAGGATGACCCTGTCATACCCTTCATGATTCTACAGAATTTGATCCTATCTTTGCTCAGCTTTTATCCTTCTAGGCAGAGAAAAACCACATTTAAAAAATCCATCCGAATTCTCTTGATCGATTCAATTGTTCTGCTCTGGGCCTTCTCTAGTTCTGTTATGTCCTATCACTCATCAGCAGGGCATATGCTTTCAGTTGGTTCTGCAATGATTCATCTACTCTCTCTCACCCGCAGTAAACAGCAGCACACATTTTTAAGTCTTCTGGTTGGGGTAAGGAAGGCAGTTTGTAGGCTCAGAGAGCTTTTTCCTTTGCTTTTATTTGCCGAGTTCCTCATAAGTATGGATGGAAGCACTTTTCTCACCCAAGATGTTCACAACGTAAATTCTTCAAACTGAAAACGCACCACTTTCTAAAGTAAGGGGAGAAATATATCTCCCTGTTAATATTCTTTGGAAATACTCAATATTGCCAAGTTGTGACTTTCACCTTTCAAAAAGAAAAGGGCTTTTGGTGGAGAAGGGAGTTTAGGGGAGTCAAAAGAAGACTGAACTGAGAGGTGAGGCCCTTGGATCCTGGTTTTTACCTTTGCCATTTACTTGATATGTGATCTTGGGCAAGTGACAAACTATTTAGGCTTCAGTGTCTTCTGTAGGTAAGAGGACTGGAATAGATATGGGCATCCAAGTTTTTCAGTAGTGGCCCATGTTGAGAAATCCATGCATGCAGGTGCCATGATTTTTTTCAAAAAATAATCACAACGACTAATTCCTCCAAGATTGCTAGCACAATCTTAGTGTCAGTCAGTTATACAACAGTAGTGGTGGTAGTGGGCACGTAGTTAAAACTGTGGGCCTAACAACTTGTGTAGGCTATTCAGGTGAAGCATTTTTGCAAAGAATTACAAGGGAACTGAACCCCATGTGGACCGCGTTAGGTTCAGGACCTGCATGCTTGGTACCTGAAGTCTACTCTTCCACCATCATCTTCACACCTTCTCACTGGAATCCTGGACTCTGCCCTTTGATCCCTACTACATGCTTTTAGCGTATTTTTCCCTAGCACAAGTCTCAGCTGTCTCCTTACCATGTCCTTGAACAGGGGTGAGGAACCTGCGGCTTCAGGCCACATGTGGCCTTCTAGGTCCTTGGGGTGGCGACTTTTGACTGAATCCAGGTTTTACAGAACAAATCTTTTTATTAAGGGGGATTTGTTCTGAGAAGCTTGGATTCAATCAAAGGGCCACACTTGAGGACCTGAGGTCACAGGTTCCCCACCCCTGCCCTTGAGTGTTTCCCCCACTTTCTTGTACTGCTTTCTGTCTCTTCTGTTTTTACCCCTGTAAGAATGCAAGCTTCTTGAGAGAAAGGGACTTTCTTTTGTACTAGTAGTTATATCTCTAGCACTCAGCACAGGGCCTGGCATACAATAAGTGCATACTAAATGCTGCTTTTTTCTCTCCAAGGTCCCTTGCAAGTTCAGACATTCTGTGACTCACAGAACACAGAATTTCAGAGTTAAAAGGGAACTCAGGAACCATTCAGGTCAACCCACACCTGAAAAAGAAATTTTTCTACAACATCCCTACCAAGTTGTCATCAACCCTTTGTGTGAAAAACTCCAGGGAGGTAGCACCCCTCCCACCCCACCCCCACTTCCCCAGGGAGTTCAGCCTACTTTTGCATAGTTCTAATTGTTAGGAAGTTATCCCTTACATTAAGTCTAAATTGGTCTCTTTGCAATTTCCACCCATTGCTCTCCCTTCTGTTCTCTGGGGTCATGTAGAATAGATTTAATATGTCTTCCATGTGACAGTCCTTTAAATACTTGAGGGCAGTAATCACATCTATGCCCCCTCCCCCAATATTCCTGAGTTAAAGTTGTGTTCATACCATGGATATGAAGAGGAAAAATTCCAAAACCCTTAGCAAGTCTCCTTATGATGGCCTCGTAATATTGAGAAAGAAAGACTTAAAAATAGAACGATCTTTTTTTCTTATGGTGATCAGTGACAGAAGCCCTATTTTCTGGGCTTTCTGGTGCTGCAGACTAATGTTGTTACACCCTCTCATAAGCTTCCTCCTCATTGCAAAACCCCTTCCATCCTTCCTTCCTCCTAATTAGAACTCAGGCTGATAGAATCCACAGCAGAGGATATAGCAGCCACAGTTTTTCTGGCACTGAAGAGGATGACTTCCAAAGTGTTGGCATTCGGCAGATGGTGCCCTTTGCTGAATTACTCAGCTCATCTCTATCTTGAGTGGAGGCTGCAGAGGGGATGGGAAATACCAACCAAGAAGAATAGCTTAGCCTAGATTCATAAAGGCAGGAGAAATAGGTGTAAATACTGCCTAGACAAGATTCTCAACTCAAAGAAAAGGCATTTCTCTGCTGGAGCTCTGTTAATTCTTTGTTAAGTAAAATAAGGTACCCTTCTGAAAATTATCAGAGCCCCAGAATTTAAGTGTTTACCACTGGAATTGTACAGTGGAAAGATCATTGGTTGCAGAATCAGAGGAGCTAGATTAAAATTCTGCCTCTGATGTCTACTACCTATGTGACCTTTGATAATGTACTGAACCTCCTTAGGACTCATTTTCCTCCCCCATAAAATAAGGGCTTTGAACTAGACGGCCTTTGAGGTTCCTTCTGGCTCCACATCCACAGCCTCTGCTCCAGAAGAAGGAGCATAGGGGTTATTTTGGTATGGGGTAAGGAAAGTAAACCAGAGATCAAGAAAAGCTGAAATGGACAAGTATGTCTTAGTGACCGTCATTAAGAACAGGTACGACCAGGATACAGGTGGGGAATGTGGGTAGCATGGGTGAGCTGTTAACAGATGGACAACTTGAGCATTGTTCAGATAGCCACGAAATATTAAAAGGACCACAGGAAACCATTCTGCATGTTGGATGAATTCTCTCTGGAGAATGTGTGCCTGGGTCATGATCCAGACAGGTAAAGGGAATAATTTAATCACTTCTACAAACATATACAGACCAGCCACCTACTAGGTGCAAGGGACCATGTTAGGCATTGGGAAGATGAAGGCCAAAATCCAATAGTTCCTGTCCACAAGAAGCTTATATTATACTGGAAGGAAGCACTTATTTATACAGATAAGTGTGACCTGAGACAATTCACTTAACTTTGTTTCAGTTTCCTTGACTTGTCAATGAGAAGATTAGAAAAGATAGCCTCTGAGGTCCCTTCCAGCTTTACATCCGCTGCTATGATAAATAAATACAATACAGTACAAGGTAAAGACAAAGTAGTTTCAGGGGAGAAAATGCTAACATTGAAGGAGCAGGGTATAAAGGATGGCAGTTCAGGAAAGGTAGCATTTGAACTGAGTCTTAAAGGGAGCAAAGGATTCCAAAAGGCAAAATATGGAAAGACTTGCATGAAATATTGGAGAGCAAAATGTGTAGAACTGAAAGAACAGCAATATTGTTTTAAGAATGACTTTGAGTGAATAAGTTATTTTGACTATTATAAATACCCAGAGTAACTATAAAAGACATATGAAGAAAGACACTATCTGCGTCCAGAGAACTGTGTATAGAATAATTTTACATATACATACATATGTGTATATGTATGTATATGTGTGTATATCATATATAACTATTTGTGTCTAATGGGTAGGGCAAGAGAAGAAAAAAATTTAAAAAATTTTTAAATTTAAAAAGATAATTTTGTTGTATATTTGAAATGAATAGCAAGTTGTATATAGTAGATTTGCAGTTTCATGTGTGATCATCTTCTTTATTGTATCATGTTAAAGAAATGCTTGTTTTATTCTATAAATTAAAAATAAAATAAATTTCAAAAAGAGGGCAAAGGTGGAAGAGGGAGAACATTCCAAGTATGGTGGGCTCTACTGCAAAGGCAGACATGTGAGAGAGGGAAAATCATGTATGGGCAACAGCAAAAGGGTCAGTTGCATGATGGGGAACCCTGTACAATCCATCAGGAAAGATAGCTTGGAGCCAGATTAAATACCTACTGGAAAAGTTGCATATTAGTCTTCGCTAGAAAATGGAGATAGTTTTTTCCACTGGAATAACTTCTAGCTAAGCCATCTTCATATGGCTTTACAAATTACTCCATCTCTGAAGTACAGGAAAGGACTCAACCCTTGTCAATCGCTTTGAGACTCTATAGCATAAGCAACATTTTCTGACATCGGTCTTACAATTCTGCTAAGTGGATACTGCAAACCTCCCTTTAGTATGAAGAAAATGCTCTCTTTCCAAGTTCTAAATGATAGCCCATTTATTTCCAGCAGCATTGGATTCCACAAAATTCAAATCCAATGAAGTAGCTTGGATGGACACACCCTAGAAGTCAGATGAGACTTAGCTGCATCAAAGACAGCGTACAAAGATTCTCTTCTGTAATTGGACCTTGAGAACAAAGTTCCTGGAAAACTAGTGTCAGGGACCCACACTTTAGAGAGGTCATGGCATGCCAATAGGTTGAAAGACTCCTTTCCATATTACCATGGAGGTGGGAGGACAAACAAGAAACAGGACAAAAAGTAATTGAAGGAAATAAAGTGGTGCCCTATAATTTAGAATTGCATTGACCCATCTATAATCACGGCTTCCTTCCTTTGGGCCCCAGAGTTTTTCTGTAGCTCCTTTTAGAACTTTACTGCCTGTGATTATAGCCACTTCTTTGCCCATTTAAATCTTTTAAAAGGAAGAGTAAGACCAGGAGAAATGGTCCATTTTCTCAGCTTTGCCAGAGTGCACAGGCAGGTTTTTTGAATTTTAGGTCTGTATCTATTCAAAGCTATCACTGGTAATTGCAATACGAAAATTTGTCTCATAATTCAAAGATCATAGGATTATAGATTTGCAGATGGAAGGGATCTGAGAGGCCATTTAGTTAAACTGCTTTGTTTTATAGTTGAGGAAACTCAGTTTTTCAAAACCCTAAAAGGTTAAGACTTTCCCAAGTCACATAGGAAGCAGTTAAAGAAATGATTTGAACCATGGTGCTGTGATACCAAATTCAGCATTCTTTCCACTATATCTCCCTGCTTTCATGACTTTATTAGTAGAGATATTCTTACCACTGGGGAAGCTAGGTGGCAAAGTGGATAGAGCACCAGGCTCTGGAGCCAGGAGGACCTGAGTTCAAATCCAGCCTCAGACTCTTACTAGCCATGTGACTCCAGAGAAGTCATTTAATCCTATTTGCCAAAATTTCTATGAAATGAACTGGAGAGAAGGAAATGGCAAACCACTCCAGTATCTTTTCCAAGAAAACCCCAGATAAAACTTCTCAACAACAACAAACCAACTAGATGAGAATACTCCCACCACCAAAGTACCCTTGTCACTTTCTCTGCAATTCATAATCTTTGAGAGTGACTTGCCTAGAGTCACACAGCTAGAATGTGTCAGAAGAGGTGCTTGAATTCAGGTACAGACACATATAGAATAAATACACAGAGTCTATACAAACTCACAAGGTAGGTTGTCAGGCAGGGCACTAGCTGTTGGGGAGATCAAGAAGGACTTTATGTAGAAGGTGATGACAGCATCTGGAAAGAAGAGAGGGATTCTATGCGGTGAAGTGTAATGGGAATGGGAATTTGAAGATCTTCCCTGCCCCTTAATAAGCCTAAGGGAATTTGAAGACCTTCCCTGTTTTGAAAATATGCTCTGCCCCCTACAGGCTGAATGTAGTCACAATGAGCCTGTGGTGGGAGAAGTTTGCTGAAGGGCAGAGCAGAGTCTGCTAGAAGGTTGGGAGGAGAGTTTGTTTCCGAGGGAGACAGATAGATTTTTGAGTAAATAGTGGTCAAATAATGGTTTGTGAAAAGGCTAAATGATGCTGTGGTTCTATGTGCTATTGTGGCTTATTAACTTCTTTGCTACTGTGATGGAATCGGCTTACCAGTTTTGGGATTCAGTTTTCTGGTGTCTGAATAAATGTTTTGCTTCTGTCTTCTCTATGGAGAGTCTATTATATTTTGCGATTGAGCACTATGCAAGTATATTTATTGTGACTGTTGGCGCTGTGAATATTCCCTTGGTGCTACATGGAGGTAGGGAGAGAATACATTCCATGTATGGAGGCTGGCTAGTGAATAGGAACAGAAAGGGGAGACGGCATTTGGTGTTTTCCAGTTGATCTTCCTCTAGTATCAGATGAAGTGGATATTCACCGAAGGTGGGCAATGACAGTACCTGGTCCTTCCTGCTGAAGCCAAAGTCAATCCTGACTGCAAGGCCAGTTCTCTACCTACTATACTTTAATGCCTGTCACATAGTAGATGCTTAATATTTATTGAATTTAGGTGAATTCCTGAATTCTGAATGAACTCTAATTTACCTGATACAGCATAAGAAGAAACCCTTCACCTGGATTCCTCTGCATTTATGAGGAACTTCAACAGTGTTCTCACAAAAACAGAAAAGGGGTTGCATTTCTGAATCAGAGGACCTGAGTTGGAAACCTAACTCAGCCATTTATGTAACCGTAGCCAAATCCCTTAATCTATCTTCACCTCTAAAATGAGGGGATTGGATTAAGATGATCCCTAAGGGACCTTTCAAATCTAAGTCTATGCTTTTATGAAAGAAAAAATGATGAGGGAAAGCCTATCCAAATAGGAAAAAAAAATGAAGGAAAGTCAGAACTAAGTTTTCACTCATTTCATTTTTATTTACACAAAGCTGCTCTGTCACTGAACTTTTGTGAATGTTTTATGAATGAAGCACCTATAAATATAGATATGAATGACTGATTTTAGTCAACCAACGTTAAGTTCCCAACACTACATTTCCTGGAGGTTTAAAATGAGCTTGGGGGTGGCTGTGACTAGATGGTGACAAATGTGACAAGGGAAGATATGAGGTCATAAACTAACTGGTTTAATATTGAACCTGCTTCTTTGTGCCAACTTCTGAATCAACCGTTACTGCCCGCTATCCACTTGCTACGAAAGAGAAGGGTATTTCCTTGCCGTACCTGAAATCCATTAGAGGCTCAAAACACTTCTATAAATAAAGCCTTTGCATTTTGAGCTTGATAACTGCTGGATGTCCAAAAGTTGATCGTTTTTCCACTGCATGCAAGGCACGAGGCTAGGTGCTGTGGGAGATTCAACACTAAATCCTGCCCACACAGAGTTTAAAGTCTAGTACGAATATGCCAACTTACAACTCAAAGGCAGAATGAAGTATGTGCCTTAAGAAAGGTACAAAGAAAGTCCAAAGGAAGGAATAATGACATTCAAATAGGGGACAGGGAGAGAGGGGAATGGTGGAAAATAGGGAAGACTTCTTGGAAGAGATGACCTATGCACTAGGCCTTAAAAACTGGGTGGGATTTTGATAGGTAGTAATGGGAGGGATGGTGAGAGAACTGTACAGCAGAGAGAAATGTATTCTCAGCTTAAGCAAACCTTATATGAAAATCTAAATGTATGAAATCAATAAATTAGAGGGTGATTATAGACTAATTTACCTAGTACATTTAAACTATAGTCTGATTCACAAACAATTCGTGTACTTTCAACTTTTCAGCAATCTCTCTACTCCTAAAGAACATTCCAGGTGTGTATGTGTGTGTAAGGGAGCAGTGAGACAGATTTCTCCACTTATGGGGTCACTTTGAACGACCTTTCAATATGACCCTGTTGGGAACACACACATAATCACAATTTCAGAGCTGAAAGGTATCTTAGAGACGATCTACCCACTCCCAGAGTATATTGGGAAAGACAGACTTACTGTTAATTACAAAGAACACTGATGGGTGAATCCTACATAGTTCTACTGCTGCTAGACTAATCTTCCTATGATACCACTGATCTCATTACCCTTTTATTCAAAAACTTCAGGGGTTCCCTAATGCCTGCAGGATACAACCTAAATTCCTGAGCTTGTCATTCAAAACCATTCCCTTTCTACCTCTCCAACTTTAACTCTCACTTAAAATTTTTTTTTTATTTTTTATTTTTTTGTTTTTGCTTTTTGGAGGGGGGAAGGCAGGGCAATTGGGATTAAGTGACTTGCCCAAGGTCACATGGCAACTCTCACTTTTTAAAAATAAGTTTTTATTGATATTTTCCATTTCTTATATCACCATGGTTATTCCATATATCTATTACTCCCCTGAATCCCTTCCTGAGAGCTATCCCATATGACAAATTAAAATTTTTAGATAGGAAAAAAAGTAAGCACAACTGATTGACACATTGAAAAAAGTCTAAAAATACATGCAATATATGATACTTGTGGACCCACTCCCTTTAAACACACACAAAGGGGTAGGTTGGGTGTTTTCCCATCCCTCTTCATTTGAGTCCCATTTGATCTTTATAATTTTGTAACATTTACTTTTGAGTTTGGGGAAACGTCATTCCTTCCATTTACATTGCTGTAGTCACTGTGTACATATTTTCTTATCTTTGCTTCCTTCCTTCTGCATCAGTTCATGTAGATCTTTCCACGCTTCTCTGTATTCATCACACACTTTATTTCTTACAGCACAGTAACATTCTATTACATCCATATGCCACAATTTATTTAGTCATTCCTCAGCTGATAAGCATTTACTTTGTTTCCAATTCTTACTTATCACAAAAAGTGCTGCTACAAATATTTTGGAGTCTGTGGGGACTTTTTTTCTCTCATTGACAGCTTCCTTAAGAGTATCAGTCCAATAATGGAGTCTCTGTTTCAAAAGATCTGGACAATTTAGTCACTTTATTAGCATAATTTTACCTCTCACTTTCAAATGCTAACCCTACTCTCAAATCTGAAGAGCCCTTCATCACCACCAAACATGTTCTGAACGTTTCACCTTCCACACCTTTGATCTTGATAACCCCACTGTCAGAAATGCCTTTTTGCCTTTGTGAATCCTATCTTAACCCACTTCAAGGCAAACCTCTTTGAAGCCATGCTGGAGCACATTGACCCACAGGCACCTCTCCCTCCTCCAAACTTCTCTAGCATTTTTATATCATTCATCTGACACAGAGCATATATTACCTATTCCATAGCATAGACTGCTTTGCCAGGGATAATATATTGGGAATTCCTGCTCAGGTCCAGTCTGGACTTAGATGACCACTGAAGTTCCTTCCAACTCTGAGATGCTGGCATTCAACAACTATCATCAATTATCTGGTCACATGTATGTGTCCTTATAATGGTAATTAATTTAGCAGGTACTTGGTCCTTAGTAACTAAGGGCTAAGTACTTCTGTGAAAGAGGCAGAGGGTGTGAACTCTGTCTCCTGTGTGAACAGAGGGTGTGAACTCTGTCCCCTGTTGCTGACATGGCAGGAGGGGGTTTGCTGAGACAGGAGGCCAGTGTGTATATAAGAAGAATTCCAGAGACAGAGAATCAGAATCAGGAATGTTCCTCCTGGTGGAGGAAGAATCATGGAGACTGAAGCCAGCTGAGAGAGAGAGAGAGAAAGAGACAGAGACAGAGAGAGACAGAGAGAGAGAAAGAGAGGGAGAATGTGTGTTTCTCTCCCAGCATCTGGAAGCTGACTGAGAACTGAGTTGGAGTTTTCTCGAGACCAGAATCTGGTGAAGGCTGAAGTTGCTGCCTCCTGGAAGGCTGAGATTCCTTCTGGGTCCTAGGGCCAGCTGAACTGCTGGAGGACTGAAGAAGCATGACCGGGATAAGCCTTTGTTTGTTTGTGGCTTGGTGGATCCTTGAGTTCCTGGAAACAGCAGTGGTGAAGAGTTTAAGATGTGCTGGACCCTGTGAGCTTCAGTGTGTAACAAGAACTGCCTGAAGGACTGGACAAGAACTTGGGAGCTGTCTGCTCCTGAATCTAGGTGACTATTTGGTGGATTCAGGTAGGAGCTGGGACCATGGAAGGGGATCCGGGGAATCTGAGAGACCACCCGAGTCAAGATGAAGAAAAGGCCTCTCCTTGGATATAGAATGCCTGATGAAATTGAAGTTTACCAGACACCGAGGGGTGGAGGGTTTGTGTAATTTTCTAATGATTGTATTTAGTGATTAATGATACTTAGCGACTGATTGCTAGATAAGTGACTGATTAAGTTAATCTATGATTGCCCCATGAGTGCAAGATTGATTATTGTATTGTGAAATGACTGAATGGTTAAGTAAGAAGGGTTTCCCTCCTTAGTGAAACCAGATGATTATTCTTTTGTTCTTTGTTCTAAATATTGTGGCCACTGTAGTGAAAACTTATGTGGCCATTCTAATGTTAAGCTGTTGTGAACACTATATTGTGATTTTCTGTGATAAGATGTGATGTTGTGAAAATTATATTGTGATTTGTTGTGAATGTTTGCCTTGATTTGTAGTGGAACAAATGGAGTGTTCACTATACTGTGTAATCTGAACCTTAAAAGCTGTTCACAGTAGCATTCTTTTGGGAAGCTTCTAGTGCATGTTGTTACAGTCCTATCCCCTCAACATGACTATAAGCATTCTGGGGGCAGGAGCCATATGTCTTTTAGTTTTCCCCTTGCACATGTGCCATGAGATTTCTACCCAGAGAGCACATTTCTTCTCTGTGTGCATCTCTAATCCTGCTCTCTGGGGCAAAGGTTTGGTTTATGCTATTAATGAGCTTTGTGATCTTGCTAGATAAAACCCTTACTTGTTTCTGAGCCCTGTAAAATGTGGAGGCTGCATTAGGGGATCTCTCTAGGACGTTTCAGTTCTGACATTCTAGGTACCAGCCCATACTCATCTGAGCCATTTGATGGGGCTCAATTGCTGGGCAGGGATTTACAGTGAGTCCCAATAACCTTCCAGCTGTCAACTGCATGCCCATTTTAGTGCCCTAATCATAGCTATTGCCATGTTTTATGGCCTTGATAAGCCCTAAGTAGCCTGAGGAACAAATGCCCAAAGCAAGAGATGATCTAGGGAACAGAAATCTTGCCTGCTTGGGAAGGGAGAACCCCAAAAATAGAATGAGGCACATTTCGTGTATCTATTCTATGCTGCTCTTAAATTAATTATTATTGGGAATAAAGGCATGAAAACAAGTACTCTGGTTGATATAATTGCTTTATAAACATTATGTGATGTTGTTGATATAAACAAAATACATTTTTAAAATAGCTTATAGGCATTGCCTCATGTGCCAGCAATGCATAAGGACTTTTCTCTTTGGATGGAAGAGACTGGAGAATTATGCTATATAACAAAATGGTTAACTCATTAAGATACTCCACCTGCTTCCCAAAAGGTAGAGCAGGTTTACAGGTTCAACTCACCCTGAGGATCATCTTTTTAGCAAAGCAGAACACTGAGACCACGGCAGGGCAAGGAGACTGAGGAATATGGCCCAATAACAGACACTGAAGTACCTGAGAACAAGACTAGGCAACTCAACTGGTGAATGGGGATAAAGAACCTGAGTCAGTCTTACGATGGGCCTAAGTCATTATCCTCACAAAGATGCCCAAATAAGGACAATTTGGGTTCATGGAGTCCCAAGGGCTTGAACTAAATGCCTCCATCGGAGAAATAATCTCACCCTGCTAGTCATAGGGTTGTCAATCTAGAATTGGAAAGGAATCTTCATGGTCCATCTAATCCAATACTTTCATTTTGTGAACTGTGGTCAGAAAGATTGAGTTACTTGCCCATGGTCAAATCTGAACCCACGTCCTCTGACTCTAAATCTAGCACTCTTTTCACAAAACCATAGTTCTTAGTAGCTTCTTTTGTTAAAACCACTCCCTGTCACAAAAACCAATATTGTCAACATCAATACTCCTTTCTGGGCTCCTCTATACCTGAGAATCATGAAGAACCATGAGTTCAGAGGGATCAAAATTGCAGCTGGCCCAATGGGCAATGGAGAGACCATAGAGTCCATAGCCAGTAATGTCAAATTACAAAAGATGATTTTCATATCCCCATTCACCACTTGCATGGTATAAAGAAGTCATTCTAAAGCAAGAAAATGAGGCAGGATTGCCCTTTATCCTTGCCTTCTCTTTATAGCTCTCCCTACAACTTGATACTCTGTTCCCTGCCCAGAGGTACCATTAAACAGATGGCTGGTGGCAAGAGTGACCGGGCTGTTTACCTTATGGATGAAAAGAAAATTACAAACTACAGTCATTCCAGAGAGATAAAAGACCACTGGACCTTACCCTCTTCACTGCCACTGAATCCTAAAGTCCTTTGGGCTGTATGATCTGTTCTATTCCCAGTCCTTTGGGCACTACCATCAGACCTGGCAATCTACTCTAAGGAAGCCTGCCTCTTAACATCTGTCATGAGTTGGATTCTCTTTTATATGTTTTCTCTTTCAATTAGAGGGTGAGCTCCTTGAGAGCAGGTACCATCTTGCCTTTCCTATTTGTATTGTCAGCACTTAACACAGTATTTGGGACAGTTGGCACTTAATAAATGCCTTTTCCTTCATTTTAGAAAATGACATATAGAAGACAGATAGCCCAAGTGTTGCATTGGTGCCCACAGAACATTAAAAGAACCAGAGGAAAGTCTTCAGTGTATGGGGTGAATCTGCAAAAGAACATGGATGTAGGTCGAGCAATTAAAAATTTCTACAAATGCTTATAATTTTGTTTTGCTAAATACTATAAACATTGCCGAAGGGAATTTGAAAATATTCTAAACTTAGATAAGCTCTAAAATGAATAATGCCTGGAAAGAACTGCTATATACTTCTCTGAAGCAAGAACTGTAGAATGTTCCCGTAGCCTAACTAGACCTTCTTGCTGTTCATTGTACAGAGCACTCCATCTCCCACCTTTGTGTCTTTGTACTGGCTGTCCCTCATGCCTGGAATGCATTCCCTTTTCACCTTCTCACCTCTGCTTCAAAGAATTCTTCTTTTGCTTTAAGATACAGTTGAAGTGCTACCTTCTGCAGGAAGTCTTTCCTGATCCCCAACTTCTAGTGTCTATGCCAAACCGTCTCCTACTTCCTTTGTATTTACCCTATCTATATGTATTCATAAATGTCTGTGTTGCTTTCTCTGCTAGAATATAAGCTCTTTGACAGCAGAGACTGCTTCTCTTTTGCCCTGGTATCCCAAACATAAAGCACAGTGCCAGGAACTAGTAAGTTTAACAAATAACAGAAGATCCCCAAATATGCCATTTTGCGGCATTCACATACCACCAGTCTTCTCCAACTGCTGGACAAATAGATTGCTTCCAGGTTTTTGCAAAAATATATATTATGCCATAAGAAATGATAAAGCTGTGCATATAGTCAACCTAGGAATTAAGAAGACCTGCCTATGACATATTAGCTGGGTGATCTTTGACCCTAGATCACTATGTAGAACTACGAGTCAGACAGCACTTGCAAATCTGCATCAATAAAGGGAGTTTCCTTATTGGTAGGTCTCTATACCATAGGCCTGGTTCCCATGAAACTCTCTTTGCCACTCCACCAAAAAAAGTTCATACCTACGAAGACCCTAAGAAATACTGGAAGACATATACAAAGTGATGCAGAAGTAAGAGAACTGAACCATAACAACAGCATGCATAGTAAGATTATGAAAGATAATATGGTCTAGGCCTGCAATTTCATCTGCGTAGGGAACTCCCAGTGTGGAAACTCCCTCCAACAAATGGAGCTCGGCAACTACTCTGTAACCTCTGGAGTCTCAGAGAGTTGATTAGGGTATGAGACATTTAAGTGAGAGATTGCCCATTATCACAAAAATAGAATGCATTAGAAGCTGGATTACCTACACTAGCACTCTATGTGGCCTTTCTAAAAATGGTATCAAAATCCTCTAAAAATACACAGAAGGGGAAGGGATCAGACAGGATGGCAGAAGTAAATAGAGCATTTTTTTTTCAGAAAAATTAACATATACCTAAGGGGGAAAAAACACTGTAAGATGTTTGAAACTGGTAGTTTCATGTACCTTCCATCACTTTTATTTTTCTTGTTTGCATGTTTGCTTCTCTTGATGGCTACAGAGTTTAAACTAGGGCTGGGGACAATATCAGTGACTTCTTTGGTACAGGGAACTCCCAAATGAGGAAACTCCTTCTCCAAATGCAGATCACCACCTTCTTTGCAGCTTTAGTCTTGGGAGAATTGCCTACGGCCACTGAGAGATAAAGGGACTTTCCTGGCATCCCACAAACTGGTACAGAAGAGAAAGGAAAAAAAAGGAAGGAAGAAAGAAAGAAAAGGGAAAAAAGGAAGGAAGAAGGAAGAAATTAATAAAAAGGCAGGGGCCCCAGATTTTGTGGGATGTGACTTGTAAATCCTGGCTCTGCAACAGCAGCATGAAAAAAATCACCACACATTTAATAAGTTCTCACTGTGTGCCAAGTGCTGTGCTAAGCTGTGTTTGGTACCATGCTGAGTATCCTAAGATATGATGAAAGGTTTCCATCTATGAGATGGCTCAGCAACATACTTTTTTTCCTCTTCATATATTCATACTATCTCTGCCCTTTTAGCTGGCTACCTACCCACCCATCTCTGCCAACCTCTCCCTCTTAACCCTACAAAAATTTTTTTTAAGTCTCTTTTGTCCTCTCTAAATTGAGGAGGGGGACTCACTATTCGAGCGTCTATGCTTATGATCCTGTAGCTTTCTTCTCTATTTTAAGTCAGCACATCAACCTCTACATCTCTTAAGGCATATGCCACCTGGTGCCCCTGAATTCTATTTTAAGCTGCTTGCTTTTGCACTGGTAAGCACAGAAACTTGGCGGGGAGGGGTGTGGAGAAAGAGGGATGAGGGGGGTTGAGGGAGATGAATTTTCTTTATAGCTGCACACAGCAAAATACCTGTTCCAAGAATCTACTTGGAGAGTAACTGCGCCACTCCTTTCTCCCTCTGGGCCCCAGTTAGCTCCCTGGTAAAACAAGGAAGTGGTCTGATCGATTCTCAAGGCCCCTCCCTTCTAGCTCTCAGATCCTGAATCCTACAAATGAGGGATGCACTGGTTCTAGGAAGCCCGCCATCACCTTCCATGGCTCACATTAATACCTGGAGAGAAACAGGGAGAGGGAGGAGAAAGCCAGCATTTTCTGCCTTTCCAAACTCAACCCTGTGAATAGCCATCAGCATCAAATAAGCCAGGCAGCACGAGGTAAAAAAAATGGCCAGGGTGAGAAGGGTAGTAATCTGCAAAGAGCTCTAAAATATGAGAGGCTGTTAGCTAAGGCCAGAGCCACCACAAATTAAACAGCTTATCTATTACTCAAACAGCCTACCCTAGAGATTGCAAACAGCCCAATAAGGTGGAAAGGTAAATTAATCGCAGTCCTTAGTTAAGCATACTTTATACACAAAAAGAACTCACTGAGAGTTCCCAACAAATTTCCAAATGATGCTGATTATTTTTATAGCCCTCTGAAGCCTGTGGAAGCAGAATTTGAATTCAATGTGCTCGTGATCCAAAGTTCAGCAAGGCTTCACATTGTGCCATGTTTCCTTTTCACTGTTCTACCTTGCATCAGCTTACCATGGCTGGTGGAGAAGGAGCAGGAGTGTTTGGGTGCAGTTAAGGCAGTAGTTAAAGAAGAACAAGTCTTCTCAAAGAAGCCACTCAAAGGAGAAGTTATAAAAGAAGAAAGTAGTCAGTCACCAAACATTAAGTTCCTACTTATGTGCTAGGTAGACAGCTAGTGGGCCCAATGGATAGAGTGCTGGACCTGGGGTCAGGAGGAATGATATTCCTGAGTTAATTTGTCCTCAGATATCTACTAGCTGTGTGACCCTAGGCAAGTCACTTAACCTTGTTTACTTCAGTTTCCTCACCTGTAAAATGAGCTGGAGAGGGAAATGGCAAAGCACTCTTGTATCTCTGCCAAGAAAATCTCAAATGGGGTCATGAAGAGTTGGGCACAACTGAAAAATGACTATATAACAACAAGTCATTTAACCTCTTATCTGCCTTGATTTCCTCACCCATAAAATGGGAAATATTATGGCACCTACCTCCTAGTGTTGTTGTGAGGATATGATAAGATAATATCTGTAAACCTTAAAGCTCTATGTAAGTATTAACTATTATTATTGTTATTATTATGTGAAAGAAGAGGAGAAAATACCCCAAACATATTTTTTTCTGGTTTGTTTTGCCCCATAAATAATAATTTCCAGGGCCCTTTTAAAATAGGAACTATTTTGTAGGTGGCTGTTTGCTAACCTTAAAGTGCTACTAGTGATGATGACGATGATGAAGAATAAAGACAATATTATACTCTCTCCCAGAATTACAGTCCTACAAGCTAAGACGGGGTAGGGAACCTGCAGCCTCAAAGGTCCTAGGTCCTTGGATGTGGCCCTTTGACTGAGTCCAAGTTTTACAGAACAAGTACTTTTATCAAGGGGATTTGTTCTGTGATGTTTGGATTCAGTAAAAGAGTTGCACTTGAGGGTCACATATGGCCATGAGGCTGTAAGTTCCCCACCCCTGATCTCAGACAACTTAGCTCAGAGCCTAAGCCATCTTGTTTTTGACACTCAAAATATCACTTTAACCTTTCTCTGATCTGTTTTATAGGTCTTAACCAGTTGGGTTACAAATTACACTGTGATATCTGTATACATACTGAAGAAACTGCTGGGTTACCAAGAGGAAGTTAGTGTTTTTGCTCAATGGAACCATAAAATCTCTAATGATATGAAACAGAGTAGCCAGGAGATGGGATATCAGAACTGAAGAAAAGGCAGCTATAATGTTAAATCACGTTTGAGTGATAGAGGAGAAAGCTATAATGCAGAAAGGGAATTACAACAGCTGGCCTTTATCGATTCTTTGGTACCTAACAAGCAGGATCTGAAGAAGCAGCATGGCATAGAAAGTCAGAGAACCTGCATTTGACTCTTTGTTCTGACCAACTGGACAGTCACAGATTTCCATGACCTCACTGGCCATCTAGTTCAACTCCTATACAAAAGGAATCTCTGACTACAATATCCTGGTCATAAGTGGCCATCCAGGTCTGCTTGAAGACCCCCAAGGAGGGGAGGGTGGAACCCACCACCACTCAGGGCAGTCCATTTTGCTTTTGTTTGAATGATTTTCCTGACATCAAGCCTAATTTCCCCCTTTTTTGTAGCTTCCGATATTGCTCTTGGTTCGGTCCTCCGAAACCAAACAGGACAAGTCTAATCCTTCCTCCAAATGACACCCCTGCAAATACTTGACAGCCACAATCATATCCCCTCTGAGCCTTCTTTTTTCTCCAAGCTAAACATGGCTATTTCCTTCAACTGATCCTTGTGTCCTGGTTGCCTTCCTCTGAGCCCTATATAGTTTATCAACATCCTTCTTAAACCATGGTACCACAGCGGAACACAATATTCCAGATGAGGTTTGATTAGAGCTGAGAGTACAGTAACCTTATTCCTGGAAGCTATATCGCTTTTAATGTAGTCCAAGATTGCATTAGTTTTGTTTCCCACACCATACTGCTGATTCATATTGAGCTTGCCATCCATCAAAACCTCCATATCTTTTTTTTTTCAGAATAACTGTTGTCTGTCTATCCCTCCATTTTATATTCATGAAGTTGATTTTTTTGTACCCAAGAGCAAGACTTTACATTTACCCCTACTGAATGTCATCTTATTAGATCCATCAGGGGCCATCTCCAGTCATCTTGATCTATATCTGGCCCCTGGATCCAGATGGCTCCGGAGGAGAAAGTGAGGCTGGTGACCTTGCACAGCTGTCCCTCACTTAAATCCAATTTACTTGCAAGTCAGGGAATCATCTTCCTGATGTCAAGTCCTCTTCAAGAATGAAGGATGAACAACAATTAGATACACCCCAATGAGCCAGCCTATCAAGATCTTTTTGGATCTTAACTCTGTTATCCACTGTGTTAGTGATGCTCTCAGTGAAGGTCTGTCCTTAGCTAAGTAAGCCCCAGTTTACATGTATGTAAATGAGGGGCTGGACTGGATGATCACTAAGATCCAGGATTATAACTAGGATGTGGTAACTGGGGCTTTGCCCCAGGGTACCACATTTAGAGGGCACTGGAAATGTTTATATTCAGGTAAGACCTGAGAATGGCATCCAGTTAGCAAGAATAATTAAGTAAGTTAGGAGGCTACCAGATGGACTACTTCCTATCCTTTGCCTCTAAGAACTATATCCCAGATGATCTGTGATCTTCTTCTCCTCTAGTGAGGATCTTCTAATGTCTTTTATTAACATGGGTTGGCATCCCAGTGTTTCTGTCTCCCCACTAGAGCACATTGTTCTTTCTAGCTCTCTCCTCTCCAGGTGGGTCATACATCCCAAGGTCTTAGATCTTTCCCAGAAGTCTCCCTTCAAATGAATTTATTTTAAAAAGTTGATATGTACTGTGCCATAACAAATGATGAACAGCCGCTGATTTCAAAAAAATCTGGAAAGACTTATATGAACTGATGCAAAGTGAAGTGAGTAGAACCAGAAGAACATTGTACACATAACAGTAATACTATGTAGGATGATTAATGGTAAATGACTTAGCTATTCTCAGCAACACAATGATCCAAGACAATTTCAAAGGACTCATGATGAAAAATGCTATCCACCTCCAGAGAAAGAACTGATGAAATCCAAATGCAGATCAAAGCATAACATTTTTAATCTTCTGTATTTTTTGTGTGTTTTTTAGCTTTGAGTCTATGTCTTCTTTCACAGCATGACTAATATGGTAATACGCTTTACATGATTGAACATGTATAACCTATATCAAATTGCTCACTGTCTCAGGAAGAGGGGGGATGAAAGAGAGAGAGAGAAAATTTGGAACTCAAAAAAAAGTTTTTAAATGAATGTTTAAAATTGTCTTCACATGTAACTGGGGAAAAAAATAAAGTTTTTTTTTTTAAGTTGACATGAGGGTGTCATTCATGATGTTTGCCCTGGGTGAATTTCTTAGTGATTGCCCCAGGAGTCGAAGTTGCTTATTACAGCACTGTTAAGTTTCCTTCTAGCTCTAAATCTTATGATTCTAAGAAGATGGCTTCAAAAGTTCTGCGGTCTCTTTGAAGGTTGAAAAATAAGAGAATCCTAAAAAAAGCTGACCACTTGTTAAGAGGACATCTCATATTAATGAACTGTTCCTTATAAAGTATTTTTTTCAATTAGCATGAGTTTATTTTTCTTTCTTCCTCTCTCTCCCCGCCTCCACTGACAGAAAAAGAAAAACGAAACCTTTGGAATAAATATTCATAGTGAAACAAAATAAACAAAATAAAACAAAATCCAAAACTATGTCGAATTCTGCATCTCAAGCCTATCACTTTTTTGTCAGGAGGTGGGTAGCATGCTGGAATCATGCTTGGTCACTGCACTGATCAGAGCAGTAAGTCTTTTTGTGTATCATTACAATGTTGCTACTGCATAAATTGTTCTGGTTCTGTTCCTTTCACTGTGTCAGTTCATGAAAGTCTTTCCAGGCTTCTCTGAAACTCTCATAATTTCTTATAGCACAATAATATTCCATCATATTCATATTCTAGAACTCCACTTAAGGGGATCCCTTCAGTTTTCCAGTTTTTTGTCACTACTAAAAGAGCTTCTATAAATATTATTGTCCACATAGGTCCTTTTCCTCTTTTGAAAAAGAGATTTCCAAGACCCTCTGACTCCCCACCTCCACCTACTTTAAACTATATTTGACACATCTAGAATCCAATAAGCCAAATGTGCCTTTAATAAGACCAATTTTACCTCTCCTTCCTTGCCTGTGTCTATTACAATACCTAGCTTCATTCAAGACTCAGCTCATCTGCCTCCCTCCTGTGGAAGGTCTTTCCTAATCCTGTCAGTTGTTAAAGGTCTCTCTCTCCTCAAATTATCAACTACATCTGTAGTCCTCAAACTGTTTTTTGCTCATGGCTCAGTATCCTTCGTCACAAGAAAAAGAGGCACATTGAATTTTAAAATTGGCCATACTAGGTAGAGTTTGGAGACTTCAATATGAAGTTGATTTTGTCAAGTTCTTTGTAAATTTAAGGTCAGACTTATAAGGTTAGTACATACATGTAACAGGCAAGTTTTGTTTTACATGCTACACATGTTGGTAAATAAAATTTATAATGCATATAATTATTTACAAGTTTTCTTATATCTAATAGCATAACACCTAAAAATTTTACTGCACACCCAGCAAAACTTCTTTCAAGAACTACTGATGCTCTCAAGAACTTACTGATGCCATATCTCTTGAAGTCAGGGACCATTTGTCATTTTGTCTTTGTCTCTGCAGCCCCTTGCAACGTAGCAGGCATTTAATAAATGTTTGTTGGGTTAGGTTGGATTCAGATGAGAAATAAGCTGTTCTTGCTAAGTTAGAAATCCTTGTCTTTTCTGAACAATGGCCTAATTTGTTGTATTTTGCCACCAATGTCAAGAGCTTCTCTGCCCAAATTATTTTCTCCTCTTACATTAAAGCCAGAAAATATCCCTGATAATAAATCAACATGTGGAGACAGAAAAATGAAATTGAATTGGTAAAATAGAATGTGGCTTAATTAGCTCAAGCCCAATCTTTAGGTTCCTCTTCAGCTTGAGCCAATAATGAAGAATGGCTGGGGAGGGAGAGGCAGGGTTGGAATGTTTTGGCAAAGAGAAGAGAAGATGACATACACACACACATGGTTGTTACAAATCCTTGGCCTCAGAGGGCTCCTCCTAGGCCCTTTGTCTCTCAATTTCTACCACAAAAAGCCACCTCCTCTAGGAAGCTTTCTGATAAACCCTATTGACTCTGACAGTTTTCTTTTTCCTCTTCTCCTTAGCAATTCTGCATATAGTCTATAAGGGCTACTTAAATGGGATATGGTTCAATTGAAGAAACGATTTAGAAAGGAAAGAACTTGATGGCTGTCTTCAAGAATTTAAAGGGCAGTCGTGTAGAAGATGAATTAGTAATATTCTGCTTGGTCCCAGAGGACAGACCTAGGAACCCCTGGAACAAGTGGCAGAGAAGGCAGACGTACTTTTTATGAGGAAAATCATTCTACCAATTCGAACTATTATAAAGTAGAATGGAATGCCTCTTCTGGTAACGAGTTTCTCATCACTAGAGGTCTTTGTGCTGGATGTCCACTGGTTTGGGGTACTGTACAGGGCATCCTATGGAGGCACACAGATTAGACTAGACATGAGCAGAAGCCCCTTCCAGCTCTAGAAGGTTATTTACATTTGTTGTGAGTTCTTAAATTAAAAAAAAACATTCAATTAATGAGCATTTATTTATTTTCTCTCCCTCTCACCCCCATTGAAATTGTGTTGATGTATTTTGTTTTTACATTACAAACACTTACAGATTATCCCCTCTTCAAGAGAGATCTCATGTAACAAAGTGAAACAATTAAGTAAAACTAATAATTCAGTGACTTCACCTGAAAACGCATTCAGCAATTCACATATGTGGTAACCTTCCCACTTCTCAATTTTTTAAATGAACAAAAATCTATTTTTTTTCTCCCACCCAAACCTCACTCCATTGGGGGGAAAAAAAAAAGACAAATAAATTGCTTGTAACAGCAACACTTCCATGCCCATCTCTTCCCAACTAGATTGTAAGTTCTTTTAGATGGGGAACAGCAAAATATCTTCTATTTATTTTTTTGCCTCATTGCAGCAAACAATGTATTGTTAGGGATAAGATGGGCATCTCTCCCTGTTTTCCCTCCCTCCTTCTTACGGGAAGTCAATTATTTTAAGTTCTTGATAAGGAATTCCATATAAGTATCCTCTTAACTGAGTCAATATAGAAGTGTTTTTACCAAGGAAGGATGGAAAAGTTCTTTTGACACAGAATTTAGCAACACTGAGCATCATAAATGACTCTATGAGGTTTTTGAACTCCCTGCTATAGAACATTTTCCCAGGACTGCCCTTGCTTTCATTGTTATCCATCCATTTAAGAAAGTTATAATTGTTTGAAACCAAAGTCCTCCATCTCAATTATGCACAGGGAAGTGTGGCTAGAGAGTGGTCCCTGCAGGGAGAGAGAAGTCAAATCAAATAGGGAGGTGACAGCTCCTCTGCACTCTGTTCTCACTTAAACCACACCTGGACTACTGGACTTTAGTTAAGGGTGTGTCAATTTAGAAAGGACACCCAGAAAAGCTGGATGAGCATCTAGAGAAAGGCGGTCAGAATAGATTATGGGTCAGAGGTTATACTATAAGAAAAAAAGTATAAGGAACTGAAGATATTTAGCTGAGGAAAAAGAAGACTCGGGGAAGGAGGGAAACAAAATAATTGTCCTGAAGTATTAGAAGGGCCAAATTGTGGAAGAAGGATTAGGCCTCATCCCAGAGGGTAGAACTGAGAGCTACTACTGATAGAAGACGTGGAGAAGTGGATTTTAGTTAAGTTTAAGGAAAAAACTTCGAAACAATTACAGCTATCTCAAATAAGAATGGGCCAGAGGGAATAGGTTTCCCCTCACTGGAGACCTTCCAGCAAATGCTGCCTGACCACTTGTCCAGGACGTTGAAGAGGGAAGCCTTCAGGCTTCAGATCAGGAATGGTTAGGTTAGGTGGCCTAAGAGGTCTATTCTGATTCTGTGGACAACTACTGAAAAAGGTGACCTGTGTTAGGACTCTTCACTTAGAGTTACAAAATAAAGGCAGGGATGAGGGAGTGAGCTCTGTGCTTGAGTGGGAATACTACTAGATAAATATCTTCCTATTTTTAGAATGTTGTATTCTCATTCACATACTCAGTCCATCTGCCCCCACTCCCACCCCCACCCCTACCCTAACCTCTACCCCCACCCTTGAAAGATGACCCACATCTGGAGGAATAGTTTTTGCCCTGGAGATGCATAAACATTTCTTAATTAAGAGAGACTGTAAAGGGTGTGATTCTTCAAACCAGTTCCTTTTTGGATGAGAATGATTCCAAGCTATATTTGGTTATATCCATAGGAAACTCCTACCACAGACACAGTTCACCAGGAAGAGGGCAAAGACCTATTCAAGCAACAGGCAGCTAGGACTCATGTTTTAACTTTGTACTTATACATATGCTTCAAAAGAAGAGTCTTCTTCCTGCCTATGTTGCCCTGAGAGAGAACTCAAGAACCAGGGAGCTTTAAGGGGGCTTTAATATGATCAAGTTCAGGGGTTCTTATCCTGGGGCCCAGAGCTTGTAAACTTGGATGAGAACAAAAATAATCTTTATTTTAATATAATTGGATTCCTTTATAGTACTATGTTTTGTATTTTATGCATTTAAAAACATTATTCTGGGTCAGGAATGATGGTATAAGTCTGCAATCCCTGCTCTGAGAGAGGCTAAGACTGGTGGATCACTTGAGCTGGGGAGCTCTGAGAAGCGATGGGCTAAAGCCAATCTGAGCTAAGTCTGGCACCTATATGGTGAACCTCAATTCACCAGGTCCACCAGGCTGACTAAGGAGGGATGAATTGACCCAGATCAGAAATGGGAGTAGGTCAAAGCTCCGAGGTCAATTAGTATGGGATTGAGAGGTTTTTCTAGCCTGGGGAAGGTGGGGAGATCCAGTCTCTTAAACAAAATATTATGAGAGGGGGTCCATAAGCTTCACTGGACTGTCAAAGGGAAATATAATACAAAGAAAGCTTAAGAACCTCTAATTCATTATGGATGGGGAAACTGATGCCAGAGAGGAAAGTGAATTGCCTAAGGTCATCCAGCTATTTAATGGCAGAGCTGGGACTACACCAGAAGTCTCTAGCCTTCTAGTCACAGAATGATTTAAAACTTTTGTTGTTGTTCAGTCATGTCCAACTTATTGTTATCCATTTTGGGGTTTTCTTGGCAAAGATATTGGATTAGATTCATTCTACAGATGAGGAAACTGAGGCAAAAAGGATTAAGTGAGTTGGCCAGGGTCACACAGCTAGTATCTGAGGCCAGGTTTGAACTCAGAGAGATGAGTCTTCCTGATTCCAAGGGCAGAGCTCTTGGAAATTAATTTGCCAAATTGGCTAACAAAAATAGTAGCTCATGGCAGAGCTGGGATTTGAACCCAAGTCCTCCAACTCCAAATCCAGAATTCTTTCCACTTCTGTGTGCTGGCTTGCTCTTTACACTATACACTATACACATACACAATCCTTCATGAATGCATGGATATTCCTTTTATTCTCACTACTGCTGTTTCTCTATGATATTCCTGAGTAGCTGTGGCTGGTAAAATTCATCACATGGTGATTACCCTTCCCAGTGTGCCTCTTCACATTTGACTAGGTTCCTCTCAACAACTGGGGTTCTTGGGGTCCATAGATAGATTTCAGGAAGTCTATGAACTTGGGTAGGGAAAAAATTACATCATTATTTTCACCAATCTCTGACAAATTTAAGCTTTTCTTTCCATTATGAAAATATGCAATAAATATTATTTTGAGAAGCGGTCCATAGACTTTACCAGATTGCCAAAGGGGCCCATTACACTGCTCTAGACAGACAGACAAATCATTTCTGGGACTACTGAAAGCCTTTCCAGCTTTGTAGGCTATACCAGGATTCATGCTTATCTGAAAATTCAGTCACCTTTGAATTACAATGAGGACCCAGAAAAATGTAAAATATATCAAACTGTATCAAGGCCTTTCTCTGCCCTCACCAGCTTACTGAATTTCTAGGGTTCCTACAGGGGTCTTGAAATTACCTCAGAACAATGATTAGATGTTTTTACCTCCCCCAGCCCAGTTTTTAAAATCAGTGAGTTTATCACTAATCTGTTTCAATCTCCTTGAGTGGAAGAGAAATTATGTTCTGATAACCATGTGTGAGATGCCAAGGAAGAAGAGATGATGTGTGTGGGGGTGTGGAAGGATAAGGTGATCTGTCCTCCTTCTCAAGTCTCTGCTGGGCCTCCATACACTACCTTATTGAATTTTCTTTCTGGAGGTTTATGAAAAAAACTCCAACCTTCTACAGAAAACTGCCTGTTATTTCCTAACAACACACTCCTTCCATATTTGCCAGACTGTGATCTTTGATCAACAGATAGTCAAGGTTTGCCATAAGAATCCACTCAACTATAGGGGGAAGGGAGGCATTCAAACCCAGGGAATGAATAATTTACAGAAAAACAGAAATATACCATAACAGAAGGGCAGAGAACAAGAGAGCTTTCTGTGTGTCACCGGCCTTAGACCACTTGCCAGAAAGAGTCCTGAAGAGGGTGACTGGTTGACAAAGACCCCTACAGCCAACAGACTGCCTTATCCAAATACTGTCGCCCCCATGGTGCCAAACAGCTGTGGAAGTCGCAGGTGGTGACAAGCAGGGGAGAAAGTTCATCCCTTCTCACAGTCCTGAAGGATGTCGGCCGGACACCAGTCTGTTTCAGGACTCTCTTGGGATCCCCTGCTGTCCCTTCTCTCTCTACCCCCTGCAGTCACCCTCCTGGTCCTCAGAGCCTCTAAAACATTGGTTGGAGCAGATACTTTCACCCTGGTGGACTCTGTCCCTGGCAGTTCAGGGAGTAAGACCAATTTCCTCCGCGGGTGGCGCCTCCCAGA
The DNA here is from genome assembly GCA_028627135.1 of Pseudochirops cupreus. Lineage (NCBI taxonomy): Eukaryota > Metazoa > Chordata > Mammalia > Diprotodontia > Pseudocheiridae > Pseudochirops > Pseudochirops cupreus. The sequence goes on from CM053581.1 coordinate 290,986,458, forward strand.
GGACCCCCTCCGGCCACCAGGACCTGGATCCTGTCCCTGAGGCAATCTACTGCTCAGCCAAAGCTTCCCTCCCCCAACAAGCTGGGGGCATAAGAGAAACGCCTTATACAAAAGGGAAGGAGAGATGGTGGCTGCCTCTTCCAGGAAGCATTCCTTGCACTAGAGCAGACACGAAGGCAATTGGGGTGCTGGGGTGCATGGGGTGCTGGGGTGGGGCTGGCGCAGGAGGGTCTATGGTCTAGCTGTTTTTGCTTTTTCGTTCGCCGCTGCCCCAACGCCCCTAATGAATTACTTCCTCCATCCCTCTCTTTCCCAGCACACACCTCAGGGATTTCAGGTGAGCTCCGGAATGCCAGCCAGGCAGCTGCCTGTGCCCACTACCCCTGTCAATGCAATTTTGCTTTGGAACAGAAGAATGAGTGTGTGTGTATGTGTGAGGAGGTGGGAAGAGTCCCAAAGAAAAGGCTAGGATAATGGAGAGCTGGGCAGCTCTGGAAGTGGGGGGAGGGAGCTTGTACCTGGCTACAGCCAGGGTCCCCCGGGCGGGGAAGAAGAGAATGGGATAAGCTTGAGCAGCCTTGGCACCTGGAGGAGAGGGATGCAGGAGGAGCAAAGGGCCAGCTCTGGAGCCCAGGAGAGGGTGGAGGGCAGCGGGCTGTCCTGCCGCCCTGCTCCCTGGCTGGAGGCGGTAACCTCAGTGGGCACGGCCTGGCTTCGGGCATATGTGTGTGTGTGTGTGTGTGTGTGTGTGTGTGTGTGAGTGAGTGTGTGTGTGTGTGTGTGTGTGTGTGTGTGTGTTGGCGGGGTGGGAGGGCGGGAAACGCCGGCAGTCGGTCAGCCAAGCCCGGCAACCGGGCGACAAGCCAGCTCAGTCCCGCGCAACGGCTGGAGAGGGGCTACCAGAGAGCGGCAAGCAGTTCCGAAGGAGAGCGGAGGTCCAATGAGGAACCCAGGGCTCGGGCAGCCGCTTACCTGGCAGGGTCTTGTGAGCGGTGTTGCCCATCACTCTCGGGTGGGGGTGGGTAGCGGCAGAGAAAGCGCGGAGGGTCCTCTAGTCCGGTCCTGCTCCGCTATGCGAAGGGCCATTGACAACTAACTACTTGGCTGCTGCTGCTGCTGCTTCCTACGCGCGCGACGGGTCCCCGGGTCCGAGGGCTCGGCTCCCGGACATAGCTTGCTGCCGGCACTAGCAGCGAGAGAAGGAACAAGCAAGCAGCTTCCCGGGCCACCGCCGGCTCGCGCCCCCGGGAGGCGGAGCCACCTGGGCTCGGCTAGGGCCGGCCTCCGCTCCGCCCCGGCCCGCCCCGCCCCGGTCCGCTGTTCGCCTTTGCAGCTGCTCAGCGGCCGCCCGGGCGTGGGGAACTGGGGGCGGAGTCCGGCCGCATCTTTTGAAAGTTTGGAAAGGGCAGCTGGAGAGGAGCAACGACGAAAAAGCCGGGAGCCGGCGCCACTCCTTCGCTCCCTCTGGGGCCTCCCATGAGGACATGCATGGGTACTGAGCTTATAGCCCAGACCCAGCAGCCGTTGCGCTGTGTAAACCCAACAGAGGTCCTTGACTCTTAGGAGCTTAGCAACTAGGACAGACCGACAGACGCAGCCAGCCAAGCCTGCCCCAGTGCACAGGCTTCTGAGAGGAAACTCAGACGCCCAGCTGGACAAACGCACAATACAGGCAGGAATGAAACAATACATTCGTTGACGTTAGTAACAAAAAGGGACAAGTGCATTTAACAGTAAAAGAAAGAAAGGAACGATAGAGCTAGAAAGAACCTAGTTTGGAGGGTAGCTAATGCACACCACTTCTACCTCCACCTCCCTTTTTACTGGCAAGGAGACCGGGCCCTGAGAGGCGAAGAGATTTGCCCAAGGTCAGAGCTAGTTAGTGGTAAAACTGAGACTGAGATAATAGAATTTAGAACTGAAAAAGGCCTTACAAGTCATCTGGTTCAGTTTCCTCATTTTCCAGATGCTATGTGTTACAAGAGGTCCTTCCTGATTCCCACGAGTACTTCCTCTCTTTCCCCCTCGTAATTTCTATTTTGTATGGACTCATCTGTATACCTGTTGTTCTCCCCCACCCCCACCGCCAACACTCACCCACCGACAGTTGCCCTAGTTGTTTTTGGTTTTGTTTTTTGCCTTTGGGTACCAAAATGTCTTGCACCTGGTATGCTTAGTAAATATTAAATTAAGTGAATGGATGAATGTGCTTGCCCAAGGTCACACAATGAGTTTGGGTAGAGTTCAGCTTCTCATCCAGATTGTCTAATTCAAAATCCCTTTCCCCCCTCCCCGCTACCCTTTTAGCTGGACCCAGATCCCTGGGCTCTCAGTCCAGGCTGTTTTTCCCCCCTCTTGCTTCTAACTCTCTAATGGGGAGAGAAGCTGTTAGTACGGCATCATTGCTTCTTAGTGAGTTCTTAGAAGACAGAGTTTCTGTAGCTGTTTGAATGAGGAGAACTTTGGCATTGTAGAAGAGTAATGAGGGCAATCGGAATGGGGGGGGGGGGGAAAGCTAGCGTTTGTATAACGCTTTAAATTTTGCAAAGCGCTTTACAAATATATAATTTTATTTTCACAGTAACGCTGAGAGATAAGTGCTATTTCTATCCCCATTTTACAGATAAAGAAACCAAGGCACAGAGAGGTTAAGTGCTCGCCTAGCGTGACACAGCTAGTTAAGTGTCTGAGGCTGGATATGAACTGAGGTCTTCCTGACTCAAGATTCAAGGCTCTATTCATTGCACCAACTAGCTTCCTAAGTGGCAGGGAAGATGGGGGCAGCGTGGGAAAGGAATAGAGAGAAACCAGAGATAATTAGCATAGCCCATAGGAATCTTTATTATAAGGTGGAGAGATTCTTTTTCCAATCCATAGTACAAAGGAAATACATTGTAAATTTAAATTCTAGACATCTCCAGAGGGGGAAATATTTATGAAAGCTGCTATCTCTCTTTCTTAATTAGGAAACAACCATTACTAGGCAAGAGGGTTCCATTTGGGTATTGTTTACTTCTGTTTTGTCATCCGCTTTGAGGAAGGAGTAAAAAGTCTTCTTGGGGGTCATCTAGTCCAATTTTTCAAATGAGGAAAATGAGCCCCAAAGAGGTTAAGTGATTTTCTCAAAGTCACTCTAGTGATGAGTGGTAAATCTGGGTCATAAATCTGACCCCAGGTCCTATGATTCTAAATTCAGCACTTTGTTCATTTTACCATAATAAGCCCACCCTGGCGTCAACATTAACGGGGAGATCTCCAGATAGGAGCAGTGAGAGTCCATAGTAGTTATTATTTGACATGATAAGAGATCAACCCAATGGTACTGTTTGAGGTTTGACTTCCTTAAAGAAAAATTTGGTAATGTCTTTTGTTTCTCTTATCAGTCATTTTTGCATACACTACCCTGTACCCTTCCCAAAGACACCCCAAACTGAGTTGTCTCCAGTAAAAAAGAAAAGAAATTAAGCAAAACCAGCCAATAGTGACCATGCCTAATAGTGTATGCAGTATTTTTACCTATAGTCCTCCACCTGTACTGAAAGGAGGAAGGTCTATTTCCCCATCAGTTCTATAGTATCAAGGCTGTTGTCAGGTCTTTTTTCATACAGAGCCCATGTTTCATGAATGCTGAGCTATCTTAATATTTAGAAATGCACTGGTTGAACATTTCATGAGTGAGAGTAAAAAAACTGAATGCTACCAGCCATTTTCCATTTTTAAAACTCTGGGGGAAGAGACTTTATACCTGTGGCTGGAGTCAGTCAGTCCCTTAGCTTTTTTCATTTGATTTTTCTGTAGAAATGCATAACCAGACTGGTTGTGATTAGGGACAATGGGATGTGGTAAAGTGTATCCATATCTTTAGCAAATGGTCACAGAAAGCATTCTTACATTTGTTACCTGCCTGTAATTTAGCAATCCTCCCAGAACAAAAGTGCATTCAGAGGGCAGTTTATAAATTTAAGTGGTCAGTGTTGGGAAATCTTTTGGGAATGTAGGCTTGAGGCAAACAAAAATTCTCAGCCTAGTAAAAGCTGTACAGGTGTATTCTGTGTACAGCAAACCCTGACATCTGGTTTGTACATCCAGATTTTCACATAATTACAGGGCAATCCTTTGCCTAACAAAGGAATTCCCTCTGTGGTTTCTTGAATACTTATTAAGGATTTACACCTTGCTTAGTTCCAAAAAAGATCTGATATAGCAAATAAAACATAATATGGAACAGGACAGTTATGGGTAACAGCAGAACAGGTATAATCTGAAAACTGTACAAGTAGATTTTATCAGGCAGCTTTGGCAAATTATTATAATTTGGTTATTGGACTTAACCTCTGTTCCCTAATAGTTAAGGCCAACAGAGGAACACATTGGATTACATAGTTCTCATTGTCCAACAAGAAAGAGTATGTGGATTTTTTTGCATAAGCAAGGTTTTACCTGGAGCTAAAATTTAAGATGGAATTTATGTGGGTCCTTGTATAAGGGACATTGTTAACATGGCAAATCATGTATTTGAGTTTTCAAAAGAAACAAACACTGCTCCAATGGAGAAGACTGAGCAAGGACATGAGAGTGGTATTTGAAAGGCAGTCATACGGAGGGGAGGATTTGTTCTACTTGGCCCCAGAGGGTAGAGCAAGGAGCTATGGGTGAAGGTTATAGGGAAGCAGATTTCATCTGGAAGCAATTAAAACATACCTAACAATTAGAACTGTCACAAGGTCAAATGAAAATGACTTCCCTTCACTGAAGCTCCTTATACAAAGACTAGATGACTATTGGCCTGATATACTATAGAATGGATTCTTGTTCATGTCAAAATTGAGCTAGATGGTCTCTGAGGTTCCTTCTAGTTCAGATTCTGTGATTATTGTAATATTAGTTCTCTAGAAAAGACAGAGGACAAAGTGAAGGTCTAATCTAGTGTTTTTCTTTCTTATGGCCTAACTTAATATAGGGATTTAATTTGTATAATCTATCATAGGTTCCCAAAGTGGGTAATACCGCTCACTGAGGGGGTGCTGAAATGATGGGGGGGCATAATAGCCTCTGGTGCAATTAGGGGGTATTGAATAAAATAAAGAGGCAGTGGGGAAAAAAGAGAAGAAAATTTTGCAAAATCATTCATACATGTTTCATCTGTTGTGTAGTGGAGTTGAAGTCATATTGATTACCTTATTTTCCAAATAAACACAAAAATGCAAGTTATAACCCATCAGGTCCTCTGAGAGGTCTTAACAAGCAAGTGTTGGCAGGCCTGTCATACATTGTTGGGAAGTCCAGCATGCATCAGCAGGAATATATGCCTGTAATAACTTGTTTACAGTGCCATACTATATGATTACATGATGCAATATCACATCATCAAAATTTCAATGCCGGAAAAAACCCACAAACTTACAATAAATTATTAAATTTAAGAGGGGTCATTTAAAAAAACATTTGATATATTTTAAATTATGCCAATTAAAAAAAAACATTAAAGGGTTAAAGAAAGTAAATTTTCAGGGGGCACTGAGTAATTTTTTTTAAGAAGGGCAATAGGCCAAATAAGTTTGGGAACCTCTGAATTTTAGAAGAATTAAGAGAATTGTAGAATCTTTGAGATCTTCTAGTCTCGTCTACTTCCCTCGCAGTGTTCTTTTTTTCTCAATTATCTTATGTCTTAAGCGAATGTTTCATAGTATTTAGACCTGGAAAGGACCTCAGAAGCTAAACTAGCACAGTCCCATTATTTTAGAGATGAAGAAATGGAAGACCAGAAGGCAAGATGACTTTCCCAAGACCATGCTGGTATTATTAAATAGTACTAGATATAGGAAAAAGCTGAGGTCTTCTATCCAAATCTGAGATCCCTGTTGCTACATTATACTCCCTTTATCTATTGTTAGCTATTTTGAAGACAAGGTAAGGGAAGCCCAAAGAAGAACCACAGAATCATAGATTTAGAGATGGAAAGGATCTTAGATGTCATCTAGTAGGACCCTCATTTTATAGATAAGGAGTTTAAGTGACTTGCCTATTATCACACTAATAATAAAAAAATATCAGCTGGATCCAAGTCCCTTGACTCTAGAATCTGTGCTTTTCCCACTATACCACGCTAGCTCCAAGGAAGAGACTTGCCTGAAGTGACCCAGCAAGGGAGTAGCAGAGATGGACCTCATGGTAATTATAGGCTCTATCCATCATTCAATCAATTTGGCATTTATTAAATGCTTACTGTGTGCCAGAAGGGACCTTAGAGGCCATGCAGTTTGATTCCTTTCTCTAATTTTATAGATGAAGGAATTGAGGCACAGGGTGGTTAAGTGACTATTTAACTAGAAAGCATTTGAAGTGAGAATAAAAATCAGGTTTTCTGACTCCATTTCTAGCCTGTTCCCCCTCTCCCCCAATATATGGCATTCCTTCTTTGGTGGTTACTGTAGCATATAACTCCTGAATTCTTTAACAAACAAATCTGCTGTAGTTACTTTATATTGATGGTAGAAGTGAAAATGATATGCTTTTATTATCAGGTGTATGGAGAGTGTGGTTCAAGGGGTGAGAGTTTGTGGGCAGATATGGCTAATCTGCTTTGTTGTAAAAGTTTGTACTTGTGTGACCCATTTTAGCACTGGTGAGAGTAGGGAGTACCTAAGGGTAGGCCCAATATTTTCCTCAAAAGAGGTTTGAATCTTCTTAAACATTTACACAAATACAGAATGTCTCTAAATCTTAGTTCCATTAAAAAAAGGCAAAAGGACCTATTTGTACAAAAATATTTGTAACAGTTCTTTTTGTGGTGGCTAAGAATTGGAAATTGAAGGGATGCCCATCAATTAGATAGTGGTTGAAAAAGATGTGGTATATGATTGTGATGGAATACAATTGTGCTATAAGAAATGATGAGCAGCGTGGCTTCAGAAAAACCTAGGAAAACTTACATGAACTGATGCAAAGTGAAATGAGCAGAACCAGAAGAATATTGTACACAGTAACAGCAATATTGTTCAATGAAGAGCTGTGAATGACTTAACTATTCTCAGTAATACAGTGGTCCAAGACAATCCCCAAGGACTAATGGTGAAGCATATTATCTGCCAAAAAAAGAACTGATATTGTCTGAATACAGACTGAACCATGGTATATTTCACTTTCATTCTTTTTCTTTTATTCAAGTCTTCTCGTACAGAATGACTAGTATGGAAGTGTTTTACTTGATTGCACATGTATAACCTATATCTGCTTACCATCTCAGGGAAGGGAGAGGAAGGGAGAGACAGAATTTGGAATTCAAAATTTAAAAAAACACAAATAATAAAAAAGTAATTGGGAAAAAAATTATATATGTATAATATACACATATGTGTATATATGCATATATATGTATGTATGCATAAAGTCTCAGTCCCCAAAATCTGCCCTAAGTCATTTGGGATAACCCATCTATTTGGGACCCCAGAATTCAGAGGCTTATCATTAGACAGGATTTCAGAAATCTGCTAGTCTATTTCCCTCACTACCAGATGAAAACGAGTCGGTTGAGGAGAAGTAATTTACCGATGGGCACACTGGTAGCAATTCTCATAGAAAAAACATTACATTAGCCATAAAGCATTTTTTGAAGCTTATGTTGACAATTGGCTATCTCATCCATAAAAGAACCTCCAAACTGTCCTCTGTGGAAGGAGGTCTGCTTTCAATGGGCCACATAGTATGTACAGTTCCTTGGTCTGATAGTGTAATGGGACTTTGCTATTAATTGACTATATGACCTTGGGTAAGTCACTGTCTCTCTTAACTTCAGTTCTCTTATCTGTAAAATAAACAGTTGGGCCTAAATGGCCTTTAAGGTCCCTTCCTATGTTCTGTGATTCAGATTCCAAAGCCTACTGAGACCTATTCAGTCATTTGGCAAGCATTTCCAAAATCAGTCAATTAGCATTTAAGTGCCTACTATGTGCCAGGAATTGTGCAAAGCAATGGGAGTACAAAGAATGGCAAATAATAATACTAATACTCCCTGATCTCAAGGAGCTCACAGCCTAGTGAGGAAGACAACTTGCAAATAACTATGCACAAACAAGATATATTAACCAGTTGACCAGGGACACTTATTCCTGATCATTTAAGTGGATAAGATTTCCAAGGCTCTTTAAGGCTTTAAATCACATTTCTTTTCATTGGAGAACACCTTCCAACTATAGCGGTTTTAGGTGTGGTGAAAATGATGCTGAGCTGGTCCTTCTGCCAATAATCAATCAGCAGGGCCAGCTACTGCTTAAGAAACCCCACCTCGGCAGAAACAATGAGACTCTGCCATCAGCATGAATGATGCTTGTCATTCTGGTGGCTACAGCTGGAGAGAGAGAGAGATGCCTTTAAATGCAAGCTCCCCAGATGAACTGAAAAACAAGATTTGTCTTCCGCTCCCCCCACCTTGTCCCCCGAAACGCATCAAGATACATCTCTTTTAAAGGTGAGCTCTGCAGCCTCTGCCTGAGATCAGCTAATGGTACCATGTGACCAAGACAGAATTCTTTTCCACAGAAGAACCAGGGTCATATGATGTATTCATGTGTGTATTCACCTTCCTTCATACACGGTAGCTCTTATTATACAATGAACACACCACCTATTTATATATAGCTCAAATCTCCCTAGGAGCTCAAGATGTTTCACTGACACTTTCATTCATATTCAGAACATTATAAAGTAAAATTTAGTAAGTGCTGAGGGGCTGTGAAGATACTCAAACAGCTCAGATTAAGAGAAGGACATGATTCTGCCTTCTGTGTGAATGAATGGTACATTTCTCCCCCATTCCCTGATCACTAAGAGCTGGCTTTGACACAGGGTCCCAGGGTTTAGAACCAGTTTTAGCTCTAAATGTTAAAAGTTACATAGTCCAACCTTTTAATTTTAGAGGACAAAATAAGAGATATGGGATATGAGGGTGATTTTTAGCAATGTTTCTAAAGGAACAGGAAATGTTGCCAAGGAGGCAACATTTTGTGGTGGAAAAAAAATAATGATTTGAGAATCAGAAAATCTGTGTGGCTGGTTCTCCCATTTACCACCTAGACGACTTTGAGCAAGCCACTTTCCCCCTCTAAATCTTAGTTTTGTTATTTATAAAATGAAGGGTTTGTAATAGATGGTCCCTTCTAGTTCTGTTCTATGATTCAGTGGTTAAATTATGCCTGAAGTATCTTTCAGTGCCAGGTTCTAAAATACGTATCAGGGTTTACCATTACTAAACAAACCCTTATTGCCTAGGGCAACAGATTAGCTTTGAGAAGCCATGTTTTTTCTATCCTAAGGGAGAAGTGAACTCATTCTCCATTTTCCATCCCCCCTTCTCCTATCTGCTTCCCACATTCCTGAACATCCCATCTAAGGAAGGTTTCACTCTTGACTTTGGGACAGCTTGGCCATAGGTTATAAAACTTTGATGATTATTGTTGATTTTATGAACTAAGGCTTCTTAACCTGGGTTTCTTGCACCCTAAAGGAGTTCATGAATGGATATCAGGGTGTCTGTGTTATTGAATGAAAAAAAAATACATCTTTATCTTCACTAACCTCTGACTAAAATTTAGCATTTTCTGTAATTAAAAATTTATTTTGAAAAATACATCATTCACAAGACTGCCAAAGGAGTCCATGACACACAAAAAGGTTAAGAACCCCTTTTATAGACCATGACACTGAGATGTGGAAAGGTAATGCAGCCATCCAAAGTTTAAAAAACAATTTAATCAAGCCTTTTGAACTTTTTAGATATCTCAATTCTCCATGTAAGTGCCCTATCTGCTCAAGCACGCTCCCCTCTCCTTGGCTTTATAGGGAAAGTCTTTGGTTTCTAAGTGGTAGCTTCCTTCATTGTTACCCATATTAGTTAGACTTGGCATATCTTGCTCTTAGTAGGCACTTAATAAAAGTTTGTTGAATTGAATGTCCAAGACCTTTGTTAAAAGGATGTAGCTCCTAGTGTGTCCCCGAAGGGAAATACTACTGACTTGGGTGGGGAGAGAGGATAGGCAGAATAGAAGACATGAAGATATGAAAATACTTGAAGAAACAGCGGCTGGGTCCTACTTCAAATCTCCCTATACCATCTCCCCCTCTACAAGCCTTCTACCCTGGTCAGGAGCTGGGTTGGTTTTTTTTCCCTTTGGGTGCTTATCACTCCAAGGGTGATGAATCTTGGGGCTATTGGCATTCTACTGAAGTTCTAGAGACAGAGTGAAGGACCAAGCACTTACTGGAAAGTAGAGATAATTTTCAGGGACTAGCACCCAGCCAGACTGGATGGGAGACAGTTTTAGGAAAGAAACAGGTTTTTGATACCTTCTAGTCTCAACTCTGGCTACTCCGAATAAGGATTGTTTTGACCTACTGATCCTTTTGCTGAAGTGGAAGATACTTATGGGGGAGAGGGGGAGTTGGAGAGCCAATTCATAAGCCAAAGGACAGGAAGTTTCTAATTGTCCCTGAATGATTGGACTAATGTTTGGTTGTTGTCCTTTGTTCTCGAAGAGGACCAAAATGACCTTACTATGCTAGAGTCAAGTTCCAGTGTGCCCAACTGTGACTGATCAGACCAATATGAGCTTGGAATGTTCTACCACAGGCTGGGAACAAAGAGTCTGTGTGAACATTTGGGTGGATTCTCTAATCCTAATCTCTAATGCTCATTTTGCATTTCTTTTGAGCTATTTCAATTCTGCTTTGCTCATAGTGCCCCCAAGAGAGCCTTGACCCTAGGCATTGGCAGAGTGGCCTTTGAGACATGATAGAAACAGTGTGGACAGGCTGGTTTGTAATAAGAGATTTTCCCTATTGGCTTTTTGAACCCAAGACTTGCACCAAGAAGGTAGTATTTAGGGATCCTGAAAATAAGTCTACTTTAGGAAAAGACTGGTCAGAATGGTTTAGGAATTCCATGCATTTCAAGTAGCTTTTGAGTACTTCCTATATGTCTTGAAGGATGGGTAGGATTTCAACAGGTGGAGATGGGGAGGAGAGGGTTGGGAATAGACAACATTCCAGGTTTAAGAATGCTATTGGCAAAGGCATGAAAGTTGGATTTTTGTGTTGTTGTTTTTTTGTAACAAGTAAGAACAGGCAAGCAAAACAAATTTCTGTGTTGGAAATGTTCAAAACCATGTCTCATTCTGCATGTTAATCCCTCATCTCTCCATCAGGAGGTGGGTAGCATTCTTCATCATCTGTCCTCTGGAATCATGATTGATCAATGTGTTAATCAGAGTTCTTAAGCTTTTAAAATTTATCCTTTGGAAGTAGGATGTACTGGGGAAAGGTGAATAGCATTCATTCCCTGGAGAATTTCAGCATGTTCAGTGGGGTTCCCAACTCTCAGAACAGAACTAGGAAAAATAGTCTCTACTGTCATGGGAAGGACCAGATGGTCCCAAGCAAGACCTTACTTAACAACCCACCCCATCCCCTGTTGAGGTAATGAGTAACCTGGTTATTCTGGTCCCACCAGTCTTTCTGTGCTAACTCTATGTTTGAGCCTAGGGCTTAAAGCCTGTGGGCAGTAATAGGCTCTGAGCCTAGTCAGCCCCTCCCAGATATGCAGAACTCCTCATCAGACAAGGGGAGGGGCAGAGATAGGAACAAGAGTGGAAGGAAAACTTTCAGGAAAAACTTCTTAATAATTGGAATAGTCCCAAAGTGGAATGGGCTAGCTTGGGAGGCAGTGGGCCTATACTCACTTTCAAGCAAAGCCTGGATGGCTCCTGGTTAGATATTTGGTAGAAAGGATTCTTATTTGGGTTTGAAATAGCCCTTTCAACTCTGAATTCTCTAAGAAAGGATAGTTGGAGAGGTCTAGCAACTGTCCTGCAGTCCAAGCATTCATTGCAGGGGGATCCAAGGTCAAGTCTTAAAATATGAGGACAGAGAATCTCAGAAATGTCCTCCCCTTCTAACTCACATGAAAAACAGGGAACTGGGATGGTGGTATGGAGGGCTGAACTTACCTAAGGGTTCTTAACCCAGAGTCCATAAACCAGGGATCTTGGATAGGTTTCAGGGAAATCTATGAACTTGAATGGGGGAAAAATTACATCTTTATTTTCACTAGCCTCTAACTGAAAATTAATATTTCCTTCCTTCTGTTTTCTACCAAATATCTATTTTAAAACATTCTGCAAAGGGGTCCATAGGCTTCACCAAACTGCTGAAAGTGTTCATGACACAAAAATGGTTAAGAATCTCTGGACTAGAAGATTTTTCAGGATCCTTCCAGCTGTAACATTCAGCCATTCTAACTCAATGAAGCAAGTATTTTATCTCACACCTATCAGATTGACTAAAATGACAGAAGGGGAAAATCACAAATGTTAGAAGGGATGTAGAAAAATTGGGACATTAATATACTGTTGATAGAACTGTGAATTGATCCAACCATTTTGGAAAACAATCTGGAACTATGCCAGAAGAGTTATAAAAATGTGTGATGTATACTCTTTGACCCAGCAACAGCACTGTTAGGGCTGTTTCCCAAGGTGAGCAAAGAAAAAGGAAAAGAACCTCTATGTTCTAAAATATTTATAGCAGCTCTCTTTGTGGTGGCAAAGAACTGGAAATTGTGGGGATGCCCATCAATTGGGGAATGGCTGAACAAGTTGTGATATATTATGCTGCATGAAATGATGAGCTGATTAATTTTAGAAAAACAGGGGAAAACGTCCATGAAATAATGAAGAATAAAGAGAGCAGAAATAAGTGAATCTTGTATATAGGAACAGCAATATTGTTTGAAGAATAATTGTGAACAAGCAAGTTATTCTGAATATTATAAAAACTCAAATCAACTATAAAGGACCTATGAAGGAAAATGTTACCTACCTGCAGAGAAAGAACTGATAAATAGAAGTATGTATAGTATGATTTTACATATATTTATAAATCTGTGTTAAATGGTGGCCTTCTTTAGTGTGAGATGGGGAAGGAAGAGAGACAGTTGAGAACTTAAAATGTAACAAAAAATTATTTGTAAAAAATGAAACAAGTATTTATCAGATGCTTACTATGTGTCTTGAAAGACAAATGTAAAGGCCACTTGAGACGTAGGTGATGGTGGTAGTGGTGGTGGTGAGAATATATCTGGGTACGGTAAAGCACTAAGTAACAACTTTACCAACTTTAACTTTGCTGTGGCTGGCTTTAAAGGAAGCATCACCGAGAGGGACATGGGAATCTCAGCTCTCTCTCCCGGGAAGGTTGGCTGGTAAACTACAGAGGAGGAAGAACATAATGCAAGGAAACCAAATTTCCCTTGCTCTCCCCACCCCCAGTCCCCAATACTCATATTGTGTCATGAAATTGATTCACTGAAAAGGCCTCCACAAAGAAAACTCCAACTCTACCAGCAGCTGCTTTTAAAGAAACTCACAGCCATCTGCTGCCTTGGCCCTTGCGGCACCGTGGGCCTGGGTTGCTATGCACTGCCAGACATTTGCAGAAGCTGTCAAAAGCAGGGCTTGAAGCTCCAGGGGCAGGAGGACGGGAGCTGGGCCATCCCAGCTCCATGAACCAGACTGCTTCTTCCTCAGCTCTCCCCTGGACAGTGATTAACACAGGCAGAGGCCTTGGCACCCCTACCAGTTTCTCCTGGAGGGGGTGGGGGGAGACGTTTGCTGATACAGAGAGGAACCACCCCCACACACTCTCCAAAGAAAGAAAAAGAAACATTTATTTAAGTCATGAGATATGAGGATTAAAAACTCAATGAGATGACAGTTAGCTTGGATCTCCAACCTGTTTTCTTCGAGATGAAAGGCTGGGGACAGCAGCAGACATTCGTCTGAACAGAAGGGTCGTAGCGTTAGAACGAGGACAGAACTAAGGGACTATCTAGTCCAGCCCCTTTCCTCTTACTTTGCACATTAGAAAACGGAGGCCTAGAGAAGGGGAGGGACTTACTCAAGGTCACCCAGGTAGCAAGCACAAGAAACAGGATTCAAACCTAGGTCCTCGGGTGCCAAATCCATTGTTCTTTCCATGACGCCACAATAACTTTAAAAATCTTTGATTTAAGCATTATCCCAATCCCTTCAGACACGCACACGCACGCGCACCCCCCCACCCCCACCCCATTAATTTTTCTGGTTCAGATCTGTGGTTTCATTGACATCGCAGACTCTCAGTGAGGAAACTTGCCTTTGCAAATGAGCACTGTAGGGTCTTAATTTGTTACCTAGGGCATCAGGAAATTACAAGGCTTGCTGGGGGTTGCGTAGCCATCATGTGTCAGGGGTAGGAGTTGAACCTGCCTCTTCCTGACTGGGATTGTCGTAGGTTGAGGACATCTCTGTCCACAGCGTCATAGTCCTAGGAGAGTTTGGAGCCTTCAGAGGAAAGGTGCGGCGCCCCCAGAAGCTTGTGAAAAGAAGGCTTTTTCCTCAGCTGCAGCACAGCTCGGAGGAACAGAGACTGAAGTCAGAGCCGGGAGACCCGGATGTCGCGCCTGGTTCTGGTACTTGCCGCTGAACGATGACGAGTCACTTGACGTGTCCCTGAGCCCCAGCTTTCTCATGCGTCAGATGGGCATAATGATATTCGCCCTTCCCACCTCACAGAGTTGATAGGAGGAAAGCCCTTTGAAAACTGGAAAGACCTTGTCCAGAACAACAACAAAAATACGGCACTTAGTATGTTCCAGCCGCTGCGCTGAATGCTTTGCAACTATTGTCTCATTTGCTCCTCAAAACAACCCTATGAGGTTCTATTATTATCCCGTTTTACAAGTGAGGAAATTGAGGCAAACAGACGTTAAGTGACTTGCCCAGGGTTGCAGAGCTAGGAAGTGTCTGAGATAGGATTTGAACTCAGGCCTTCCTAGCTCCAGGCTCAGCACTCTACGCACCGAGTCACCAGCGGCTGAAAGGTTCCTCACAGAAGGCGGCCCTTGAGCCGAACCTTTATGGGAGCGAAGGGAGTGAAGAAGTGGAGGATGAAAGGAAATGTCACTGCGCTCATTTTACATTTGAGGAAACTGAGGCAGACTGAGGGTAAGTGACTTGTTTAGGATCACACAGCTAGTGAGTGTCTGAGTCTGGATTTGAATTCAGGTCTTCCCGAGTCCACCTTGCCTTCACACAGGTGACAGGTTACAAAATGTGTATGAGCAACAGCCAAGAGAGAAGTTGACTGGCGTGACTAAGACAGAGTAATATGTAACCCTCTTTGAAAGGGTGGAGAGAGACGTATTGTGAAGGACTTTCTATGCTGAGTGGAAGGGTCTATGTTTGATCCTGCAGGCAATAGGGAGGCATGGCACCTCCTGGAGTAGGGAAGTGACATCATCAGTTCTGTGTTTCTGGAATATCAGTTGGGCCGCTGTGTGAAGGACGGGCTGTACAAGGGAAAGGCTGAACGCAGAGAAGCAAATTAAAAGGCGGTTTGTAATTGTCTTTTGTATTGTCACAGTAATTGTCTAATAGTCGACATTGTAGATTTTATTACTAATTGTAATTACTAATAATTTTATTAATTGTAATAGTTTAAATGAGAGGTGAGGAGGGCCTGACCTTTGGTGGCACCTGGATGAGTAGAGAGAAGGGAATGGATCTGGGGCACTTTGTGGAGGGAGAATCGACAAAACTTGGCAATTTAATTAGCTGATGAAGGGTGATGAGAGGCAAGAATTGAGTATGACTCCGAGGGTGTAAACCTGAGTGATCAAAAGAATGGTGGCCCCCTAGACAGAAAAAGGACAGTGAGGAAGAGAGATGGATTTAAGGAGAGATAACCGATTCTGTATTGGTTGTGTGGAGTTTGAGATGCCTAGGGTACATTCAAATCGATGTCATCCTAGAACTCAGGAGAGAAATGAAGGTTGGGTACGTAGACCTGGGAGTCATTTCCATAGAGATGATAGTTGAACCCAGAGGAACTGATGAAATCACCAAGCGATAGAAGAGGAAAAGACCTAGACAGAGCCCTGGTTGACTCATGGGGTCGGAACCTAGACAAAGAATCTATAAAAAATACTGAGGTTTGGTCAGACATGTAGGAGGAGAGATACAGCAGAGAAGTGCCACAGAAACGTAGGCAAGAGGGAAAAACTGGATGGAGGGGGTAGTTAACAGTGTTAAATACTAGAGAAAAGTGGAGAAGTTTGACAACTGGGAAAAGACTGTTGGATTTAGCAATAAAGAGATCATCTGTGACTTTGGAGAAAGCAGTTTCAGTCGAATGGTAAAGACAGAAGCCAGATTGCAAAGGGTGGAGAAGTGAGTAGGAGGTAAGAGAAGAAAGACAACAAGTGTGGACAGCTTTTTTTTTTGTAGGAAGTAAGCCATTAAAGGGCAGAGAGATATGGGATGACTAGTTTGAGAAAAGGGTAGATTTCTTTGGATCCACCTTTGACTCATCCCTCATATCCCACAGTCAATAAATTGTCATTTATAACTCTAAAACTATACATACATCCTATTGAGTGAATCTTCCTTAAAGCCCATATCCTATAATCATTCTCTGCCAGAAATCTTTCATGGTTTCCTATCTCCTACAAATTTGTTAAATTTACAGTCTTCTACATTCTGGGACTGGATGACCTTTCCATATTTATCTTTCTCTCTCTTATGTGCACCCTATAAACAAATCAAATCCAGGTAAAGTGAATTATTGACCATTCCTTGACAGATACCACATTTTCTTGCTTCCGTGTCTTTCTGAACTGCTTTCCAGCAGTTGAAATCCTGCCCATCCTTCAAGGCCCTGATCAAACACAATCCCTCCTACCCACCATTTATTACTGGTGTGACCTTGGACAAGTGACTTAATCTCTGAGTCTCAGTAACTTCATCTATAAAATGGAGGGGAGGAAGGTTGGACTCAGTGGCTTCCAAAGTCTCATCCAGTTCTTTTACTCTGTGATCCTTTAGCCTAAATCTTCTATGATTCTCACCCATCTCCAGTACAGGAAGTGATCTTGTCTTTTTGTGTGACAATTAAATCAGGCTTCCTGCTGTGGCTATGAGTATACATCTCTTATCTCCATGTCTTTTCTCCTACTGTTCCCTATGTCTGGAATGGTCTCCTCCCTCTTCACCTGTTGGATTCTGCCCATCCCTTAAAGTCCAATTCAAATTCGACCTCTTCCCTGAAGCCTGCCCTGATCCCCATGAAGGGCTTTGAACAAACCAATGACAAAAACAGATCTATGCAGAAGTGTGGCAATGTACAGGATTCGTTAGAAGGGAGGAGAAAGTAGAAACAGCCTCTCCTACCAAAAATATCTCCATTTCCCATACTGCCTGAAATGATACCATTTGAATTTTTTGGTGTTGCAGTTTGAGGTATTGCACTTCCAAGAATCCTCTTAAAAGTAAAATCCCCCTGGGATGGTAACACATCAAGCTGTTATCAGTTATCAGTATTTCAAGGTGAATGAGTTTATCAGCTAGCTTCACTCTGAAGCAGCTACTGGAAATCTAGCCATGAAGAGCTTTCTAGAGTTAGAAGAGTTTGCAGGCTGGGATACTGCCCAGAAGTAGCAGCCATACAAGAGTTACTTCCCTGTTCAATATGGAGCATGTGTACAGTTAGCAGGTGAGCCAGGTAGAAGAAGGGGGAAAAAGGGAAAGGCTTGAAGGAGTGAAGGCAAGGTTTTTTGGTTATATATAATGTGTGGCCACTTAGTCATTTCAGTCACACCTGACTCTTTGTGACCCCATTTGAAGTTGTTTTCTTGTTCTTTTTTTTGGCAAAGATACTGAAGTAGCTTGCCATTTCCTTCTCCAGTTCATTTTACAGATGAGGAAACTGTGAGGCAAAAAGTGGCTTGCCCAGGGTCACACAGCTAGTAAATATCTGAGGCTGGATTTGAACTCACGAAGATGAGTCTTTCCAATCCTCAGACCAGGGCTCTATTCAATGAGCCACTCAGCTACCCCTCATATAAATGTAGCTTGTCTTTAAAGATGATTCTTTTACCTGAGGTCTGATCATAGTCTTGAGTGATTTAAATAATCACACCTAGTTATCCCAGAGAAATTCTTTAGCATTTAAGATGATAGGATTATGACTCTGTAGATAGATATCCTATAGATTGAAGGGACCTTAAAGGCTATCTAGTCTGCTGAAGAAGAAACAGAGGACCCCAGAAATTAAGTGATTAACCCACGGTCACCCAGGTTGTAAGTGCCAGCTCTGGGGAGATAATTTGGGAGAAGTTGGGCAGCTCACTCAAATAGGAAGACAACCTTCCTGGATATATAAGATTTGTGGTTACTTGGTCTGAACCTTATGTTGGTGACTTATCTTGCAGAGAAGTGGCGGAATTCCTATTCCCTGGACAATCTTCTGTGAGCCTCAGATCATCTTCGGGATCATCTCTGAAAGAGGTAGTCCCTAGACTAACACTGTACTGCTAGAGCTATGATCCAGGGAAAACTGTCTGCCCCTAAACCAGAAACACCTTAGAATTAGCCTTTCTGTAGTGTGTAGACACAGGACCTAGAGAAAGTTGGGGCTGATGCTGAAGCCACAGTGTTGTGACAAGTCATGCTGCCTGATGGGAGCTTCAAGGAATGGAAGAAGGAGCCACAGTGGGGCATGTTGCTGGATGCTACCTCATGCTTCCTGATGCAGAACTGTGGAAGAAAAGACCTTCTGAGGGCCTTGACAGGCACCTGGTCAGGAATAGGAAGGACTGACACTCCGTGAAATCTTTTGGGAAAAAGCTGCTCTTTGAAAGTTTTTTTCACTTCCCAAAAATTTATTTATTTTGTCTATTTTGTTTTCCCAACCTTTTCAATAACATTTTCCTTTTTAAATTTTGTCAACTGTGTGTTTGCAGGAGGAGCTGGCATCAGCACACTGACTGGTATCATCTAATTATTTCCCCAGATTTTTCTGGATGGGGCAAGGACCTAGAGATATGAGAAATTCCTTAAAGTATTCTCAGGATTTTATGTTGTTCAGTCTTCTGACACTGGGTTTACACAAATTTTACCAAAGGCTAACTTTGCTAATATGTTCAGTATATATATTATATATATATGTATATATATTTATTTATATTTTCAGTTCAGAGATAATCAGTATCTCAAGGTGAATGAGTGTGTCAGCTAGCTTCACTCTGAAGCAGCTACTGGAAAGCCAGCCATGAAGAGCTTTCTAGAGTTAGAAGAGTTTGCAGGCTGGGATACTGCCCAGAAATGGCAGCCATACATGAGCTACTTTCCTGTGCAGCATAGGCATGTGTATGGTTAGAGATGCCAGGAAAAGGAAGGGAAACAAAAGGGAAAAGCTTGAAGGAGTGAAGGCAAGGGTTTTTGGCTATATAAACGTGCTGTCATTCAGTCGTTTCAGTCCTGTCTGACTCTTCATGACCCCATTTGGGGGGTTTTCTTGGCAAAGATACTGCAGTAGTTTGCCATTCCTTTCTTCAGCTCATTTTACTGATGAGGAAACTGAGGCAAAAAGTGATTTGCCCAGGGTCACAAGATAGTGAGTATGCCTTCCTTATTTTTACAGAATCACAGAATGTTAGACCTTGATGAAACCTTAGAGATAATCTAATCCCTCTCCATAATTTTACAAATGAGAGCAAAGAGGGACAGAAGTGACTTCCCCATGACACACAGTAAACAACAAAGCTAGCCCTTGAACTCAGGTCTTCTGGGTCCATTAGACCATGACAGATAGATTCTATCTGTGCCTTTTGTTTTTTCTTCCCAGGGTAACTTTGGGGAACTTGTACCTATTTAAACTCATTCTATTTATTCCTCACTATTAATCTGATTTGTCAAAATCTGTCTTTCAGGTTACAAGTATCCTTCTCCTCTGGTCAGTGCTATCCCAGAACTCAGGTAGGATGGGGTCATTTCCATCAGCCAAGTAGACCACTGATGAAAATATAGACAGACAAACACAAAGGCACACACAAACACACGCACACTGATCATAAGTCATGTACAGGTCCTGGAACTGGACCCTAGGGGATGGTACTTACCCCCTCTCCCTCAGCTGAGGCTGATGTACTGAGAGCAAAGCTTCCTTATCCAGATCGTTACCAGTTAGAACTGACAAATGGTTAAAAGCTTTCCTTTCTTTTCCCAGAATAGTCAGTGAAAAGGAATTTGTTTAGGAAGGATTCATGGACAGTATGTCCTCAATTACAACACAGAGCAAAACCTGCCTGCTACTCACTTGTATCAAGATCGGAGAGCCTCTCTCTTCCCTGGCCCCGGTTGTGGTGCCTACATGATGGATGAGGGCAGAGGGGAGCTGAACAGGAGGCCTGTCACTTGTAGACATTTAGGCTTTCTTTTTTCCCCCTTCAATAAAAGCTAGGGGAATCAAGTTATTCTGAGTGTTATAGACGCTCAAATCAACCACAAAGGACCTGTGAAGGAAGATGCTATCCACTTCCAGAGAAAGAACTGAGGAAAAAAAGCATGCGTAGTATAGTTCTATATACATTTATGTATTTGTATCGAATGGTCTCCCTGTCTAGTGTCGGGTGGAGAGGGAGGGGGAGAGTTTGGAACGTAACATGTAACAAAAAAAATTAAACTAAAAAAACTAGGGGAGAAAAACCCTGCACATTTTACCCTGTTTTGAATTGGCCTGAACTTGATAAATGGTGAAAAGTGTCTTCTTGTCCCTCAGCTTCCTTCCTTTTCTCAGAGACAGTGTGGCATGGTGAATAGGGCTCTGGAAGATCTGTATTCAAATCTTGCTCCCTACAGTTGCTGACTAGGTTCTTCTAAGTAAGTCACTTTACCTCTCTGGGCCTCAGTTTACTCATCTTTGAAATGGATGTGATGATCTTCTAGGTCCCTTCCTCCTCTAAATATATGTATTTAGAAGTTCCAAGTGACCTAGAAGTCTGTAGGTTCTTGCTGCCAGAGGCTTAAGGAACAAATAGTCTAGAAGCTCACTTCATTTTAAGAGATTGCAGAAGAAATGGGATGGAATGTGGTCCATGAATAAAGGCAACTTTTCTATTAGGGATGCCTTGGAATTCTTGTATTAGTTTAGCAGCAATACGAGCTAATTGCAGAAGGGAGGAGAAATGGAAATGAAAAAAAGAGACTCTCGGGTAGAATATGACCTCAGAAGACTGTCAATGAAGTGGAAAGATTGAGGTAGGGTTCTAGGAGCCGTGAAAGGAAGAGCCCCTGATCTGGGACTGAGAAGACTATGATAATGGGGATAGATGGTGCTTGAAAAGCAACACGTGACATATGCTAATGGGAAGGTTTGGTGACGTGTTTTAATGGTGACACTGACCTACACAGGTAGCTACAAAGAATGGAGCCACAGGATCATGAATTTGAAGACAAAAACCTCAGAAATGGCTGCATCCAAACCCCTCATTTTAAGAATGAGGAAACTGAAGCCCAGAGAGGTCAAAGAGATTTGCCCAGGATCACACAACTAATAAAGATTTGAAACCAGCTCTTGCTGACTTCCAAGTCTAGTACCTGTCTACCGTATGATGCTGCCTGTGTCTGGAACACAACTAGACTTGACCTTCCAGACCTTGATGGCCTTCCAGCTCTAAATCTTAAGGTTCTGTGACCTTCTCTATTTCACACATTTCCAGAGAATTAATCTGATTTGTTCATGTACAGAAAGGATGCTCAATCATTGCTTAATGGACTCTTAATTAGCTTGTTCAGTATGAAGCAGAGCTGAGTCCATCATAGCACTGATCAGTCATGTCAAGATCTGGTTAGATCAGTCTTCTTAATGTCCAAATAAGCTCAACCACTCAATGAAACAATCATTTGGCTCATGGTTTGTAAAGACACAACCTTAGGGTGAAATAGAGGAAAAAGGGGAATTGGTGGTATTGCCCTAGGCAAGTCACTGCCACTCTGCCTCTCATTCTCCTTATCTGTAAAGATGAAATTACACCAGATTATCTCCAAGGTCCTTTCTAGTGCTGATGTTCTATGATTAATGTGTGGAGAGAGCTTAAGGAAGAATTATTTTAAAATCCATGTTAGTTGCCAAAGGAAGTTGTTTTTATTTCATTTTTTTAAGTATTAGCAACCTCCTTGAATGGAACATCAGCAGATTAAAAAAGGCTGAAGCAGGAGAGTATTGGTAAATATTTAACAACTAGCTCTCTGAAAAGGAACCATAAGCATCATACTTTTAAACTTAATCTGAATTATTAACATTTTCTCCATCATTTTCTTTGCTCTAGGCAATCAACAAAACAATAAACCAAGCACTGACTGGTAACATTAGCTGATATCCGAAGTATAAATGCTCTCACTGAAAATTTATCAATCAGCTCTCCAGTGAGAGTTTGAGTTGGCTGGCTCCAATATCCTGGTCCTTAAATCCTTCTCAGGTACAGCTAGATGGTACAGTGAACAGAGCACTGACCCTGGAGGCAGGAGGACCTGAGTTCAAATCCAGCCTCAGATATTTGACATGTGCTAGCTGTGTGACCTTGGGCAAGTCACCTAGCCCAAAATGCCTTTCCTTTCTCCCTCAAAAAAAAAATCCTCTCACCCTTCTAGTTTTACTCCAAGGGAGAAAAAGTATGTCAATTAGAAGACATTAGGGCTATGTGACTTTCTTTCTTGGCCTGGTAGGTATAACTAGACTACCAAAACTAAGGGTAAAACATATAGGCAAAGAGATGTATTCTAGGAAAAAAAAAGGAGACAGAAACTCATGTAACCTCATACAAAAGATGGAGAGCCAAGGGCTGCACTGGTAAGTAATATTAAGCAGCTTAGAGTAAGGTTCTCCACCATCTGGATGGATCTCTTATGAAGAAGGATTTACTGGTGGACATGAAAAGAGTGACACAGAATGAGAAGGCATGAACAAGGTGTAGTCTGCAGTCTGTAGTCTGCAGTGGAGAGCAGTCGTCAGGTGAATGAGATCACAGATTAGTGGCTACTTTCTCCATGAAGCCTCCCTTGGCTCCTGCTTCCCCTTTGCCTTCTCCAGCTATATGATCTCTCCCTTCCAGAATCTTTCATCCATCTCCTATGCACTCTACATCTCATATCCATCACCAGACGGAAACTCCTCAAAGACGGGGACCAGGTCTTCTTTGTCTTTGCAATCCCAGAACTGAACACAGGACCTTGCACATCAAAGGTATTCAGTCTGTTGAACTGATGTTTGGGAAAAGGACATACTTTTCCAGTCTGAGGCACACCGTTACTTCAGTTCTGGCTATTGCTCGTTGGTAATTGGGAGCTACTGGTTAGACTATCTTTGCTCCATGTGAATATTTTCTGTCTCTTTAGCCAAAATTTTCTTTTTTTAAAGCTGAGAACCTTTTGTTTCTACATCACAGTTATTTCTGAACATAAGCCACTATTGATTTCAATGGAAATGGAAAGAAACCACCAATGAACTCCCTTGAAACAAAGAAATATGTTTATAAAAAGTGCTTAGCACAGTTCCTGGCACATGGAAAGTACAATATAAATGCTAGAAGACCAAAAGCTGACCCAGAGACTATGCCCAAAACACAAAATTCTGTACCCGGAGTCCCTCACCTTTATTTGGAAAGCAGGGAGGCACATCTTCCTTCCTTGGAGAAAACCACAATCGGCCGTGACAATCACTCCGCATTTGGCTTTGCTTTGGTGCTCTTTTCATTTACCTTAATCAGAACTTTTAAAGCCCAGATGAGAATGCTCCAATTGGCATTTTCTTGAGAACCAACTGGAACAGTCCTCAGGGGTCAAGTTCAGGCAGCTGTTCTTCATTGCTTTAATGGATCTGTGATGCCATTCAAGTGGGGATTCTCCCGACAGTACAGACTGCACCTTGTTCATGCCTTCACTCTGTGTGACTCTTATTCACCTCCACCTGTAAATTTCTCATCTAACAGTTAAGCAAGCTAGCAGTTCCGGCCCTTAGGAAACTAAAACCGATGGAGGTCAAATGACCTGTCCAAGATCATGCAAGTAGTATGAGTGAAGAAATGAAAAGTGTTTATTAAGTGCTTCCTATGTGCAAAGCTTTGCATTTAGTGCCGAGGACATAAATAGGAAAGTAAAATCATGCCTGCTCTCATGTGTTCATACTCTAAAGCAGAGAGAAGGTTTCAGAAGTCTTGGAGGGAAAGGTTCCATAGTTCTTAGGATACAGTCACAAAGCAGATGATAATGCATCATCTTTCATGTCATTGCCACTAAAAAGAGATCGTATCGTTTTCTGATCTTGAGCCATTTGACAGTGCCAAGGATTCTGGATGTTCACAAATGGCAACGCCTGCAGAAGCAGTCTCCTAGGCTGATGCTATGGTAGACTGGCCTGGAGTCAGGTCAGTGATCTGGGGCATACTACCACTCCCAGTGCTCTTGGGCTTACCTGCCTGTTGGTAGCACTTGGTGGTGCTGGTGTCAATAGAGGGGAGCCACTTCTTCATAATGATTTTTCCTCTCAGTAAGCTATGAAGCCTGGGCTGGAAATAGGACCAGTAGTCTGGAGGGCACTGCTCTTCCCAGTAGTCTCAGACTAAGTTCACTTGGCCGTCTTTAGTTGAGTGTGAGGGGAGGTGCTAATCAAGGTGGTGGCAGTGGTTTGACTCTCTTGGCACAAGCTGCCTCCTATCCCTCCTTCATGGTACATTGTAGCTTCAGGCAGGGTGACTTGCTTGCCATGTGAGTGACAGTAGGTCAGCAGTTGGTGAGGATGACTGGCCTCTTTTCCACTAGAGTTGCTTCCCTGGGTAATGGCTGTAGGGACTGCGCTAGAATCAGGGCCGATGATCTGGGGGGCTCTGAAATTCCCAAGGCTTTTGGGTTTGAGGTTCTGATCTGTCCCCACTGGGGTCTGAGGGGGAGTGGTTGAGGTAGTGATGGCGGTAGTTTCAATTGCCTGCCAAGTGGTCTCTTGTCCTTCACTCAGGGTGCCTTGATACTTTGGTACATATCAGAGGTACCAAGATCTGAACCTAGATCTTCCTACCCCAGAGCAACTGCCCTTTCCCTTCCACAATGCTTTGAGCTTCATTTATAAAATGGGTTTTATAATTCTTCCCTAACTACCTCTTTATACTATTGTTAGGAGACGTACAAAAGAAACAGAAGTTGGTTATGTATGGGATTGTCATGTCTTATATACTTGATGAGTGTGGCTGAAAGTACCAGGTTGGCCCCAAATATGAAACATGAGAACCATGAAAATCTTTTCTGAAGGGGAAAACCTTAGTCTCTGTTATCTATAAGTTGTGCTTCTTATGCTTGAGGCATGAGAATATTTTAGTATTGTACGAAATAGATTTGTGGTTCCCCCTATTTTTAGTAGAAGTTGTTCATATCTGTTGCCCAGCAGAGCTAGCAACCAAAATTTCTAAACATCCATTCACACAATTGAAATAATCCCGTCTATAGAATAGCCATATTTTGCCATTCCCTGAGAGCCAAATATATGCCCCTTTTATTTTTTAATATCAAACACTGTGTCTGTAATTTTAACTCTGATGAATAAGCTGTTCACAGTGGTATTAAGTGAGTCACTGTTTTACGTGACAATATAATAAGAGCTATTGGAACCTCAGCCTGTGTTTACGTCTCCCCATCCAAACTCTTGGCTATAGCCTCCAATCCCTCAAGTCAGGTGGAAGGAGGGCTAGGAGTCAAGATACTGAGATCCAGATGCCCAGTCTGGTCCTGAGTTGTTAAACAGCCTCAAGGAACCAATCCCTCAGCGTTCTGGTCTATTTTGTTGTATGGTAGAGGAGCTCAGTTTATATATGCTAAGTGCCTTCCCTTTGAGGCTATCCCCATTTTATCCCACCTACATCACAGGACTTGGGGTTTTTTTGTGTTATAAATTTATTTTATTTTCAACTCACAGAACAAAACAAGCATTTCCATAACCCAGTACAATAAAAAAGATGATTATGCATGAAACTGCAAATCTACCATGTGCAACTTGCTATTCTCTCCAAATATACAACAAAGTTATCATGTAATTTTCTTTCCCCCCCGCTTTTTCCTTCCCTCCCCTCCTTTCTTCCTAGAGATGGCCACCATTAGACACACACACACACACACACACACACACATGCATATATATGTGAAGTTATTCTAAACATACTTTTACTTCTCAGTTCTTTCTCTGGCTACAGATAGCACTTTTGTCATATGTCCTTTATTTTTAGTTTGTGTGTTTATGATAGTCAAAATGATTGTTGTTATAGTCAAAATAGTTGTTTGCATGTCATCTCCCTCATTAGACTGGGAGCTCTTTGAGATCAGGGGTTGTTTTCTGTCTTTCTTTGTATGCTCAGTGCGTAGCACAAAGCCTGATGTGTATAGTACTTAATAAATGCTTATGGATTGTATTGTACGAGTTGTCCCAGGGACTCTGTCCCGGAGTGCAGCACAAAGCTTGGCGCGCACACACACACACACACACACAGTGGTATATATTTCATACACACATATACACATACACACATGTATGAACACATATAAGTATGTATACACAAAACATATATGAAGATAGCCATGTGTGTATACATGTGTGTATGTATATGCATATGTGTGTTTATATATACATATATATGTATATCCTGGAATTTCATTTTTATAAGGAACTTCAGACTAAAAATGCCCCATCTGCTAGTATAGACTAGTACCTTCTCACTTTATAGCCTTCCTTAGAGAGTTGCCTGGGGGCAGTAAAAGTTTAAGTGATTTACTCAGTGTCAAAAAGCAAGTCTTGTACCTGGGTCTTCCTGACTCCAACGAAGACTCTTTCTTTATCCCCTACTTCTGCCAGTTAATAGGTATTTCAGGCATTCTTGTTGGATGATCTACAAAATTCAGTTAATTTGTCAGTATGGGGAATGTCCATAGAGTGAAATGAATGCCTTTTATAAAGGTTGGCTTGAGAGATTCCTTCTACTCAAGGCAGTTTGGTGTGGTGTAGCGAGTCCTGTCGTCGCAGGTAGGAAGACTGAGGCTCCAGTGCCTTTTTCAATAGTCCTTAGTTGTGTGACTGGGGCTGGTGGTTTCAGCAACAAACCAGTTGGGAGAATAGTAGAGCCCTTTGAGCTAATCTGCAGAACAATTTATCTGCTAATCTGAGTGCCAGTATGTCAGGAAGAGGCTAGAGCCCAAGTTTTCCTGACTCCAAGAGTATCCTCCATTCACCACTCCATGATGCCTAGAACATAATAAGTACTTAACGCTAACCAGTTCTATTTGGGGGAAGGCAGTAGACATGGAAGGGAGGATATGTATGTTCTATAGCTTCCCACTGCTGTTTATTCATATTATTATTAAATAGTATGTTCCTTGGAAGCAGACTCTGCCTTATCTCTGCATCTTGAGCCTGCTACACATTGCCATGCCTTTGTATGATGGGGTTCATCTGCTTAGGTGAAACCTAGCTAGCAAATCATTTCATATTTCTCATTGGCTATAAGACCAAGACTCAATTCAACACGCATTTCTTATACGCTTTCTCTGTATAAGGTAAAGAGTTTAATGTGGAAATGTGTGAAATTTGATGGAGAAAATAAAGAAGAAAAAGTTATAATACTGATCTCAAATAGCAGAGGATACTCACAAGACAAATGGTCCAAGAATCCATAAGGAATTCAAGGAAGAGGTTGGTTTACTAAAAGACTGCACTCTGCGGTTGTTGTATTAAGTCTACTACTCATTATCGTGATGCCTCTTAGTCCCTCAGAAAGGCAGCTAGGTGGCTCAGTGGATAGAGAACCAGGCTTGGAAGACTGGTCTTTATGAGTTCAAATTTGGCTTCAGATACTTACTAGCTGTGTAACCCTAGGTAAGTTGCTTAACCCTATTTGCCTCAGTTTCCTCATCTGTAAAATGACCTGGAGAAGGAAATGGCAAACCACTCCAGTATCTCTGACCATGGGGTCACAAAGAGGTGGACACGACTGAACAACAACAAAACAAATAGAGTATTAGTGCCTTCATTACCATTTTGCAGATGGGGAAACAGAGGCTCATAGTCACAGTTTCAGAGTCAGGAGAAGTCTCCAAACCATTGAAGTGACACCATCTAGATGTCAAAACTATGGCAAGCCCAATCCATATTTGCTGCACATCTACTGTACATGCACAGGGAACACAAGAGAAGTAGGAGAAATGATTCTTGCCCACAAGTCTCCCTAATTACCCTGCAGGAACCAAGCTACACAAAACCATTGGAGGATGATAACAGAGTTGTAATAATCAGCATTTACCCAATGCTTTAAGCTTTGCTAAGCCCCTTACACATATCATCTCCTTTGATATTACTATAATCCATTGTGGAGCAATGTAGGTCCTGTTCTACAGTGCAATGCATCCGGTGGTGCACTTGGTCATCTTTTGTAATGCCAAGAAGAAGGTGGTAGACTGGCTGACTGAGAACATGAGAGAAGCCAGCCTCACTGTTTCATCAATGCATGGAGACGTGCCCCCAAAAGAGATAGAGTCCATCATGAAAGAACTTCGATCTGACGCAAGCTGAGTATTTCTACGGATATCTGGGCCAGAGGATTAGATATTCCTCAAGTCCGTCTTCTCATTAACAATGACTTGCCCAACAACAGAGAATTATACACACACAGACTTGGGAGATCAGGTCAAAATGGCCGAAAGGATATTTTGATTAATTTTGTAAAGAATGACGACATCTGTATTCTCAGAGACGTTGTGTGAAATTTGAGGCATGAGACATTGAACAGTACTACTCAACTCAGATTGATGAAATGTCCATGAATGTTACTGATCTTATCTCAAAAAACAGCCAGTTGCTTTGAAGAGCAGTTAGAGACTATTTCCCTATAGTTTTATACTTCATTTGGAAACTGGAGATCTTTCTGTATGCCATATAAGTACAACTTTTATTTAATAAAAAGGTTTATTTGTGTTAAATTCTCTTTACCCAACTCCTGTCCCACAAGCTGCTCTTTGTGAGATTTCTGCCCTCTCTTCTTACCTGAATGTAAATTATGCACGGAAGTCTGTTTTTCATTAAAAAATTGAAAATTTTCACCAAAAACCCCCAAAACCAAACTATAAGGAGGACTTTGAGGGTTAAAGAGGGAGACTCAGGTGGGAGCTGAAGAAGAGGTGAGCCTTGAAAGCTGGAGAGGGTGTGGAAAACTGGAGATGTGGTAGGGAGAGTTTTCCAGGCAGAAGACACTTTATAAGCAAAGACACGAGAATAAGAATCAATTCCTGATACGTCTTTGATATCTCCCTACGTTTCTTCCCCTTTCCATCCTCCCCACTTCCCCAGAAACATAGGCACAGAATATTAAGAGCTGAAAGGACTTCATACATCATTGAGTCCAATTCTTTCCCCTTTCCCACCTGATCAGTAAGACCCAGGGAGTAAAAGCAACTTCCTTAAGGACTCACAGGTAGTTAGTAGAATATCATCATCTTGAGATGAGAGACTGTTGCCTCTTTCTTTTCTTTTGTTTTCCCAGAGTCTAGCACTGTGTCTGGTAGGTAGCAGACCCCTAATAACAGTTTGTGCAATTATAAATGAATTATTAAAGTCAACCAAACTCGAATTGAAGATCACAGAGGGAATAGACTATGACTGAATATTTGAACATAGTTTTGAAAGAAAGTTGAGGAAGTCCCAAATCTTTGGGGCTGGAAAAGGCAAATCTTTTCTCTATTATGCTCCAACTCATAATCTTTTGGGGGAACATATCAGTTGGAAGAATAATCCCAACAGAGGTTTTTCTGTCTGACCTCAAGCAGGTAGAACAGAGTTGTTTGGATACAAAATGCATCTTGATCACTCAGCAGAATACTGAGGTTTCTCATTGGATTTGTGGCTCACTTGAAATTAGCTAGCAGGCTTTTAAAATAAATACTAACATGGTACAAAAAGAAATCTTTGTTTTGGGGAAGAGAAAATGGATGGGAAGAAGTATATTTTTATGTGAATTTTGTTTCATGTAAAAAGCTGTTTTCATAAGTCCTTATTCTTAGTCCATTTCCATTAAATGTGAAAAATAAGGAACAGGAATAAGAGAGTGACTCAGAGACAAGCCATGCCACAAAACTCTAAAGAGCAATATAGTAACCAATTGGGCTGGGGTTCTTGCAGTTCCTTGGGCATGAGATGCAAGCTATGTCAGGGTTTTGTATTGTACCTGGGAAGAATCCACCCCCTCTCTCTGAGTATATATCCACTTATGAAATAAACTGATGGGAGGAGGAAGAAAATATCAAGGTTTATTTTCCATTGCTGGGATAAAATTGCATTTGTGAGTCACAGCACTGCCTTTTACACTCTTCTTTAGAGACATTGGGGCCCTCACCCTAGAACCTTTGTATCAGCCTGCTCAACGTTTCTCTTCCTTAGATGAAGATTGTGTGTGTGTGTGTGTGTGTGTGTGTGTGTGTACATGTGCCCACAGGCAATGAAATTAAATTCAATAGGCATAAATAAAAGGATTTTTAAAAGAAGATTTTTATGTAGAATGACTTATAAGAAGGTCCTTTCTTTTTAAGTAAACAGTTACCATAGGAGTTAAATCGTGTTTGCTGAACTATAACAGTTACATGGAGAAATACCTGCCATCACCCTATTAGCTTATAAAATTTGTGTGGTTGCTACCTGAAAGCAATGTTCAAAAGGGGTACATTCAACATTTGTTATTATTTTACCAATCCTCTCTCTGCCAACAACTAATAATATTTTTCCTACCTTATAGAATTCCAGTGACAACATATTTCAGTATGTATTGTTTTCCAAGAACATGTGGATATTAAAATGTTTTTGAAGAAGCAAAAAAAAGAGAAATTAAATTCAATAAATAGAGTCTAATGGGGCAGCTAGGTGGGGCAGTAGATAGAACACTGGCCTTGAAATCAGGAAGACTTATCTTCATGAATGTAAATATATCTTGAGATACTTCCTAGCTGTGTTACCCTGGGCAAGTCACTGAACCCTGTTTGCCTCAGTTTCCTCATTTGTAAAACAAGCTAGAGAAAGAATTGGTGAATCATTCCAATATCTTTGCCAAGAAAAACCCAAATGGGGTCATGAAGAGTCGGACATGACTGAAACAACAGAACAACCACCACCACAACAGAGTATAATGGACAGGTTTGGTGTCATTCAATAGTGGTTCTACCCCTTACTACCTATATGACGTTAGGTGAATTATTCAATATCACTGACCCTTGGTTTTCTCTTCTATAAAATGAAAGGATTGAACTAGATGATCTCTAAAGTCCTTTCTAGCTCTAAATCATATGATAAATAGAGGTATTAAGCACCAGCTCTGTGTCTACTGCCTAATGCTATTGGGAATGCTGAAATACTAACAACGGACATGTACAGAGGGTGGACCACGTGCACATCGTACAGACGCATTCCTCCTCAACTTCCCTCTGTCTCCTTACAAAGACAGTCCTTTCTCTGAGTAAATTTGTAATCTAGCTAAGGAGTATGTTTATTATTTGTTTATTAACATTTAATAATTTATAATTGTTTCATACTGATGATACGTGTCACCTTGGGCAAATCGCCTCCTCTGCTCTGAACCTCTGGTCATTCTCTTGAAATTGTGTTTGTCCTTCTCGAAGAGGACCGTGACATTGGGGAAATGATGATGTGACTTGTAATTGACTTTGATTTGAGGGAGAGAGGGCTGTGCAAGGTCACTGGCCTCACTTTCTCTTCCAGAGCCATCAGGGTCCAGTGACCAGATATTCATCAGGATGACTGGAGTTGACCCAAGATGCAATGGGAGAACCTGGCTCTTTTAGGCTAAGGCCTCTTCATGTACTCACTTAGAGTGAGGTAATACCCATTCAGTGAATAGGCCTCTTTAAGAAGTGAGTCAAGGGATGGCCCCTTTAATTAAAAAAAATCAAACTGGGAAGGGAAGACCCTCAGGGTTGCTGGTCAAAAGAGAAACAGTTACTAGTTACATTCACTCTGAGCCAGGAGGGCCCAAAAAATAGCAATTGAGTGCTGCTCATTCAGGGACCTATTGTTGTCCAGGTTCTAATGATCTAGGAGTTTCTCTGTTGGTTGGCCTTGCTAAGATTGGATCATGGACAAGGTGGGCCCTGAGCTTTCCCTTTAGAGTGAGAGGATTTCCTTTGGCTTTGGGGGTCAGGAGTCCACAGAGACAAAATAGCAGTAAGGTAAGATATGGTTTCTTTATTCATGGAGGTGCCATTAATGGACTCCCACTTAGCACAAATGGAGTGTTACTTGATAAGAAGGATTGTAGGAGGGGGAGCCAAATTCTTGAGACCCTTGCCCATCCCTGTACCCTTAGTGATCCAAGAAGTTTAGATCTCTAGGGACTGCTAATTCCGGAAACCCCAGGCCAGAAAGGTCCTGAGAAGAAGCTTAAGGCTCCAAATGCTGCAGAATGCTGTAATTCCTCCAGACAGCTGTTCCACCAGTTTCCAGCAACACCCCCAGGAAGTTCCCCTCCTTTGTACATACCAGGCCAAACCCAGCAGTGTGGGAGGAATAGAGGAGGAGAATGCCCCAAAGTCTGTCTTGCCTGTTACCAGCTGTTGGGCAAGCAGAGGTGGAAGTAAGCAGGTGCAGATGCAGACAGCTGCACCTGGCACAGACCTGCTGGAGAACTCAGGTGAGAGCCCCAGGCCAAGGCCGTGTAACCTGTGCTCCTCTGCAGGAAGTTGTGGGGAAAGAGGAGAACTGAAGCATTCCTTTCTTGTCCTACAAAAATATCTTTCACTGGGCCTCCACCTAAATCACCAGAATCATAATAACTCAGAGGAGAAGGGGAGAAAGGCAGCATAGCACAAGAGAGCTGACTTTGTAGGCAGAGACCTCAGCTCAAAATCTGGCTCTGATATTTACTAACAGTGTGACCTTGGGCAAGTCACTTAACCAGTCTGCAAAGTCAATGCCTGGTACAGAGTAGGTGCTTAATAAATACTTCCTTGATTGATTGTTGGATTGATGGACCTGACTATCTCCATAAGCTCCCAGAGGGAAGAGGCTGTTAATTATGGTTGTTTCTCCCATAATGCCTTTTATAGGCATATAGTAGGTACTCAATAAATGTTTATTACATAAATGTGATATGTATTTGGTTCTCTCTCTGTATATATATGTATGTATTATGTGGTGGGTATTCAATAAATGTTTATAATAGAAACAGTATATATTAAGTACTCAATATATATGGTAGATACTCAATAAATGTTTATTATATAAATATAGTATATGTTAGGAGATATTACATATGTAATGTATGTATCTGTATAGATATATGTTTATATACATGCATACATATGTGTATGTGTACATATATGTGGGTATATATACACATATATACACACACACACACATATATGGCAGGTACTCAATACATGTTTATTGAGCGATGAACAAGTACCCCATAGGAAGCACACAGAGCCTGACATGTAATGGAATCATAGAATTTCAGAGTTGTAAGAGACCTCTAGTCCAATATGTACCCATATAGGAATCTCCATTATAACATGCCCAACAGGTGGCCATCCAGTTTCTGCTTAAAGTCCTCCAGGGTGGTGGATGTGGTGGGAGAATTGCTGGCCCCTTTCAGAGTACTCAATAGCCAATGGTTCAGTTTTTAGTGTGAGCGTTTATATCTTGGAAATCAGCAAACTACAAAATCAGGGCTTGATTTATTGCTTTGTGAATTGTCTAGACTTCAGAAAGTGGTGGAGAAAATGTCAATAATGCCCATTAAATTTAAAAGGGTATCCCCTCTCAACATTCTCCCCTCAGCCCCCAGGCTGACTGTGTAACCCTGCAGCAGTTCTACTTTGGGATGCAGCTGTAGTTGTTAGGAGTGTTTTCTTGACATCAAAGCTAAACTAGCTTTAAACACTCCATCTCTTGATTCTGTCCTGTGATGCCAAGAAGAAAACGCCCAATCCTTCATTTCCTTCAAATAACAGCAGACAGATATGTTCATTGTGTTTTGGAGAGTCTCTCAGCGCCTCTCAAACTGTGGGTCTTGGTCCCACATGGGGTCATGCAAAATTTGGCAACAGTAAAAGGTTTCTGAACGTGCAACAATCAGAAATTAATTAAAAGTCAAATGCATAATGAATCCGAGGTGTTCCTGGCAGAGCTGGCCATATTGAATCATGCAACTTCACTGCAGCCTTGGTTCTGAACTCAAAGCATGTGCACTTTGCACTGTGCATGCAACACCAGAAAGCTGCCAAAACACGAAAAGGGGTCCAAAGAGGAAGAAGTTTAAGAAGCCCTGCAGGTATGACCTGGAAGCATTAAGGTGTTACTCAGGAGTAGAGGGCTGTGTTCCTTAGTCATATCCCACATCTCACACCTAACCAGTGCCCTTGCCATTCTGTCTTCAGGAAGCAGATTGATAACATTTCCCTAACTCCTCCAAATAAACCCTCTGGACACAGCTATACTTTATACTTAACGTTTATTTCATTTGCAGCTAAGAATAATAGCTCACATTTATGTGATATTTTAAGGTTGACTGCATAATGACTCATGTGAAATAGGGAATAAACATTATTATTCCCATTTTACAGATGAAGAAATTATAATGCCAAGAACCAAAAAGATTTGCCACTGGGAAGTGCCAGTGCTGGGACTAGAACCCAGGGCCTCTGACTCTACACTGACATGTAATCTAGCTCCATTTTATGAGACCATGTGGATCCACAATGGGCTTGTTCCTCTAAGATCAGTATTAAATTTCTTGTGATTATATTCTCAATGGACGCAGTAGATTCATGGGTGCTAAGATTCCTAACCATGTGAGGAATTTGAGGAAAGAGGATTGGATCTGACAGAGAGTTCAAATCATATTCCCCTAACATTTCTGGACCTCAGTTCCTCAGCTTTAGAGTTAATTCTTCATCTGTAGAATGAAGGGAGTCATAATAATAGTAATTGGCCTTCATGTAGCGCTTTAAAGTTTGTGAAGCACTTCATATATATTATCTCATTTGATCCATGAGATCCATAACAGCCTAGGCTTTTTTGCAGAGGAGGAAACTGAGTCTAAGTGACTTGCCCAGGGTCACAGAAATAATAAGTATCTGAGACAGGATTTGAACTCAAGTCTTTCTAACTTCAGGTCTAGTGCTTTACCTAATGTGATACCTAGTTTCTAGTTTTGATGTCCTCTCAGAGCTCTTCTACTTCTAGACCTTTGATTCTATGATATAGAATTCCATGAAAACTGACACCTAACCTTGTGTAATAGGAGTAGCCACTTGAGCCCCACTGGTCTTCTTTGGCTAGAGCACAACCCATGGAGTATTCATGGGGGAGTCTTCTGCTGTAATCTGCCTGAAGGTGAGAAGAGCTCCCTTGATTACTTCTAGTGATGCATGTGGTTCATTGCAAAAGGACTTGTGCTTTGGGATGACAAAGAAGTCTCTTCTAATTCCTTGGTCTTCATGTCCCCAGTGGGTGTTGGGACTCCAATTGGGGTGTGGCAACTGAGAAGAAAGAACCTCCCATTTAGGGAGAGACCATTTCTGCTCTCATCTTCCCCACTGCTGTCAAAATGATTTTCCTTCAGCACAGATCCAACTGTGTTATTCTCATTCTTGGTGAATTCCTGTGACTTCCTATTACCTCTAGAATCAGACATAAATTCCTTTGTTTAACTTTGAAAGCCCTTTACAACCTGGCTCTGACCTATCTTCCCAGCCCCATCGGACATCATGTTCCTCCCTGCATGCTGGGATGCAGCTGAACTGATTTATCTGTGCCTGACTCCTGATACTCCATCTCTCTCATCTTTGTTCCTTAGTGATCTCTGTGCCCTGTGCCCAGAATGTATGACCTCTGCCTCAGAGAACCACACTCTTCCTTCAAGGTGCCTCTCAATTACCACCTTCCAAAGGAAGGCTTTCCTGATTCAAGGTCTCCCACTGCATTCAAGGCCATAACCATAGCTCATCCTGAGCTATGCCTTGCCACTGGACCCCAATGACTCTGGAGGAGAGAGTGAGGCTGATGACTTTGCACAGCCCTGCTTCACTTAAATCCAATTCACTTGCATGTCATAGCATCATAGACACATGACATCCCTGATATCATGGTCCTTTTCAAGAATGAAGGCCAGACAGCAACAACAACCACTTCCTGTGCAATCCCAAGTTAGTTTCAACCCCCTCAACCCTAAACATGATAAAAAAAAACAACAAAAAAACCCACTGCCAACCGCAAAAATCAGCTGAAAACTTCCACTGTAATTATTCATAAAAATTCAAAGAACATCTAACAGAAACCCAGGCTACTTAATGCTCAGATTCTGGAAAGACAGTTAATGTACTTTAACGCACTCAAATAATTACATTAGTTAATAAAAATTGTTCACACTCAAGAAGTAGCCCTGATGTGATAGAAAAGGGGGCTGCGGGGAGGCGAGGTGGCGCAGTGAATAGAGCACTGGCCCTGGAGTCAGGAGGACCTGAGTTCAAATTCGGCCTCAGATACGTAACACTTACTAGCTGTGTGGCCTTGGGTAAGTCACTTAACCCCAATTGCCCTGCCCTTCTCCCTCCAAAAAAAAAGCTAAAAAAAAAATAGAAAAGGGGGCTGCCTTGGGAGTCAGGAAGACCTGGTTCAGGTCAAGTCCTGCCTTTGACATATGAAT
Organism: Pseudochirops cupreus; assembly: GCA_028627135.1. Lineage (NCBI taxonomy): Eukaryota > Metazoa > Chordata > Mammalia > Diprotodontia > Pseudocheiridae > Pseudochirops > Pseudochirops cupreus. Next base: position 291,023,059 of record CM053581.1, read on the forward strand.
GTATGAACCTGATATGACATATGAATTTAGAACCTGATATGCTACAGAGTGAGAGAAAAAGATGAGGGGAGGGAGAAAGAGACCATCTGTCATGGACTCCAATAGAAGGCAAGTTTCTTGAGGGCAGGAATGGTATAATTTATATTTTTGCATCCCCATCTTTGAGCCCATTGCCTGGCAAATAATAGATGTTTAATGAATTTTTAAGATTAAATTAATCTCTCAGTACACCAGGCAACTCTTAAAAATTATGTTACAGAGGAATTGCAGACTTACCTTAGTGGAGGAAATTGCCACCCTGAGACTTTTGTCTAGTGGTAAGATCACAGGCCAGGCTCCTTCCCACTCCTCCACCCTGACCCTAAACGTTTAGGTAGCCTTGTTTCCTTTCAGTGACCCTTTGAGGTAGGTAGTGTGATGTATATACTGTTACCAATCTCATTTTACAGATGAAGAGAATGAGGCCCATAGGGTTAAGAGACGATTAGAGCTGGTCCTCCAAATATAGCCCTATCACATCTAGGAAGTATCAGGTCTGGATTTTGAATGAAGTTCTGGGTAGGCAGGGCCCAGAGCTATTTCTACCACACTCTGGTACCTCATCTCCCCACTTAAATCGTCAGCTCCTTGAGAAGAGTCTTGTCTTATGCTGCTATGTATGCCCCAACAGTGGTTAAGTGCTCAGTAAAGAAATAGATGATCACCAAGCTAAAAAGCCTGCTTGAATAGTTTTAGTACAATCCTTCACAAATTTCTCCAGAAGACACTAAAGAAACTTCCTGCTTAAAACAACCAAAAAGCATTAGATGACCCCGGAGGTCTCTGTTGTCTCCAGTCTCCCTGAAACAAAAAACATCCCATTGTGGGAAAGGCCAGAGGCTAATCCTTGAATTTCCTGTGTGGCAAGGCTGCCAGAAGTTGGCAAGAGTGTCTGGGAAGGGATCGGCCTGGAAGTGTGAGGAGGGAGGGAGAGACAGAGAGAGATGGGGGGGGGATGGGGGAGAGGGGGAGGGAGAGGGACAGAGAGAAAGCAAGCTCTTAAGGGCATCATCTGCCTGCTGTTAGAACCTGCATACAAGTCCCTCTCATTGTGATGCCCTCCTTAGGGCCCCTGCAGAAGGACAGTGTGAGAGACTGGACTGTTGCAATGATGACTTTCTACTTCTTATGGGAACAAATAAATCCCTGGGATGGAACTACCTCACAGTGCACTGTGGTTTCCGTAGAGGTTGTGTCCCCTATTTAATGAAGCCCTGGCACAATCTGTTACTTCCTGCCCTACTTGTGAACCTTTATCACTTACTCCTCCCAGGCTCACACCTTCTATTCTAGCCAAGCTAGTCTCCTCAGCCTTCCCTACCCAACAGTCCAGACACAGTCTTTGTTCCAGATTGCAAGTCTTTGCTGATATCTCTCCTTCCACTGGTGAGTTCCATTCTTGGCTTCCATTTGGGGGATGGGTCTAGGTAGGCCGTGCTTCATTCCCCTCTGGCTGTGTTTCTGCCTCTATGGACTTCAACTATTACTGATCTGCCTTCTTTCCCTGGAATTCCCATTCAGTTTCTGGGGTTGCAGATTCCCTCTGCCATAAGAGCCCTTTTCTCCTGTTGGTGAGTTCCTTTCTTGGCTTCCGTTTTGGGAATAGGCCCAAACCAGCTATACTTCCTGTTGATGGTGATTTTTGACTCAAAGGATTCTGGGACCATGCCTGCATGGATCCCCTTTATACTTCCCCACCTCCGTCCAGTACTCTTTTTATGTACTATCTTCTCTCATTAGAATGTAAGCTCCTGGAGGGCAGAGGCTGTCTTTCTTTTTGCTCGTGTTAATATCCCCAGAACTTATCATAGTGCCTAGCACATACTAAATGCTTAATAAATGCTCTGTCTGAACCTATCAAATAATCTTCAGTGCTCTAGCATCTAAAAGTTCAGAGTTGAGAGACTTCTAGTTCTGAATGGGACGGTATCGGCCACGGGGTCAAACTCTCACTCCTAGGTCTGGCTTATATTATGTTGCTTATGTCTTTGGGAGAAATAGATTCATAAGCCCAGGGCCTCAGACTCCACCCTCCTCCACAGACTCTATCTCAACTCTTCAGTCTCTCTGAAGTGTTATTCTTTGCTTGGATGGAAGGCCTCATGCTTGATGGTTTCTTCTAAC
>CM053581.1:291025721-291044724 GCA_028627135.1 Pseudochirops cupreus
CTAGTAACTTGCAGGGTGACGTATGTTCTGTGCTCATCTGTACATTGGCATATGGGACCTGCCCAGGTGGAGAAAAAGGCTCTTCATTCAGGACTTAGAAACTAATGAACTTCATCTAAAAAAAATTAAAAACTATTTGTAGATTCAAATACTTTTGACCATTAGAAAGAATGCTTGCCTTAAATTGCCACTAAGGTTTAAAATGATGAAACTGTTTTAAAAAAAAGTTGGTGAGAGGGGACCAGGAGACCTGGGTTCTGGCCTTACTTCTCTCAGTAGCTGGCCGAGTGACCTTGGCCAAGTCACTGACCCTCTTAGGTTTTTAGTGTCTGTCAATCAAGGAGTTGGACTTGATGATGTCTAAGGTCCTTCCAGATTCTAAGTTAAACACACACACACACACACACACACACACAGAATGATTGTTATTAAGTAATTTTCTGATTTTCAATTCAATCCTGTTTTTAAAAGTTGGCATAATCACTTTTTAAGCTTTGAATAAAACCTTAGTAATAATGATAAGAAGAATGACGATAGCTGACATTTATATTGCACGTGCTATGTGCTGAGCACTTTACAGTTAGCATCTCATTTGCTTTTCACAACAGCTCTGAGAGATAAGTACTATTACTACCCCCATTTTACAGATGAGGAAACTGAGGAAACAGGGGTTAGTGACTTGCCCAGGCTCACACAGTTCATAAAGGTCTGAGGTCAGATTTGAATTCACTCAAGAGTCTTCCTGATTCCAGGCACAGTCCTCTGTCTGCCAAAAGGTGAACTGATCCAGTAGTAAGTGGGCCAGTTTTCCCTGTATGGGCTTTAATTAATACAGAATCTTAGAATTTCTTCAGCTCAAGGGGCAGTCTAGAGCCAAATAGTCTAAACCTTACCTAAAGCATAAATCCAATGGGCAGCATCTCTGACCTTTGTCATTCAGCCATGTCCGACTCTCTTTTGGGGAGTCTTCTTGGCAGAGATACTATAGTGATTTGCCATTTCCTTCTCCAGCTCATTTTATAGATGAGGAAGCTGAGGCAAAAAGAGTTAAGTGACTTGCTCAGGGTCACACAAGTAGGAAGTGTCTGAAGCCAGATTTGAACTCAGGCTCCTGACTCTAGGCTCAACACTCCATCTACCAGGCCACCTATCTAACTTCTGCTTGAAGATATTCAGTGTGGGGCACTGACTACCTCCAAAAGTAGCCCATTCCACTCTCAGTCAGATCTTCTTCTTAGGAAGATTTCTTTATGCAGTGTAGTGCTACGGAAGGAATGTTAGATTTAGAGTCAAGTGACTTACACTTGACTCCTTCCTGCCAAAGTGATTTTCCTAAAGCATAGGTCTGACTATGGCATTCCTCTACTCAATGAACTCCAGGGGCTCCTTATTATCTCTGCAATCAGATATAAATTCTTCTGTTTGGTATTCAAAGCTCTTCATGATCTGACTGCTGCCTACTTTTCCATATCTTAGTACACAAACTCTACTTTCCAGACAAACCAGAGTACTTGCTGTTTCTCACAGTGAAGCTCTCACCTGTATGCCCTTGAACAGGTTGTCCCTACTCCTGGATTGCACTCACTCCTCACTGCGGCCTCCTAGAATCTTTAACTTGCTTTAAAATTCAGTTTAAATGCTTCATGAGGCCTTTACTCACCCTCCCTCCACCACTTTTTGGTTGTTTGGGGTTTTTTTTCGTATATATACATATACATATACATATATATATATGCACACATATACATATACATACATGTACATATATATACATATACATACATATAATATATATAGTGTGTATATACATGTTGCTTCCCATGACAGAATGTAAACTTCTTGAGGGCAAGCATTGTTTTGCTTTATACTTTCATTATTGTATCTCTCCAGTATTTAGTCCACTTTGCTAACAGTAATTCCAGCATTCCCAGATCTTTGTCACATGAATGATTGTTTAGCCACAATTTCCCTATCTTGTACTTGGGCAACTGACTTTTTTTTTTTTACCTAAATGCAGATTTTACCTATTAATTTTCAAGTCATTAGTTATGTAATGGATAGAGGACCAGTCTTAGAATCAGGAAACCTAGAGATTAAGTCTTGCCTCTGATACACAGGCAAGTTGTTCACTCTAAAATAATTCAGAGCTAGAAGGCACTCAGAGACATCTAGTTCATCCCCGTCATTTCACAGATGGGGAAACTGAGGCCCACATAGATTTATAGTTGTTGAATCATTTTTCAGTTATGTCTGACTCTTCATAACCCTATTTGGAGTTTTCTTGGCAAAGATACTGGAGTGGTTTGTCATTTCCTTCTCCAGCTCATTTTACAGATGAGGAACTGAGACAAATAGGGTGAAGTGACTTGCCTAGGGTCACACAGCTAGTAAGTACCTGAGGTCAGATTTGAACTCAGGAAGATGAGTCTTCCTGACTACAGGCCCAGTGCTCTATCTACTGCACCACCTAGCTGCCCCCACATAGAATTAGTCACTTGCTAAAACTCAAACCAGTGGCAATTGCCAGAGGTGACATTTGAACCCAGGTCCCTTTAATTTCATACCCAAGGGCTTTTCCATTGAATTACTCTGCTCCCATGCCTCTCAGTGGCACAGTCAATTCCCAAGGACTCTTAAGTTACAAATGGATTGCAGATCTATATTCCAAGCTGGGAATTTCCCCATGCTGATAAAATTATCACAGATACAGAACAACAACAACAGATTCAGGCCGTTGTTATAGCCTGTCACAATCCCAACCTTTGTCTTCGAACACATTGGCTGTCTTCCTCAAAACTGAGTAATTCACAAATTCATCCAAGTTACTAATGAAAAAAATTTGAAAAGGACTTGGCCAAGGGGAATCCTTGCCTCATTATACTAGTGACCTTTCTCCAAGATGATGGGAATTCATTAATCAACACTCTTTGGATCCAAATATTCTGCCAGTTCCTAGACCCCACTACCACCTGTGAAGGGTATTGAGAGGAAGTAGGCAACATTGTAAATTTTCCAGGAGCGAAGGTGTAAAAAATTTGGATTTAAGGAAAAATGGAAAATTTCAGAAGTTGAAATATTTAAAATATAGTTAAGCATATCTCTTGATCTAAAGTCACTTAGTCAATTGAAGGCATGAAAATGAGGCTCGAGACCTGTGTGATTTCATTGGTTAAATCAAACTTTTGAGGGAGGAAACCCCAACTTACCAATGCCAATATGTACCTTCTCTGTACTGTATAGACTCAGAGTTGCCTTGGGCACAGAGAGGTTAGATCGTCACACAGCATTTAGGTCAAACTTGAACTCTGATTCTGAAATCAGCTCTTTATCCAATATATCTCATTGCCTCTCAGGCATAAAAATACGTTATGGTGGGGCAGCTAGGTGGCGCAGTGAATAGAGCACTGGCCCTCGAGTCAGAAGGACTTGAGTTCAAATGTGACCTCAGACACTTAACACTTACTAGCCATGTGACCTTGGGCAAGTCACTTAACCCCAATTGCCCTGCCTTCCCCCCCCCCAAGAAAAATTTTTAAAAAGCAAAAAAAAAAATATATTATGGCTAAATAGGATTGCCCACAAAATTGCCCTCTTTCCTATGGGAGAGGGCTTTAATCTGTATACCTAAGCAGGGGACATCTGGTTTCATTCCCAGCCAGGGTACACCCCTGGACTCTTTATTCTGCAATGCTCCAGTAACCTCTTCATCCTGGAAGCCCACTCTGCCCTTTACCCCTGAGGTCTCTCTTTGATTGACTTGTTCTTCCCAGGTTGGGCACTTATGTCTTGATCCCTCTCCAGGCTGCACTCCTGACCCTCTCAGCCTTTCTCCCCTTTCCCTTTCAGTTTCTTTTTTATATGTTGTTTTCCTCCATTAGAAAATAAGCTCCTTGAGGGCAGGGGCTGTCTTTCTTTCTGCTATATTTATATTTCCAGTAGCTGACATGTAAAAAGCCTTAATAAATGTTTGTTGGCCTGTTGTTTACTTAACTTTGCCTGAGTGATCCGGATGGTCTGTTGAGGCTTTCCTGACTATGATTGAGGCAGCCTGGTGGTGCAGTGGATAGAGCTCTGGGCCTGTCATCAGGCCTGAATTCAAATCCCACCTCAGATACTTACTAGCTGCATGACCCTGGATAAGTCACTTAACTTCTATTTGCCTCAGTTTCCTCAACTCTTAAATAGGGAAAACAATAATACCTACCTCTCAGGGATATTATAAAGATTGCTTGCTAGCTCTATGACCACAGAAACGTGACTTAATCTCTGTTTGCCTCAGTTTCCTCCACTAAAAAATGAACATAATAATAACACTTACTTCTCAAGGTTGTTGTGAAGATTAATTGGGATATTTGTAAAGCACTTAGTAGAGTGCCTGGCACATAGTAGGTGCTTTATAAATGTTAGCTATAATAATAATAACTACTATTATTAATTTAATTTTATTAATATTATAGAGGGAAGCACTCAAGCCCACAGTAATGTCAAACTCAAATAGAAACAAAGGCTGCTAACTGATCACATATCGACTTAGGAAACTACGTATTGATACTGTCTGTGTTCTATTACATTTTCATGTATTTCATTAATTCCATTTTAGTCTAGGGAGGTTTTTGGTCCCAGTGCAGCCTCTTGGCTTCGTATTGGACCTCTTTGCTCTAGCACGGTGCAAAGGGCACTAGCTTGAGAATAGACGGAAGCGAGGAGACCCGGGTTCTAGTTCTGGCTGTGCCACTCACCATTTACTTGAATAGCTGTTTGCTGACACGGTTCGCTAAGTGGTGTAAAGGGTCACTTGGATCAGAAAAGACCCACATTCCTAAAAAGAGAATCATAAAATCATGGAGATCTCATAGCAGGGCAGTGCTAGAGAATGATTAGAACTTAGTCTCAACATCTTCTTTGATGTTCTCTCTCTTGTACGATGATGCTGCCAGCACACTGCACACCTACAGGCCCATTGAAACTCGTAAGAAGAACCTGGGAAATAATGTTTAGGAGGCAGTGTGGTTAAAGTGATGGTCTTCAATTCAGGAAGGCCTGAGTTCAAGTCCGACCTCAGACACTTACTAGCACTGTGGCCCTGTCTCAGTTTCCTGATCTGTAAAATGAACTGGAGAAGGAAATGGCAAATCACGCCAGCATCTTTGCCAAGAAAACCCCATAGACAGGGTGGTCCATGGGATCATGAAGAGTCAGACACAACTAAATGACTGAATAAGAACACAAGAGGCTGACCTTCTTTTCCTTCCCTTCCTATCCTGCAATACCCCACTCCCAAGGGAAGAGGTAGGCAGCAAGGGAGGTTAGACGGATAGCGTGAAGGCTTTAGATTTTAAAATGGAAAACATTAATTCACAATAGAAAATAAAATTTATTTTTAAAAAACCTCTGGAAAATTCTGGGGTTGAGTAGACTTGTTAAATTTTCTCCAGATGGAAAGAACATGAAAAATATCAGGTTAGAAAACAGAGAGTTATCTGTGTACTTTGAAGACCTGTGATTTCATCCTTGCTCCAGTACCAAACCTCAGTGACCAGCCCTCGTTAGCTCCTACGGCCAGTTTTTGGGTGACAGGCCTTTCCACCTTTGGATCACAAGTTTAAAGCTGGAGGGAACCTGAAAAGTCACCTTGCACAATACCCCCCTCTTCACTTTAGGGCTCCAAAGAAATTCAGTAGCTTTTCCATCACACAGGCAGGAAGTGACTGTGCTAGATTTGAGTCCAGGACTCCTGATTACAGATCCCATATTCTTCCCAATGTGTCATATTCCTTCCTATCAGCTAGGCTAGTCTTCAGAGAAGACACAGAGTTCATTGCAAAGATTATGCTCAAAGCCTTTATATCTCGGTAGGACCTGCCAGAACCTCTAATGTGCTGGGATTGGCTCTGACAACTCAGGATCTCTTCTGTGTCATGATAAGGTGTCAGAATGGGACTTTAGTGGACAAATTAACAGAGATTCTAAATTGATATCAAAGTGATGCTACCAAGGGCAATCACTGTCTGTCTGTGGGGCTGGCAAAACTAATGTGCTATTAATAGTGCTTTCTCCACTTAATGCACATGGAAGTTAAATTTTTAATTGGAAACAGTTATCAAATAGGTACTTAGTGCCTATTACATGAAGGAGATATAAATAAATCGATTGCTAAAGTATTTGTTAAGTGCTTACTATGTACCTTGGCAGGACTATGCTAAGAGATAAGACTGCCAACTCAAGCAAGCAAGACAATCCCTACCCTCTAGATGCTTATATTCTAATGGCATAAACAACACACAAAGGAGATCTGGAAAGGCTTTAGGTTGGAAATGGGTTGTAATAAGTAGTTTGGAAGCTGGGGAAAGAAGTACCAAAGAGACCCCAGGCTGCAATAAGAGTGGGGTCAGGGAGAGAGAAATTATGGCATCTGATAGCTTCCTATTTTAACTAATTATGCTAGCTAACTATATAGCAAACTCAATTGCTTCCATAATGAAAGACTGAAAATTGTGTCAGTATTTTCTGAGTATTGATGCACCAAAGATTCAGTCTCCCCATCTTTGGTATGGCCTTAGCAGGGTGTACTACAAGGAGTATAAAATAGAGTCTCTGCCTGCAGGATACTTAGTGTCTCATGGAGTGATATGTTCTAGCTATTGACTTGCCTATGGAATCTGTAGGCATGCTGTCACTGTGGCCATGGAGAATGCCCCAACCAGGATCCATGTACCAACCACAAAGAAGAACAATGCAGGAGTTGAGAAGAGGGGGCCATCTCATTTGGCCCTGGTAGAACCCGAGTCTTCCAAAGGCATGACTATCATTTAAGTCTATTCCCTACCTAAGGTCCTGCCTGCATAGCTAAAGCCAAAGCTTGAATGACAGGAATTACTAGAATTCACAGCATGGCAGCTAGGCTGCTTGCTCTTACAATCCTTTTTGTGGGTGGGTAATAAGTCTTTCCCTAATTCCTGGTCACTGACCCCAAGTGGCTCTTTGGTAGGACATGGACCTGTGGCTCACCTCTCACTGCTTCCACAAAGTGGAATTGAAATAGCTCAAAAGAAACCCAAGATGAGCAAATTTAGAGAATCCACCTCAAATGTTTACAATGACTATTTGTGCCCGACCTGTGGTAGAACATTCCGATCTCAGATTGCTCTGATCAGCCATAGTTGGATGCAGTCATTTTGGTCCTCAATGATAACAAAGGACAGCAAGTACCACTTAATTAACTTGACCACTTGATAAAACAAAGACTTAGGTCCCTTAGGTTTCTTCAACTACTGTCCAGCCCCAGACAATTACTCAATAAATGCTTAGTAAGAGATTTTGAGACCTGAGGAAGACTTTAACTTAAAAACACCAACGTCTCCCCCTGCATCTGGGGCCATTGCCAGTCATCCTGACCTATGTCTTGCCACTGGACCCCAGTGACTCAGGAGGAGAGAGTGAGGCTGATGACTTTGTACAGCTCTGCCTCACTTAAACCAATTCACTTGTAAGTTAAGACATCACCCTGCTGATGTCATTGGTCCTCTTTAAGAATGAGATTTATCACATGTCCAACCCAGTGCTAGCACCAGGGTGGGGAATACAAACAACCCAGTCCTTGTCCTCAAGGAGCAGACAGTCTAGTTGGGGAGGTAAAGAATAAATGAACAAAAACTTGAAAAGTCATAAGAAACATCAGTGTATGGGATATCAAAGATAGAGCACAGGCCTTTATTTGCCTAATGAGTGCTATACACAATCTGTTTTTTTTTAAATTTTTGTTGCAGACCTGTTATTTCATTGGTATGGAGCTTCCCAGTGAAGAAACCAAGTTAAACAGGCAACCATTCTTCAATTTATAGTCGTAGAGAGTTGCCTGAGGCACTGAAATATTAAGTGACTTGCCCAGGGTCATGCCAACAGTATGTGTCTTAAATAGGACTCATATCAAAGTCAGTGTCTGAAGCTGACTTTCAGCCACTGTGCCTTACACACATACATGTGCACACACACACAATTATTGGAGAAAAGCAACTTCATGAAGGATTTAGGATGGAGCTGAGCCATACAAAATTGGGTAGAATTTCAATAGAACATTCCAAGCAAGGTAGATGACATAACCAAAGGTAAGAAGGATGTTAATGGTCACAACATTCCCCTTTCCTTGACTGAATGGGGAACTCTCATTTGTGCCGGGAGAAGAAAATACCTCCAGATCAATCATTCAATCAATAAATCACCAAGCATTTATCAACCTTCTACTCTGTGCCATGTAATGTGCTAGTGACTAGGGATGGTCTGGAGACTGGAGTCTCCCTGGGAGAAGAACATGTACCTATGCACTTAGAGACAAAATAGACAGCAAGCAATTTGGGGAGAACATAACTAGCAACTGCGGAGGGGAAGATGGAATCAGGAAAGGCTTTAAATATAAAGTGGAGCTTCAGTTAAGCATTCAAATAAAATAGGAATCCTGAGAGATGTAGTCTGTGTGAGAGGTGAAAGAGGTATGAGGAAGACTGGTTTGGCTGACACTAGTGTGCCTGGAGAGGCATAAACTTTGATAAAACTGGAAAAGTAGATTGGAATTAGGTTGCAAATAGCTTCATATGTCCAGGAGAAGATTTTATATTTGATTCTGGAGATAATAGGGAAACACTAGACTTTATTGAGTAGAGAAGAGATAAGGTCAGAACTGGATTTAGGAAAATTCTTTTGACAACTATGCAGAGGGTAGGTTGGAGTGGGGAGAGATTTGAGACTGGGAGCCCCATGAAGAAGCTATTACAACAGGCCTAAATCAGGGTGTGGGGAGAGCTAGCCAGGAATAGATATCCGGCCCAAGATCTCCAAAGGAACTATGACTGTAAGATAGAGACAAAATTAATCAGCTGGTAGACACCTAACCAATTGCTATCACTCATGGGTACTTCATGAATGATCTCATCAGATCTCCTGGCTCATTATAGACACATGGAACATCTTCTTCGTAGTATTTTGAATATTGGACATTTTTAAGGCTTTTGACAGAATTTACTGATTGATTCAGAGATAACGAAAGGGAAAAGCATTGGATGATTCCTAAGGATTCTGCCCATCTCTGAGATTCTGAAGCTTGCTGCTTAAAATCTACCCAAATCATAACTGTGTTTTTTGCCAGCTGGTCTTAGGAGAACATGCCTCCTATTGCTGAGGAAGGAATCCCACCCACCATCTGCTTGGAAAGCAAGGACCATAGCAATTGTTTCTATTTCAGCTTTCCTTGTGGGGCTGCCCCGATATGTGGGCAGTGCCAATACTGAACTCTGTGGGATTTGAAGGTCACGAGAAAAAAAAACCTCTCTGCCTCAGACTACTTTGTTCCATCAGCCCACTACCTTGTACAAAATCCTCTCATTAGTTATTCTTTTAGGTAAAGACTCTCATTTAAATGCAAATTAATGCTGAGTAAATGGAGTAAATTTTGAGTCATTTTGAGTGGATAGCATAAATTAAGTCAAACTAACACATTTAATACAGACCTGCTATGTAGAAAGTACTGTAAGGGATACAAAGATGTCTAAGACATCTGAAAAAACTATGGGTTAAATTGGACAGACAAAGACAAAAAATGAGAGGCAGTATGAGGTAGCAGAGAACCTGGGAGTTAGCAGCAGCCCTGGATTTGAATTCTGCCTCTGACATTTACTGCCTGTGTGGCCATAGGCTTAGTTAATCCAAATCTTTATTTTTCATCTTTAAAATGAAGATAATAATACTTTTAGTACATATATCATGGATTGCCATGAGGATCAAATGAGATGATGTAGGGAGAGCATGCTGTAAACCTTAGAGCTCTACAGAAACATCAGCTATTAGCATTTTTGTTCCTGACCTATAATTTCACTGATGGAGAGAATTCCTGGTAAGGAAACTCCTGCTGCCAATGTAAATCAGCACCTGCTCTGCAGCATATGCTTCCAGAGAGTTGCGCAGGGCACTTACTGAGAGGTTAAGTGACTTTACCAAGGTCACATAGGCAGTATGTGTTAGAAACCAGATCTATCTGCTAGCCATGCTGTCTCTAATATTTTCGACTTCCTCCTCCTTCTCCTCCTCCTCCTTCTCCTTCTCTTCCTTCTCTTCCTCCTTCTCCTCCTCTACCTCCTTACTTCTTTCTCCTCCTCTACCTTCTCCTTTCCTCCTTCTCCTCTTCCTCCTCCTCCTTTTCTTCCTCCTCCTCCTCCTCCTCCTCTACTTTCTCCTCTTCCTCTACCTTCTCCTTCTCTTCCTCCTCCTCTTCCTCCTCTTCTTCTTCCCCCTCTTCCTTCTCCTCCTCTTCCTCTTCTTCCTCTTCCTCCTCCTCTCTCCTCTTTTTCATCACCATTATTGTCCTCCTCATCACTGTAACCACTACAATTACAAACTTTCTGAAGAAGTCATAAAGTGTCAGTTGCTCGATGAGTATCTCCCCAAGGAGAGAGGGCCTAATGGAAAGCATGTTGGAGTTAGAGGCAACTTGATATGAATTCCATCTCTGAGGAAGTCACTTAACCCCTCTGAGCCTCAGTTTCCTTATCTCTAAAAACAGAGATAATGTTTATGCCACCTACCTAACTTACAAGGTTGTGTGGAAAGTGCCTTGTAGATCTTCTAGGACTATAAAAATGTGAGCTATTATTATAAAGCACTAAGCCCATTAACATCCATTAACACCTTATCTCAAATTTCCCAAAGGAGTGAGGCACACACATTGGGTCAGATTTGTTGGAGAGAATGTGGGAGAGAGAGTTTAGGGGTGGGGTTGGGTTAATAACTGGAAACAAATGACAAATGTTCCCTGAAGTGAATTAAAGGAACTGAACTGGATGATCCCTAAGTTTCTTCATGCTAATCATAGGATTTGAAAGGAATCGGGAGGACAGGCTTGAGTAGGACAAATGAGGGGAGGGCAGCTAGCAGCTGTTCTATGGGAAGGAAGCTGCCAGAGAGAGAAAAGAAACACACCAGAGGATGGATGGAAGAGAGCCCAGGACAAAGTCATCCTTCTTGATAGTTGGGCCTAGTGGGGGCCTTCCCTCCCTGCTATATCAGAGCATACCTTGCTCTGAGTATCTGTGGCCTTGGGCCTTTTGCCCCGCCTAAGACTAACTATCCCTGGGGCTGGTCGGGGTGGAGTGGGGGCGCGAGGGCATCAAAGCTAGACGATGCCCCTGGAGTGGCCACAAACTGCTATTTCCACAGAAGGCCACATTGAAAGCTGAAAGAGGCTGGATATGAAATTTAAGTGACGGCAACATTCTCCTCTTCTGAAGGCACAGGAGGGCCTGTGTGATATGAAAATAGCTTACTTGCTGGATTTCAACAGGAAGTCTATTTCAGGACGGGGAGGAGGACTTTTTAACCTTCAGTCTTGGAAATGATTGGTGGGGATGATCTCACTCTGTGGCTATCAGTGCCCTGAGGTGCTGGGTACCCTGTGATCGTCAGTCACTGGTTGGGTCAGACATATGCCTTCACTAATTTAATGTTTCTCCCAAAGGTTAGAAGAGTGGCAGGTTTGGGGAAGGCATGGTGGTCAAGGCTGGGCCTGCAGCTCTGGACTGCAGAGCTGGCTCATGATGGGGTTGCTTGGGTAAGATGCCATGCTTTGAATGATGGGCAAACAGTGCAATATGGTAAAAAGAACACTGCAGTAGGGGTCAGGAGTCCTCAGTGTGGTTTAGTGGAAAGAAAGCGAAATCTGAAGTCAGAAGACCTGTGTTCAGTGATTTGGGGCAGTAAAGTACATTGGAAAGAACACTGGACTTAGAATGTTGAACTTTGCATTCATGAGACTTCTCCCAATGGTCTTTTATGTCTATCATTCCATTTGACCCTAACCCTGTGGCTCCAGCATTTACTACCTGTGTGACACTGAGCAAGGATTGTGGCCTCTGAGCCATTTCTTCACCTGTAAAATGAGTGGGTTAGACAAGGTAGCCATTGGGATCTTTCCAGTTCTGGGTCTATGGTTACGTGAGGTGACTATGAACAGACACATAACAGGACCTTGGCCTCTCTGGTCCTCAGCTTCCTCCTCTTTAAACTGAGAATGTTGGAGTAGATGATCTTGAAGGACCCATCTAGGTCAAGATCTCATAATAACAATAATAATAATAATAATTTCTCCTCTTGTCTTTGCCACTGAAATCCTGGGTAGATCATTTAAGTTGTCATTAGTTGGGGCTGGAGAGGGGGAAGGAGGTGCAGGTTGGCATAAGGGGAAAGCATAGAAGTAGGTTATGTTACTTTAATCAGAGACACACGGAGAATACAGGACCTGCCGAATATTTTATTGAAGTATTGACTCAGAGCTATTTTCTGGGCCTTGGTTTTGTCTTGTGTAAAAAAGAATGAGTTGGAAAAAATTTCACAGAATATTAGCATCAGAAGCAACTTCAGAGGCTATCTACTCTGGTGCTTCTTAAACTGTGAGTCGTGAAAAATTTATCGACAGCAAAAGGTTTCTGAATGTGCAATGACCAAAAATTAACTAAAAATCAAACACCTAATGAGTCTGAGATGTTTCTGGCAGTGCTTGCCCATCTGACAGCCTTGGTTCTGAACACAAAACATGAGCATTTGCACTATGTATGCCCTCAGGCCACATATCACTGAAGGAGGCTTCCCTAGTGGCTAAAATGGGGTCACAAGTGGAAAAAGTTTAAGAAGTCCTGAAGTCTCACCTGTATTGGAATAGAAATACAGCTATCCCTTCCACATTGTCAGTATTAGGGTGCAACACCTCCCATGATCTGGAAAATCCCCACAAAATTTTTTTGTCCTCCCTTCGGATAAGAGAAGACGTCTGAATTTTTTCTTTTTTCTTTCATGGAATGTTTATAGTACCTTGTTATAAAATTTGAGTTAAATATTTGATCATCAGCTTTGTGTTTTCTGCTGGCCTTTGAGTCTCATCTGCAGCTTCCACAAAAAATTCCCATTTAATTTCTTTTGCTGACCCACAACATATTGAAACTATAATGGAAAAAGTTGAGATGTAGAAGGGATAACTGTACCCTTGACAATATTCTTGGTAAGTCATTATTCAGTCTTTGCTTGAAGAACTCTAGTAATAGGAAACCTACCATCTCCCAAAGCAACCTATTCCATTTTGGACTATCTCTAATTGTTAGGAAGTTTTTGTGGCTCTTGTTTGGTTTCTGGTTTTTTCTTAAAGCCTGGACTCCCTATCTCACCCGACCTGGAAGTGTAATGGCCACTCACTGGTGAATCCCAATGCTCATCAACATGGAAGCTTTGTCCTGCTCTGTTTCCAGTCTGGACACATTTGCCCCTCCTTAGTTAGCCTGTGACCTCCCAGGAACCAAGGCCTCACTATACTGGTGCCAAACTTAGTGTGGATAGCTGATGGGTTCTGGCACTACTTCATCTCAGAACTCCTGAGCTCAAGGGATCGACCAGCCTTAGCTTCCTCCTTTCACATCTCCCAGCAGAAATTACAGGTGTGAATCACTGCACCCAAAGGAAATTTATTCTTTAATCAAAACCAAATCCACCTCTTCCTTGCTCCTGATTGTGCTTTTTTGGGGGAGAGAGGGAAGGCTAAGCAAGACAAACCTATTTTTTCTTCCTAAGGGCAACCCTTTAAATACTTAAGGATGGTATTCTGACACTCCTCCCTCAAGTCTTCTCTTCTCCAGCTTAAATATTCCTATTTTCTTCCATTGGTCTTCATATGGTATGAATTTGAGGCCCCTAAGTATCCTCTGAATATTCTCCAGTTTCTCAGTGCCCTGAAAAACATGAGGCCCACAACCAAGTACAAAACCACAGACATAGCACGAGCAGGGTAGAGTACGGCTGGACTCTTGCTTCCCTCTTCTGGACACCAGGCCTCTCTTAATTCCGCCTAAGATTTCAGTCATTGTTCTGGCTGCCATTTTGCCACATTAACTCACATTGAACCTCAGTTCTCCCAAACCACAGATCTTTTTCAGACAATTGTGAAAGTCATGTACTTCCCCCAGCCTGTATTGAAGCAGTTGATTTTTTTAAACCCAGGTATAGGACTTATATTTGTCCATATTAAAATGTATGTAGAGAGGCAACATGGAATAGTGACCAGGGGGCTGGCCCTGGAGGCAGAAGGACCTGGGGTCAAATAAAATGACCCTAGCAACCACTGGCAAGTCACTAAACCTCCCACTACCCCCAGATAATTCTCTTGGTTGTGGAGTTGGGATCTATTTTTCCCCAGGCCAATGAAATCACTGGTTTGGATGAAAATACATCTTAATAAGTGAAATTTAGTAGTATTAGTAGCAGTATTTAGTAGTAGTTTAGTAGTAGTAGTAGAAGTAGTTTAGTAGCATCTGCCTACTTTTTCTTAGATCCCAAAGCAGTGCCCTTTTGACATTAAAATTCCTGGTTTGTAATCTTTTCAAGCATTTTCATATATATGAAAATATATGTAAAATACATAAAAATACATATGTACATATAATTTTATATATGCGTACATACAAACACATATACAATTTTATTGGGTCCTCTTAACAGCCCTGTGAGGTGGACAGATAAGTATTATTATCCCTAGTAGGACTCCTGAGGCTGAGAGAGGTTAAAAGACCTCACCAAGGTCACGCAGGGACAGAACTTTGACTCCGACTCAGGTCTCCTGATCCCTGCTTCAGGGAATTTTTCCCCTGTGTGAAGGCCTTCTTCTTCATTTCTTAGCCAGTGCCTCCCTACTTAGTGACTTTCCTCTCCCGGGAAAGCAAAGGAAGAGATGATTGTTCTCCAAACTTCAAAAGTCTTTTCTTTTTTTTTTTTTTTGGTTTCTTCTTAGCAGAGGGTCTTAAGAAGGAACCTCAGAAGGGGAGTAGGATGGAAAGTTTTTGAAAACCATCAGACTTAGAGTAGAAAATATTCCCAGGCCTGGCTAAGCTCCCTACAGAACGGTTCATTCATATCAATATCCTAGACTCTGGGAAGCCTTTAATAATACTTTATGGGAACCCCCTATGAATTACTTGTCTTGTAACTTTGGGCCCTGTGTTCTAGTCACGTCATCAGAAGGGAGGACGGGGTCCACATGCTATCTTAATTTTGTAAATTCCCTGGTACTGAGGCTCTGTACACATTAGACACACAATAAGCATATTTCAATTTGTGAGGTGTCAGCAGCACAAATGCGTCTCTGACCACTGAAGATGGAACATGAACTTGCAAAGTGGCTGAGATTAGGTGTGGATGTGGGAAAGCTTCTTTGGCTTTGGCCTTCAGGGCACACCAGCTTCTGAGGAATGCTGCTCCCTCTCTTTTTAGCTCCACATCACCAGAAAGGCCAAACCACAGAGTCTGTGGTGGCAGGGGTGGGGTCCCTTAGGAGAAGCAAGGCCTGAGGGAAGAAGGGAAGGCCAGGAGGGGCCTTACACCAATCAGGCCTCTCTGAGTCCCAGCCAAACACTTGGCCACGTGGGATTGCATTTTCCTGCAGGAAACCTAATCGTATTTCAGGAATGCAGAAAAGGAAGAGGCTATATAGAGAAGGGGCTTTACAGGCCTCTTTTGTCATAGAATCTCAGAGCTGGAAGGGCCCTTGAGAATGGGAGTTCCTTGCAGCCTGGCCAGCGCTTCTGCTTTCTTTGTATACCCAATGCTAAGCATAATGCTTGGCACATAGTAAGTACTTATATAAATACTTATGGATTGACTGACTGCCCTTAGATGTCATCTATTCCAAATGCTACCTGAGCAGCAATCCCCTCTGAAACATCCAGTAAGTCACTAAAATTAACTTTCATCAAGTCGCCTCTTCCATCTCCAATCCATCCTCCAAGCTGATATTTCTACATCACAGTGCCGCTCTCCTGCTCTTGAGAAGCTTGCTGCATTTTCTGTTACCTTTAAATAAATAGAAGCTCCTTTGTTTGTCATTTGAAGCCTTTCATAATCTGACTTCAATTTATCTTTCCAGACTGATTATACATCCCTCTCTCTAGTACAGGGCCAGCTAGGTAATGCAGTAGATAGACTGTAGGGCCTGGAGTGAGGAAGACTCATCTCCCTGAGTTCAAATCTGGCCTCAGACACTTACTAGCTGTGTGACCCTGGGCAAGTCACTCAACCCTGTTTGCCTCAGTTTCCTCATCTGTAAAATGAGCTGGAGAAGGAAACGGCAAATCACTCCAGTATCTTTGCCAAGAAAACCCCAAATGGGGTCCCAAAGAGTTGGACATGGCTGAAAAATGACTGAACAACAACCCTTTTATATATTCTACATTCTACCCTACCTGGCTTATGTGATGTGTTACATACATGACATTCTATCTCCTTTCTCCTTGCATTTGTCCTTGCCTGGAATGCCCTCTCCTGTCATCTCAATTTCTTGGAGTCTTTCTTCAATGATCACTTTTTGTCACTCCCTACAAGAAGCCTTCCCTGATTCTTCCTGTTGTTAGTCTCCCACCCCGTCATTTTGTATTTACTTTGCATACATTTTGTATTTTCCCATATGTGATCCTTTCATATCCTCCCAATAAATTAGAAACTCTTTGAGGGCAGGGGCTGCTTTATTTTGTCTTTATAGTATTAGGCATGGCACAGTGTCTGGCACAAAATAAGCATGAGTGAATGCTTGATAAATCAAATTTAATTGTATCCTCAATAAATGGTTCTCTAGATTCTGCTTGAAGAGGATGTCTGATGGTGTCTAACTCCGAAGATAACCTTTCTACTTTGAGACAGTTCTGCTGATAAGACAGTTTTCCATAGGTGAACCTCAAATTCCTCTCTCTGTATCTCCTACCCTCTATTTTTTGTGCTTCCCTCTGGAGCCAAGCAGAGCAACCCTCGCCCTTCCTCTATTTGAGAGAAGAAAATACTGATGCAAGTCTAAGAGGGGATCCTTGGGTCTCCTTGGGAGAGTTGGGTACTGGGGTGCCTGTGGTCACTGCCCCTACTTTGAGAGTAACTAGAATCCAGATGGAGAGTCTCCACTCCTCTCCATTACATTCGAATGTTTCTTGTTGTTGGGTATTTGATCCTGTATTCAGTTCTTGTTGGGTTATTGGGTGATGGGAGAGCACTACCATGTTCTTTGATCAGATGACAAAAAAAGTGATTTGTCATTGCAACCCAAAGCGTATAAAGGGCAAATCGAAATCCAAGGACTGTGGGATAGTACCGGATAACTACTTCATGAGCATTAGAGCATCAGATCAAAGCTTGTTAGAAGAAAATGATTGTCTTTTCATTTTTATTTTTGTATATCCACAACTTCCCATATTTTCCATTTTCCAGGGAACTATCCCTTGTAACAAATAATAAAAAAGGGACAAAAAATATATATCTTAGAAAATTTAACCCGCACATTAGCCAAGTGTACCCAAAGTCATATGCATTTTTAAGCTGCTAAAAACCACATTAAGGCTTTTGGGATACCTTGGATGCCACGTTTCATATTCATAGCCCCCTTACCTCCCCTCACACTCACACAAAGAAGAGTGGAAGATACATTTCTCTTTTCTGTGCTCAAGGTTAGTCATTATAATTGTACAGAATTCAGTTTGGGGCTTTTGTATATGTGTGTGTGTGTGTATACATATTATGTATATAATAGTAGTCATCTCAAACGAGACAATGTATGTAAAACACACTTTGCAAATCTTAACTGGCTAGAAATGTAACTATTTTGTTAGCTATTTCTATTGTTTTTTTTTCCAAGTTCTGCTTACTTTACTTTGTCTCAGTTCATGTGAATTTTTCCATGTTTCTCTGAATTCTTCATATTCACCTATCTTTAGAGCACACTAATATTTCATTCTAATCATATACCACAATCGGTTTAGCTGTTATTCTCCAATCAAAAATAATCTACTTTGGTTCCAGCTCTTTGCTACTACAAAAAAGTGCTGCCATTAATATTTTTGTGTGTACAGAAGAATTTCAAAGCTCTCCTATTTCCCCAACTTTCCAAAATGAATTTGCCTATACCCAGAGTCTCTCTGGCTAATCCTTCTACTCAGCAGGAGTGAAGAGAACTAACATGTTGTGGGATGAGGAAACAAGTCCAGGAAAGGCATGTGCACAGTGACACAGATTTATACATTATTTTTATTGCAATCATTATCCAAACAATAGCACTGCAGATCTTCCTACTCTGGAAGGATTCTCCAGCTGTTCTTCATTACCACATGGACTTACTTTGGAATTTTCATCTGGTTTCTGCACTACCCACTACCAAGAAGTAAACTTGGCCCAATCTTTAAACCACCAAAGACAGAAATACAGAGGAATCTATTGCCTTCGTAACGGAGGATTCTGTTTATTTGTAAATCATCATCAGTGTGTGCAGCCTGGCAAAGTAGCTGCCTTCTCCCAGGGGGCTGCTCTGATAGAGTTCCCAAAAATGTAAACTGACTTCACCCATGGCTCCTTACACAAACTCTAGAGATGAGCGTTCATTTGCCTGATAGTCCTCTTGCCCTTGGAAAGGCGCAGAAAGCAGAAAACCCTCCATCCATCCTTCTCCCTGAATTTTTCTTGATCCAAACAAATTCATAGTTGGAGCCGAGAACTCTCCCATAGTTGGCAGACCACCACAGATGCTGGCTCTGAAACACTGAATTCTAACGCTAGAAAAGGGCCTCGGAGATGACCCGGGAACATAGATTTGGAGTTGGAAGGGAAAAGAGAGGTCATCCAGCCCAATCCTCTCCCCTCGTGTTATAGATGGGGACACTGTGGCCCAGAAAAGTAAAGCAATTTGCCCAATGTCACACAGGTAAGCTAGTGACAGAAGCAGGGAGATTGGAACCCTGATTCTCCAACCCCAAATAGGATATTTGTACCATAGCTTGGATCAGGGGTTCTTAACTTTTCTGTGTGTCGTGGATCCCTCTGGTAGTCTGGTGAAGTCTATGGGATCTTTCTAAAATAATATTTTTAATGCATAAAATAAAATGCATAGGATTTCAAAGGAAACCAATTATATTGACAAAACTACTAAAATGCCTTAAAGAATCAGATAAGCAAA
>CM053581.1:291045224-291060610 GCA_028627135.1 Pseudochirops cupreus
GTTGACCTCTTTTATTAATCACATGCTACTTTTGAAACATCACAAACAAAATTTTTTTTACTAATGCTTATTATGACCTAGGCACTGTGGGATACAGATGATGGTGAAACAGTTTCTGCCCTCAAGGGATATATAATCTAGCTGGGAGAGACACCATGTTCATATGTTGGTATATACAAAATTGACATAAATAGAGGCTGATTTTCTTCATGGGGGAGGAGGAGAGATAGCAGCTGGAGGGGAGATCAGGAAGGTCTTCATGTAGAAAGCAGCATTTGAGCTGAGCCTTGAAGGAATCTAAAGACAGAGATAAAGAGAGAGTGCAATTGAGGCTGGGGGACAGTCAATTCAAAGGCATACAGAAAGGAGATGGAGGGTGGTATATGAAAAATATCACAAAGGCCAGGGTAATCATGATGTACTGAAGGGAGTACTGTGTTTGCTGTTGTGGTTCATCCTTCATTTTAGAAGAGGACCGGCGTCCTCTGATGTCTTGACTTGCAATGAATAGGATTTAAGTGAGGCAGAGCTGTGCAAGGTCATCAGCCCCACTCTCTCCTCCAGAATCACTGGGGTCCAGTGACAAGACATAGGTCGAGATGCCTGGTGATGGTCCCAGGTGCAGTGGGAGACCTTGATCTTTTTAAGCTAAGATCTCTCCCAGGTCTCAGTTTGTCCAAGGCAGGTCCCCTTCAGTTGTTAAAGTCTAGGTAAGATATAATAAGGTTGCAAAGGTGGGTTGGGGGGACTGTTAGCAGAGATCTTCTCGCGGAAGCCCAAGAACCACTTCTTGGCACTCTGGAGCAGGTTGCTAGTCAGGTCTGCATAAAACAAGGTCACCTTTGAGGTCCTATCCAGCTGTATTTTCTCCTCATGCTCCTCTTCCCTGGTTCCTGTTTCTCCTACTTCTGGTTTCAATGAGTCAATCTACAAGCATTTGTTAATCATATGCTATGTGACAGGCTATGTACTAGCTGCTGGAGTGGGAATGACAAAAGAAATGACGTTCCTACCCTCAGGAAACTTATAATCTATGGGCCAACACCATGTTCAAATACATGATGATTCACCTTACATGCAAAGGCGAGGGTCTAGCAGGTAGGGAAGGGAATTGGGAAAGACTTGTGGAAGTTTGACCTTGTCATTATTTTTGTTCTTGGCGAGGCAATGGGGTTAAGTGACTTACCCAGGGTCATATAGCTGGTAAGTGTCTGTCAAGTGTCTGAAGCTGGATTTGAACTCAGGACCTCCTGACTGCAGGGTTGGTGCTCTATCCACTGTACCACCTAGCTGCCCTGACCTTGTTCTTTTCTTTGCCTCCCATGGCCATCCCCAGGAGCCTTGGGTGAGTCTTTGCAAAGTAGAACAGCCTGACATAGAGAATGTACTTTAGCAATCCATATACAATCTGAACTGGTCAAAACTGATCTAGGACATGACCAGGCAGGTTCTTGTATTTGCATTTAATTGTAAACTGTAAGCAGTTTGTGGGCAGGGGTCACATCTTACTCACCTTTGTCTCCCCCACAGAACCTGGCATACAGCTGGGTGCATAGGAGGTAGCATCAAAGACACCAGAAGGGACAGAGGAGGAAGCTGTAAGCCAGCCAGATTCAGTGTCTTACCCAAGGTCAAAGAGGCAAAGAGTGTCAGAGTCAGGATTTTTAACCCAGGCCTTCTGACTACAAAGTTAGTACACCTCCTGTGCCGCTGTGGCTTTGTCCTTGTTTGCTGAATCAACAGTAGATGTTTTCTGAATGAATGACCCACCAACTGACTTTTTTGGGGGGGTGAGCTCTTCCTTTTCTTTTCCTTCCTATTTACCCCACTGTTGATCTGAGGCTGATAGCAATTCTAAGGAAGAAGGGATAGAGACTGGGACCTGGGATTTCACTGGTATTAGAAACTCCTACCAATGCAGGGTCATCCCTTCTCTGCAAGTTATAGTCTTAGAGAGTCTCCTGGAACACTGAAAAGTTAAATGACTTGCCCAGGGTCACACAGCCGGGGTGTATCAAAGGTGGAACTAGAACTCAGGTTTTAATGGTTCTCAGATGAGCTCTCTATTCCCAGTACTATGCTGCCTTTGAGGCTCGATTCCTTCAAGAATCTGAAGGGGGAAGACAGGGGCTTTTCTCTTCTCTCTGCCCTTATAGACCCCAACTTGCACTTACACTCCTTTTTATATAACAAAAATAAAACATAGCACTTAAATGATACTTCTAATGCTGTCCACATCTTGATGTCTTCCACATCCCTTGACCCACCTGACCCTCAAAATGGCCCTATGACCTGTTTGGACCTTGCTTTCTTCTTCTGTAAATGAGGAGATGATGTTTATAGTTCCTTTGAGTTCTGAGACTCTATGATTTAGGGCCACAATTCTCATAGGTGACAGTGCCATACCCATTTTATGACTAAAGAAACTGATGCAGAGACAAGTTAAATAATTTGCCTGAGGTTTCAGACTCTGTCAGTGGAAGAACCAGGGTTGGAATATAGGTCTCCAGGCCCTGAGGTCACTGGACGCCTCACTGGTCCACATTGTGCCCTGTTCTAGTCCCCAGTGATTTGGATTCAGCAGATAAAATTGGAATTGGCTGTTTTGAAAGAGAAGAAAGACTTCTGTGCGGATCAGAATGACTGCTGGGAAGTCAGAGCAACCGGCCACAGTTTGGCCCACTGTGCAGAAAGAACCATGCTGAAAACCTTTGGAAATGAAGCAAAAATGAGCCCTGGTTTTGAAAGGAGAAAGAATCTTTGGAAATAGAAATGAAAGCAATTCCATTTTAGACGTCGGCTCCAAAGTGGCCACCCAGGATCCTGCTACCTTTCTTGCTTCCCTGCTACCCCTGCTAGCTAGCTAGCCTGGGCCCTGTGCAGCCAACTCTCCCATCTACCAGCCTGCTATCCCAGGGCCGACTGCCCTGAAGGAGATAGCCTTAGGCTCCCACCCAGCGTCCTCAAGTGGGCTGGAAGGGAGCCTTGCCACCAGCATTGGGAGGCAGGCTGATAGAGCTTTAGACTAGCTGCTGCCACATTGGGTGTTCCAAGTGCTTTACATACAATATCTTATTTGGGCCCCACGATACCCCATTAGTTAAATAGATAAGGCAGGAAAAATTCCCATTTTTCAGATGAGGAAACTGGGGCTGATAGAGATTAAAACACCCGCCCATGGTCACACCGCTGGCACATGCGATGCCAGGATTCAAACCTGGATTTTCTGACCCCAAATTCAGTGGTTTTTCTCTGCTTTACTAGTAGTATCTTACTGTGGAAAGAGTGCTGAATCTGGGGTCAAAGAACCCAAATTCAAATCCTGGCTCTGGTGTTTACCACCTGTGTGACCTCGTACAAGTTAGTGAGGTTTCCTTGTCCTCTGTAGCTTCATGTGTAAAACATACGTGTGGGACCAGACGACCTCTGAGTCCCCTCCCCCTTCTGGGTCTCTAATCCTAAAGCCTCTCAGCCTTAAGACTGAAAGCTTGGTTTGGAGTCCTGACTCTCCTACTTCTTGGATGGGTGACTTTGGGTAAGTGATTTCTACTCTGTGGGTCTTAATTTCCTTCCTTATCTATAAAATAAGGTAGTTGTACTAGAAAGGCAATGTGATATAGTGGAAAGGAGTCAGAAGTCCCTGGATCTGAGTCTAGGCTCAGATACTTTCATCTATACGCCTGTGGGCAAATCACTTGACCATCCGTTTCCTCATCTGTGAAATGGGTATAAGAACGCCTCCCTCATAAAGTTGTTGTGGAGAAAACCTTTGGCGATCCTGAAAGTGCTATAGAAATATTGTTTGTTGTCACTGCTGTCCTGTGATCTCTAAGGCCCTTTTCAGCTATGATATTCTGTGCTTTAGAAGCAAAATTATAAGAGGTAAGAGGTGGAGCTGAAAGGGGAATGAGCAACAGAAGAGGTGCTCTATGAGGTATATATTGCTCAAAATATCACCTCTGAGATAAGTATTATGAGGTTGAAATTGGCATGACCCCCCCATCCCCATTTGCCTGTGTGGCAAATGAGCCATGTCACCTCTTAGCTCTGGGGATCTCTCATGGCTTCTATTCACATGAGAGTCCATAACCGAGCAGCCCAGTGTCCCAAAGTATCACGCGTGGTCAAATCTGAATCCCTCCTTACTAGGGTAGTAGATGGAACATTGTATTTGCAGTCACGAAGAACCTGGGGTCATATTCTGCCTCTGACCTTTGTGAGCTAAGTGACCATGGGTAAATCAGATAATCCTTATCTGTAAAATGAGGAAACAGGATTCTATGGCCTCTAATATCCCTTTCAGCTCTAAAATTGTGATTCTTTGATCTTCTAGGTTACTGGAGTCAGGGCAGGGATTCCAGGGGATAAAGCAAATTCATCCTCCAATCCTAGGGGTGATTATAAAGAAAAATCAATGGGGGAGTAAAGCATTTGCTTTAGCAAAGAGGTTGTGTTTGGATTCTTTTTAACGGACAGCTCCCTGACTCGGATAAGCTGATTGTTCTCATCAATGTAGGCACCAGTGCGGGACCCAGTGTGGCTGTGGGTCACAAGTCAGCCTGCCCTTTTCTGACCTGGACGATTTTCTCATCCTCTCCCATCTCACCTCCACAGAGAATCTACCTAATGTGCTTCAGGTCTTTAAATATTTGAACATTTCATGGCTTCGAGGACAACTCAGGCTGCTCACATTCTCTCTCTTTCTTGCTACTACGTGATTTGCCCACCTCCTTTCCCAGTCTTAAAATGCAGCTTGGTTTACAGAATTTCAGTGAAGCACTGTTTGACAAGAACTCGTTGATCATGCAGAGATGGCATATTGTCTTCCAATTTAATTCATGAGACACTTATTAATTACCAGTTGTTTGCAAGGCACATTCTTGGACACTGGGGATTCAGAGACAACACAAAACAAACAAAAAAACCAACCAAAACCATAATAGTCTCTACCATTGAGAAGTTTACCTATGACTGGTTGGATATGGCTTATCATGGGATCAAGGGCCTAAAGCAAAAAGGGACCTCAGAGACCATTTAGTCATTTTACAGATGAAGAAACTGAGACTAGGGAGGCTATGTGATTTGTCCAAGGTCACACGAGTAGCAGGGACAGCTAGGTGGCAAAGTGGATAGAGTATGGGTTCTGAAGTCAGGAAGACTCTTTTTCCTGAGTTCGAATATGGCTTCAGATACTTACTAACTGTGCGACCCTGGGCAAGTAACTTAACACTATTCACTGGAGAAGGAAATGGCAAACCATTCCAGTATCCTTGCCAAGAGCCCCCAAATGGGGTCACAAAGAATCAGACATGGTTAAAAAGACTGAATAACAAAACTTGACTCTAGAACCAGGGTTTTTCTCTTTGTCTCATACAACTTCATCCCAGAGATGGCATGATAAGCTCCTTCGCTTCTCTGTCCTCTGCAAGATAGTGGCCATTTTTCCCTCGAGTGCTCTGCTCAGATTCCTTGGGTTTTCCATGAAAGCAGGAAGATGTAGGGCCCAGGACTGTACAGAGTCTAATCATCTATAAGCCTTTATTTTCAGCCTGTGTCTCATCAAAATCAAACCAACAGAGAGGAATTGAAGGCCCAGCCTGTTCTTTTCCTACAGGGTCCTTTGGCAGGAAGAGCAGAAAGCAAGAAGGGCATGGGGTTTGAAGGTCCTACAATACTTGGGAACTTCTGGGCTGTCTTGGTTTTTTTTTCCTGCTGAAAGGAATTCTGTGACAGGAACACTTTCTCCCTCAGACAACAGCAGAATAGAGGAGGAGAGGAGAAGGGCCATCATGAATTAATAGGCTGAATGTTTAACTTTTCAAACTCTTTTAAACTGTGCCTTGACATCTTGACCGCTCTAGGCCAGAGAACTCAAGCTGCTGTGGGAGGAGTTGGGATCCACGGTCCCTTCAGTTCTTTCCCTGCTAAATGTCATCCCAGGTGCCTCATTGCAAACACCGATGCCTTATTATTTGTTTCCTGGTATTTGTTTTTCTAGGAATGCCCATTTTGCCGCAGGAATCTATCCGTGTGGAAGAACATCAGATGATGGGAGTAAGACGGAAGAAACAGGACTCCTGCCCTTTTCTCCATGCCCATGATTGATAAGATTTCTGTTCTGTTAAGCTTTACTGCTCTACACTGTGTGGGCCCCTCATCTAACCCTGCTATCCCATGGCAACAATACCAGGCCCTAAGGGGATGCCAAGTGATCAACCAAAAGACATTTATTAAGTGCCTACTCTATGCCTTTGCCAGTGTCTTCAATGTCTCACGATCAACTCCAAAGCTCTTTAGAGAGACCTTGAGAGTGTCTTTGTTTTACTTCTTCTGAGCTCATCGTGTGAATTCCCTGTGAAATAGTCCTTTAGGCAAATCAATGTCTGGCATTTGAACAACATGGCCAGCCCATCAGAATTGCACTCTCTGCAGTAGAATTTGAATGGTTGGTAATTCAGCTGGAGAAAGGACCTTAGTGTCCTGTACTTTATCTTGCCAGGTGATCTTCAGAATCTTCCATACTTCTTCTTCAGGGGCCTTTTTATTCTGTTAACATGTGATCCTGATGAGTGATCCTCCAGCCAAAGCAATCCCCCACTCACCTTTGTAATGAACCCTATATCTCAAGTCAAAGCCTACCTGGAATGCCCTTGCCTCACCTTGTTTCTCCACCTTTCTAGGTCTATTTATTGCTTTAAGACCTAGCTTGGAACCTCTTAATTCTAGGAAACCTCCTCCCAGCTAACCCCTCCTCCTCACTTCTTTACTCCTCTCCCATTCTGAGCCTTACTGGGGTGTGCTTACACGTGTTCACATACTGCTCTGTCTCTCCTTAAGCAAAAAGAAAACTCTTGGAAGACAGAGCTTATACCATCTTCTCATTCTGTATTCCTTTGTGCCTTCTTCCCAACCAACAATACTTAGTATAGTGCTGAACCCACAGGAGATACTCAAAAATTGCTTCTAAGATAGATGAAAACATAGGGAGCCTAATCTGTACAGTTTGTGAACAGACACCAAGATGGCCAAAACTTGGTCGTTTTTCTCTTTCCTGCTATTTTAAATAGCCCGATGCCATCATACCCACACATAAGCTTCTGGGAAAGAGACCAGAGACTGGGAAGAGTAGACTTTCTGTTGGCCCCCAAGCACTTTCATGTTCGATGAAAGTCCTAAAGACAGCTCCTTTATGCCAGGAGTCTCCAAATGGGGTCTGTGACTCTCTGGGGGCCATAGTCTGACTCCAATGCATGCATGATCAACCAATGGGGGCCTGACTGGCAATATAGGCTCCCATCTCACCCTTCCCACAATAGCCAGTCATGAGGTTCATCTCAAATATAATCCTGCTTACTCTAGAATCCTAGTTATCCCTCACTCTGCCTCCTCCTTCCACCCTTCAAGCTGCCAGCCTCCCAATGACCTCTCATGGCATTTACAACCCAGCTACTACTCCAGCTACTGGGAAAATTCCCATACTCTCTGTCTCCAGATTACCTATTGGTAGCTGCAGGTTGGCTCTGTGTTCCAGGGAGTGGCCATAAGTAAGAGTTCTACCCCCACATCCCCATTTTTATTTTGGGTGGGACACAGTGAGTTAGACTGGATGGGTAAGCATGGATGGCTTGTGTTTTTCACTGCAGACTTCATTGCATTATCTTCCGCTCCCCCCAACTCTTCTGTGTTGTGAACTTCCCTGTCACAGTGGAGGGCACCACCGTCCTTACAGTTACACTGGTTCAAATCTCGGTGACATCACTGATTCCTCATTCTTCCTCACTCCATTCATACAGTCGGTTGCTATATACTGCCTACCTGCACCTCTCTCACACATCGACTTCCTTTTCTGTATTCATGCAGCTCTTACCCTCGTTAGTCTCCCTGTCTCAAGTTTCTTCATTTCCTATCCATCTTCCATATAGCTGCCAAAGTGATGGATCTAAAGTGCAGGCTGTGACTCCTCTGCTCAATAACCTGCAGAGCCTCCCTATTGTCAATCATAATTCATCTTTATCTCATACTTTTTGAAATATCTATTACTTGAGTAAGTTTTATAGTACATGCATATAGCTTATTTATAGTACATGTATATAGTTATGGAGGCACATGTTCAAAAAATTTTGCCTTGAAGGATGCATGATCAAAAAGGCTTAGAGATCACTGCTTTATACAATCAATTACTCTTCCAAAGATGTCTACTTTCCCAATTCTGCTACTTTTGACATTTCTAGGAGAAATAATAATATTAGTAGTTAACACGCATCATAAGCACTTCAAGATTTGTAAAGTGTCTTACATACATTTTTCTCATTTAATCCTTGTAAGCCTTTGAGATGGTTGCTGTTATTATGCCTATTTTATAGATGAGGAAACTGAGGCAAACAGAGGTTAAGTGACTTGACCCGGGTTACACAGCTGGTTAGCATCTGAGGTCAAATTTGCACTCAGATCTTCCTGACCCCAGGACCAGTACTGTCTTCATCGAACCACTTATCTGTCTCTAGCCCCTTTTTGGGAAGGAAGGAAAGAAAATAGGACCTAAAGGCAGAAGAACTTTAGGTTGTCCTGAAAGGAGAACAAAGAAGAACAAAAGCTTTTCTTTGTTTGTTGTTTGTTAATTCATTTGCTTTCCCCAAGCTAAAGCCTGGGAGCCTGAGGTAACATTTTGCCCTTTTTTTTTAATTTTTGTTGATTCTTATTAAGTTAATTCACAATTTGATCATTTTAAAATTATTTAACAATAACCAAGAAAATAAAATCCCTTCCAACTAAAATCCTATGATCCTATGAGAAATCGTGGGGTAATGGGGAGAGGGACATGAGAGGGTCTCTGCACCAGGGCAGAGAAGAAAATCTCTTCTCGGTCTCCAGCTGCCCACTGTATAGCCCTTTGTGCTACTATGTCAGCTAATGGAACAGCAGATGTCATGTCCCTTCACAAGAGTTTAACTTTGTTTTGGGTTTCTTTTTTTTAGTCCTACCACTATGCTATTTTAAAAATACTTTTTCATGGCACTGAGCCCAACTTTCCAATGCAGAGAGGACTGAGGGGTATTTTTACACCACCTGGGTGGACATGTGCCAACATGTGCAAAGAATGAATACTGGTCAGGTGCCCCAGCAGCTGCTGCACGCTGAGAGGTAGTGTGCTAAGCACAAACAGGTTGTGCAGGAGAAAGCTTTTAAAGACGCACTGAAACACCTCTGCCAAGAATGGGGTTACCAATGATCCTTTGGGAAAAGAAGATCGTTGTCATATACCATTTACTGTGTCATTCTCAGCAATAACGACTGCACCATCTAATCAAAGAATAGTATTTGTAGCTGCTTAGAATTAGAGATTCTTCAAGTTGAAATAGACCTCAGGGATCCTCTTAAGCATGCATCGTATATCCAACATCGCCAAGCAGGACTGAATTGATAATGAATTTATGCAATCATGAAATGGGAGCAGACACACCCAGTTCTTTGGATACTCACTAGGAAAGACCACAGTGGCAGTGGGAAACAGGGCTGTAATCACTCTTTGAAAAAGCACAGATTGTGCTATAAGAAGTGAAGAGGGGGTGGTTTCAGAAAATGTGGCAAGACCTATATGAACTGATACAAAGTGAAGTGAGAAGAACCAGGAGATCATTGTGCACAGTAACAGCAACGTTGTAATGATGATCAACTGTGAAAGACTTGGCTACTCTGATCAGTACAGTGAGTCAAGACAATTTCAGAGGACTCATAATGAAAGAATTCTATCCACTTCCAGAAAGAGAAGTGGTGAACTATGAGTGCAAATTGAAGTATAATTTTCTTTTTTTCTTTATCTTTCTTTCTTTCCTTCTTTTTTTTGGTGATGCAGCTAATATGGAAATGTTTTACATAATTTCATATGTATAATTGATACCATATTGTTTGCTTTCTCAGTGAGTAGGGGAGGGTTGAGAGAAAGGGAGAGAATCTGGAACTCAAATTTTAAAAAGAAGACAATGTTTAATAAATAAATAAATAAATTTTTAAAAATAAGGCAAAAAGAGAGTGAGATAAACAGGCGATGTGAGGAAGAGGATGGGGAGGCAGAGAGGCACACAGTATCACTCATGAAATCGTGGATTAGAGTGAGGAGCACTCGGTACCATAGACCTGATGGAGAGGGAAGGGGGCTCATGGAGAAGGAGTTTGAGGTCTCATTTTTATAGGGTTTTGGGGAAAACAGATCAACTCCTACCTGTGCTACCCTGTGGCTAGTTCATTAACATATCCAAATCATTTCAAAGTTGTCAGTAAAACTTTAAAGTTAACATGTCCACATCATCTCAAAATTATCAGTACCATTTGATGATCTTTTGGTCTTTACTGTGGGTAGTTGGAAACTTGTCTGGGATTTACATATCTTAGGACCAAAGTGCCCTGACATCAATGCCTAGATGATTTCCCCTGATGCAACACTTATGACCAGTATGTGACTTTTGGTTAATATGATACAAGTTGTAAATTATGCTCCTTTGATCTTTGGGATGGTTTGTATGTGACTTTCAGATTCCTTTTTACAATATTACTTTCTAATACTGCCACTTTATACTGGCCACTTATAAACTTACTTACTATACTAATTAGAAGGAGGATGGGATGGGCAGGGGAACCAGAACAAGATACAATTTTAGTACAAGGCCCAATCCAGATTAAAATGTTCTCTCTCCTGAGGGAGCTTAAATTTCAAAACAAACAAACTTCTGTATTACACTCTTTGCCTTGACCTCAGCACTTGACCTCAAAGATAAGGTCCCCAGAGAGTAACTTCTACCTTGAGTTCTCAGAATAACTGTGTGGGTATGTACTACAAGCATTATCACTCCTGTATCCCCATCTATGTGCTTTCCATTAACAATCAGCCAGGTGACACAACTAGTTCTTAGCAATGGCATTTACCAAGGTGGTATAGAACAACAGCAAACCAAAACATTCCTCCCCTCCTAAAATCTAGGGAGCACTCTTTAACAAATATACATAATGATCATGGGAAGAATGAGTACCAATTTAGAATACAATGGTAGCATGGCATACACATAATCAACACATGTGGCCAAAGCAATTCACAACTCTGGTACTGCAGGGTATAGAAGCCCTATGTCTCTCTGGAAAGAGATATCTATATATCTCTATCTAAATCTATCTATCTATCTATCTATCTATCTGTCTGTCTGTCTGTTTGTCTGTCTATCTATCATCTCTCTGTCATTTCCCCATACTTCTCTTTAGCCTAAATCTTATTTGTCACACTACCACCTCCTTTAGTCCATAGACAGCTCTCTTCTCTGCTGCTAAGAGTCACATTCCTTGAAGCTGCTTCTTCCCTCAAGGGACTACCTCTCCATATCCATGTCTATCTGGAGTGTGTCCCTATTCCCCACTCTATACAGTGGCTCCTACGGCTAAGTAATTCCTCCGCAAAAGTACATGAATCCCCCCCAATCTTGCTCTAGTTTTCCTTAAACTCTGAACTTCTCCAGAGCATACTATTTCAGTCCTTGAAAAAAAAAAGGGTCCAATTTTTGCTCATTTAATGAGGCTGCTCCTTTTAATTCAGCCAAAGAAAGGTATCCACACTTCTTAAGTGGGGCAAGAGGTATTAACACCTTGTTAACACATCAGCTTCATTACCACCTATTATTTATTCTATGACTATATGAACTATAGAAGAAGGGACCAAATCTTGCCTTCCTTATACTTCTTTTAAAACAATTTTAATTGATAGCTTTTGTTTTCACATCACCTCTACTTTCAAATATATTCCTCCCTCTGTCCTAACCAGAAAGTCATATTTTGTCACAAAGAATAAGAGGCAGAAAAGTAATGCAGGCAAACCAACCCATACATCCACAGAGTGTGACAGTATATGTAATATTCCACTCCACAGTCCACACTTCTGCAAAGAAGGAAAGAAGGTACATTTTATCACCTCAGGATCATAGAGCTTGGCCATTATGATTATACAGGTTCAGTTTCTGAGTTTCGTTTTTTGCTGTAGTTTTTTCACATTTACATTGTTTCCTTGGTTTTGGTTATATTAATTTGCATCAGTTCATATGTCTTCCTATAATTCTCTGAATTCTTTACATTCACCATTTTGTTATGGTGCAGTAGTCCATTATATTCATGCGCCACAATTTTTTAAAGACTCTTCTCAACTGATACACATTTACTTTTTTCTAGTTCTTTGCTACTTACAAAAGTCTTGCCATGAATATTTTGGTGCATATGAGACCTCTTGCTCTGTCTTTGTCTTCCTTGTGGTGTATTTTTAACACCAACATTGGTGGCATCATTGGGTCAAAGGGTAGGAACACTTTAGTCAGTCTCTTTAGCATGATTCTAAATTGTTTTCCAGAACAGTTGGACCAATTCACACCTGCACCAATAGCATATTAGTGTGTCCAAGGGTATGCTGGTATAAATATTTAAGAACTTATTCTCTGGGGAAAAAATACAAATGATACACTTTTAAGTTTAATCTACATTATTAACATCTTCTCCATCACTTTCATAAGTATAGAGCAGCAGTTCTCAACCTGTGGGTCGTGACCCCTTTGGGGGTCGAACTACCCTTTCACAGAGGTCACCAAAGGCCATCAGAAAACATGTATTTCCCATGGTTTTAGCAACTGACACACTGCTCCTCTATCCATCTCCAGGCGGTCCGCCCCCACATGTAGATACTCCCACATATGAGTATTAAAGGGTCACAGCATTATGAAGGTTGAGAATCACTGGTATAGACAGTCAGCAAAACACTAAATCAGGTCCTGGTTTATAGTATTTGCCAATTTAGGAGATATAAATGCTATCCTGAAATTTTAACAAGCAACTCTCTTGAGCCTACACAGTTTGGCTCCAGCACACCCTCAGGTATGTCTGTCTTTCTAATATCCCTTCTGACAATGACTTTTCCAAGAGTATAAGGGGGTTGTTGGATTTCAATCAACCTCTTAAACTAAGCTAAAAGGATAAACATGTTCCTAATTAGTTAATTTTATATTAGGCCTTCCCTGACTCCATCCTCTAGTTAGTGTTCCCTTCTCTTCCTGGAAATTACTTTGTATATATTATGGATCTACTTAATGCATGCATATTTAGTATCCTCCCCCGCCCTCTTTTCACTCCTTAGAATGTAATCTCCTTAAGGGCAGGGACTATTTCAGTTTTGTCTTTGGATCAGAAATTCAGAGAGGGTGGGGATCTTGGAGGTCATCTAGTCCAACAACCTCATTTTATAGGATAGGAAAACAGACTCAGAGGTGAAATGACCTGTCCATGGGTCATAAGTTATATAATCAGGGTCCCCACCCAGGTCCTCTGACTCTGAATCCAGAGTTCTTTCTGTTACACCACCACTTGTATCTCCATTGCCTAGCTCAGTGCCCTTGCATATGATAGGTGCTAAATAAATGCTTGTTGAATTAAATTAAGATGGAATTTCGGGTATCAGTCAGGAATTGGGAGAGAAGTGGTGAACACTAGGGACAAATGTCCAGCTTCCCCCGAATTCACGCCACTGTTTGATCCTCTGGAAGTTGACAATGCTTACCATCCAGCTGCTAGAAACAATGGCAAGAAGTTGTCCAATGTTTGCTGATCAAATGAACCCAGATTCAAATAAGCTACATGAGCAGGGAAAGAACTTGCCCTTTTCCCCTTTTTTTTTCCCCAAAGGGTACAGAGGAAACACCTTTTTGTTGCTGTTGTTATTATGTTAGTCCTTCATTCTGGAAGAGGACCATAACATCAGGGAGATGATGACATGACTTGCAGTTGACTTGGATTTGAGTGAGGGAGGGCAGTGCAAGGTCACTGGCTTCACTTTCTCCTCCAGAGCCAGCTGGGTCCAGTGTCCTGACATTCATCAGGATGACTGGAGATGACCCAGGATGCAATGGGAGACCCTGACCCTTTTAGGCTAAGGTCTTTTCAGGTTTGCACTTTGAGTGAGACAATGCCCATTCAATGAATAGTCCTCTTTTAAAAATGAGCTAAGTTATGGTCCCTTTAATTAAAAAAAAATCAAACTGGGAGGGAAAGACCCTCAGGGACAACCAACCATCGCCCCTCCCAGGAAGATAGGCAGGTGGGGCAGAGCAGTCAGGAGAGTCAGTACTTTTTCTACTATTACACTTTTCATATTTCATGTATCTGAGTGTTCTACTTCCTGAGGACAGAATTTACCAATAATAACGTGATACTTTTAGCGTTAAAAGGGCTCAACCTTTGGTTGTGTTTGTGGATGTATTTCTTAGTTGTATTTCATACATATTCCACAAAGTAGATGTTGCTCTTATTTGAAAACAGGATTCTAGGAGACAGGTCTTTGGAGCAGATCAAAAGTATCACACTTAGGTTAAGTCATAGGACATGGGAGCAGGTTAGGATTCCCAATGTGGGGACCAGGGAAACCAGTGCATTTATGCCCACACCAATATTCTAGCACAAATGGAGTATTGGTATGGATTCTGAGGTATTCAGGAAACGGCTTAAGTTTCATCACAGGAAAACCATGGCTGCCCAGAAGATGGCAAGTCCATCTGACATTGTATGTGTGACATTTAAATCAGGACATCTGTCTCAATTCTTCAGGCAATAGCAGAAGTATCCAGCTCCAGCCAAAGCCGTTAAGAACATGGCATATGAGGTCTGAGAAATCTGCAACCATAAGGAAAGTAGGGGAAGATGGTACTATTTAAAAGATGGGAAAGGGTAATCCCAGAATGAGACAAGTACAAAAGGAAGTGGCACAAAGGCTGCTGGTCATTTAACTATATCAAAACCATCATGATGACATTGAGTCAGCAAGAACTCATGAGGTGCCTACTGTGTGCTGGGTGGATGCCTCTCCACTGAGGGAGCACAGGGAAATGGAAACAGATGGAAGAGAGCTTTGAAGGAAGGGACAGTGTCAGTTACTGGAAGAGAGTAGCCACAGGGGCGGGGGCTCCAGGCTCCTTCTGTGGTGTGGAAATGGGTCACATATTAACCAGATGAAGGCACAGTTGTCTGAGAACCTCAGTGACACAGAAGGTAATGCAGAAGGGGAGCTTATTTATAGAAACACCAGGGGAAAAAGGATGCCTAATGCTCTCAGTGGAGAGGACCATCAGATAGACAACAGCATTTTTCTGCTACGTAGTGAGGATAATTTTGCCAAATTTTGAACAATTTTCCTGATGAGAAGGGTAGAAGCCATCTAGACCAGGCAACAACAGCCTTTTTCGTCTATAATGCTAGATTTTAAGGAACATAGGGCAAGGAATAGATAATAATATGGATGCCAACGGGCAGCGTAGGTGTGAGATTCTTTGGGTGACATACCTTAGAGGCAGACATGTTTTTCAGGTAACCCACAC
>CM053581.1:291061110-291095576 GCA_028627135.1 Pseudochirops cupreus
GAACCTCTCCACAGGGGGCACATTGTGAGAGACTGATTACATGTCCCTCCTTCCTATCCCGCCCCCCCACTCCTCCTCCACCACTTGTTCTATTCTCTACCCTGTCCCTGTCCCTTTACAGAAGTGTGCACTTCCAGCAACCCTCCCCCCACCGTGCCCTCCCCTCCATCATCCCACCTCTCATCCCCATTCCCCTACTCTCCCAGTTTAGATTTTATGTTGTTCCTTCCCTAAGCCAAATTCAATGAGCCCTTTGGGATATATTGACAAAAATGAAATTGTTCCTGTTCTGAAGGGGCTCACGTTCTGTCTGAGAGACAACAGGCACATGGTGAGTATGTACAGAATATAGAGACGGTGACCTCTGATTTACCTGGAATATAAATGGAGAGATGCAGGTCAGCACCCCCTCTGCCACTTATAGACTGGCCTAGATCAGTCTTGTCAAACTAGAGTACATAAAGATCTCTGCAGACCTCCTATTCACATAGAAAACTGCATATTCACATTCTCTATGTTTTATTGTATTTTTATTTATTTTGTTAAATATTTTCCAATTCCATTTTCATATAGTCAGGGCAACACTTTGCAAGGTGCAGGTCCTGGGCCTGTTGGACTACTCCGGCCCACTAGAGAACCAAGAAGTTAAGAAACTTGTTCAGTGTCAGAGATGGATCAGAGGCAGGGTTTAAAGCCAAGTTTGCCTAACTTTAAGGCCAATTCTTCATTGATGATGCCTCACTGCCAGACACAGACAATGCAAAGGCACAGAGGTGGGAAATGGAGTCATGCAGGAAGAATAGCAAAAAGATGTCTCAAAGCAGACATTTTCCAAAGTGAGTAGGAAATACATGTTATTTTCCTCAGGCAAATCAGACTATAATGAGGCTAAAAATTTAGTGCAGAATAGGAAGCAGGCTAGAAATAGTGTAGCTCAGGGCCTCCAGACCAGAAAAAACTTAAGTCTGCACACTGACCCAGTGCTTAGCACAGTGCTTGGCACATAACAGGTGCTTAATAAATGTTTATTGTTTGATTGATGAGTTAATAAGCTAATAGGAAGAGGGGGAAATAGAGGCTAGATTAAAAAAAACAAAGCTGATGAAGCTAAAGAAAAATAGAATGGGAGCTTGGGCAGAATTCAGGAAACGGTGTGGGATAGAAGTGGGACCGTATGCTACGGTCTATGGAGTCACGAAGAGTAGGACATGACTGAACAAATTAATAATAACAACAAACAGAGATACAGAAATGTGGTACAAGAAAAAAAATCCCATAATATAGCAGGGCTTGCTGTTCTCCCTTCTGGTTTTGTTGTTCAATCAGTTTTCAGTCATGTCCAACTCTTTGTGACCCCGTCTGGGATTTCCCTGGCAAAGATAATGGAACGATGTGCCATTTCCTTCTTCGGCTCATTTTACAGTGAGGAAACTGAGGCAAACAGGGTTAAGTGACTTGCCCAGGGTCACCCAGCTAGTAAGTATCTAAAGCCAGATTTGAACTCAGGAAGATGAGTCTTCTAGACTCCAAACCCAGCACTCTATGCACTGCACCATCTAACCGCTAGGTTTTATTTATGTTACATGTATTTACTTATTTAGATGTTTACTTCTCCATTAGAATGCAAGCTCCTTCAGGGCAGAGACAAATTCATTTTTATATTTGAATTATCGATACTAAGCAGAGTGCCAAGAACTTAGGAGACACTTAACAAATGCATGCTGATTGATATACATTTTTTCCTGGTGTTTTTATTCATCTCCAATCCAAACAATTACAAAAACTTTCCATTTCAATCGGCATTCATCGTGGAATTTAGAGCCAGAAGGACCTTAGGTACTGACTGGTCTAGTAGCTCCTAACTGAAGGTCCATGAACTTGTTTGTTAAATGTTTCGATAATTCTTTTTCAATGTAATTAATTTTCTCTTATTCTTTATATTTCTTTATGTTTTCCTTCTACATTTCTATTTTTTAATAATTATTGATATTTTCAATCTTTGTATTATTCTTTATGGATTTCTTTTGCTTTTAAATTTATAAATAAATACTATCTATTAGAAATATAATTTTATATAAACTTATATCAGAAGTACATGTGTCCCATAATATTTTAAAATATATAATATACATAAAAATGGGTATATTTTATCTGATACATTTAAAAACATTCTGAGGGGCAGCTAGGTGACGCAGTGAATAGAGCACCGGTCCTGGAGTCAGGAGGACCTGAGTGCAAATCCGACCTCAGACACTTGACAAAAAAAAACTAGCCATGTGACCTTGGGCAAGTCACTTAACCCCAATTGTCCTCCCTTCCCCCCTGCAAAAATAAAAAAATAAAAATAAAAACATTCTGAGAATGAGTCCACTGACTTTCCTCGACTGTTGAAGGAGTCACATAAAAAAGGCTGAGAATCCCTGATGTTGTCTAACTTGTTCACTTAGCTGATGAGGAACCTGAGGTCCGTAGAACAGAAGTGCCAGTCAGGGCCAAGATTCACGCCCTAAGTCTCCTGACTTTAAATCAAACTCTCTTTCCACCGTACCCACCTGCTAGAGTTGGCCCAATCCTGTGATTTCATCCACATGGGAAATATGTTACGGAACCTTGGAGAAACAGGCTCTGTGCCAGTGCAGGATGGCCACTGGTCTGTAACTTAGAGAGTGTCATGAGACATGGAAAAGCTAAGTGACTGTCTTGTGGTCATCACGTCCCGTTAGAGGCAGAGACTGAACACAAGCTGTCTGATTCCAGTGCTGGCTCTCTCAATCAATCCTTTATGCTGCTGGTTAATCTACCTAACTGACTATATTTTAATTTTCAAGTAAGTTTTATTTCCTATTGAATTTTCTCCAATTCAGTTGAATAAATATCTAGCAACTCCCTAACATATTCTAGGGCCTGGTGCTGCTCCCTCAAAGCAAACATACCATTTCTCTCCAACCCTTTTTTGTTTCAGAATGAGGTCATTCTTCTGATTTCCATTTTTGACACTGCCTTTTCATTGACTGGGTTTTTCTCCTTCATTCATTGTGATCCTCTGCCTCCCTCCATCCCATCTGTTCCTACTCTTGGTTTTCCCAGCAGTGGGATGTTTAGAAAGGTTTGTTTGGAAATATTTGAACGATGCCAACTATTTTATAATAATACCTTGGGCTTCTTTGAAGAAAAGGTGCTATAAACTCCCCCACCCATCCACTTAAGAAAAATTGCCTGCTTTGTGTGGCTTGTTCATTAAATTATGAGCTCCCTGAGGGTAGGAACTCTCTAGGATCCTTGTGCACTGTGGTTCACTGAGAATTCTGTACGTTCAGGCTGCCCATTTACATTGAATGTATCTTGCATGCATGTGGTTGTTCACATGTTATCTTCCCCATTAGACTGAGTTCCTGGAGAGCAGGGACCATGTTTTTGCCTTTATTTACATCTTGAACACTTAATACAAGACCTGGTCCATAGTAAGTGCTTGTTGATGGATCCAAAAAAAAAGGCAATCAATCAATCAGTAGTGTCCAATAGAATAAACTCCTCGAGGACAGGAACTATTTTTTAAAATTATATTTTAATCTTTTGTCTTGACACTGTGCAATCTAGCACTATTCCTGGCACATAGTGAGGCATTTAACAAATGCTTGCTGGGTTGGAATGTTGGAATACAAACAAACCTTGTCCAGAAAGCCACAGGCTGCCTGTGCATTTCATACTGTTCTCTCTAGTTCCTGGGGCCCACACAGCCCCTCTGACATGGTGACTTTGGATACCCTGGTCTATGGTGCCAAAAGCTCCAGAAGCTCCATTTGGAGAACAGGATACAGCAACTGGCAAATGGGATGTTCATGAGTTCAAAGGAGGGGGAATCAAGATACAAGATAGATGAAATATCACTTTCTTGTCAGGGAAGAGAAACAAGGCCCATATATCACTACAATCCAGATAACCCCTGCAGAGAGGTACTGCCTGAAGCAGTCTTCCACAGCAGAGTTTCCCAAACTCTGACTCACTGACTTTCAGGAAACCATCCTTTACCTGTTATTCAATAGAAAAGGAAATAAATTCTAGAGTTTACTTTGCATATGTACATATGAAATAAAATAAAAAGAGATAGAAAAAAGAAAAGGAAAGGGGAAAAGGAAAAGAAAATTATTTGGTATATAGCATTTTTTCAGTGTAATAAAAATGTTGCATCTCAAATCCACAGCTTTTTCCACTAGTATTACTACTTTTGAAATACAGAATGTCCTTAAAGCCTTAGTGCACCTAGATGGTGCAGTGGATAGAGTTCTGGGTCTGGGCCTGGAGTATCTGAGCTCAAATTCAACCTCAGATACTTACTATTTATGTATGTGCCTAGGCAAGTCACTTAACCTATC
This sequence comes from Pseudochirops cupreus, assembly GCA_028627135.1. Taxonomy (NCBI): domain Eukaryota; kingdom Metazoa; phylum Chordata; class Mammalia; order Diprotodontia; family Pseudocheiridae; genus Pseudochirops; species Pseudochirops cupreus. The sequence goes on from CM053581.1 coordinate 291,065,484, forward strand.
TGCCTCAGTTTTCTCAACTGTAAAACGGAGATAATAATAAATGGAGATATAATAATATAATGTATGTTAAAATATATATACAATATATAATACATATACTATATATAATTTATATACACATATACATATGTGTGTATATATAAATTATGTTTATATATATATACATACATATATAGGCTGGGACCTAAGAGATCATATATAAAATTATAATAGAATATGTGTAAAATAGAATACTAAATGGAGGGTCAAATGAACTATTGTGTGTCTCAGTTTCCTCATCTACAGATGAGGATCATAATAACACCCACCTCACAGGGTGATTCTGAGGATCAAATGAGATAATATTTGTAAACCTAGCACAGTGCCTGGCATACAGTGGGCACTTAATAAATGCTTATTCCCTTCCCCAGTATAATTTTAAAGGTGTCTCCAAAGTCAGCTATTAATAGCTTATAAATACACTAAGAGTTTTGGAATACCCTCTATTTCAAAAGAATGATATATTACTTACCAACTATTTCATGTGCTCCCTTGACAAGCTCCTTGTATCCCGGGGAGTATTCTTTCCCCTGGTTGGGAACCTCAGCTCTACAGAAAGGGTAATTTACAGAATGTTCTCAGAACTGCACAAGACTCCCATAAACCTCTGATTTGACACCACAGTACCCGCCCCCTTCCCCATCCTCGTCCCCAGTCCTTACCAACTAATCCTACCAAGCTTGTAAAGGGCACCTTCCTTCTAAAGATGTGAGAGTCAACATTAGCACCTGCATCCCTGGCACAAAGACCAGAACTTTGCAACTCTCCTCACTCTCAAGCTGGCCAGGAGCAAGCCCAGACAGCTGAGGGTAGAAGGCAGATGGGCGCACTCAGTGGAGTGTGAGGGAACCTGTTGGTGATAGGTCAGAACTGGAGAGGGACTGGATTCGTGATTTGATTGATACAAGGAACTTCCTGGTAAAGAAACTCCCTCTTCCAATGCATACTAATACCTTCTTTGCTATTCACATTGTTAGAGAGAGGTTAAGTGATTTCCCAGGGTCACACAGCTGGTATGCATAAGGCAAGCTAAATTTTCTTGGCTCTGAGGCTGGCAGTGGAGACAACTGTCTACCACAGGGTTTCCTGGGATTAGGTAGATTGCCCAGAAACCTCCCTTCCTCTGTGAATATGGTTCGAAAACATAGATTTGTGAAACGGTTTCTAGAATATGAACTAGAGTTCTTTAAAGTTCATCTAGTGTAATTGCCTCATTTTCTGGACGAGGAAACAAAGGACCAGTGAGGTGGGTCACTTCCCCAAGAAGAAATAGGCAGCATCTCAGAAGCTGGATCTCAGAAGCTCATGATGGAGATGCTCCGCACTTTTGACTTATGAAGTCCCCGGCTTCATAAATGTGCCTTTGTGGTGGGTTGTCAGCCTGGCTCGGGGCTCACTGTTCTTTCTATAACACCATGCTGTCTTCACTTCAGTCAACTCGCTATCCCATGCCAGCTAGGTAGAAGAGTGGCTTTTAGCTGAAAGGGAGAAGAATTTTAGGGGGGAAAAAAAATCTCTCTTTATGGGCTTGGCTGGGGGAAGAGAGGTCTCAGCTCCTTGAGCTGTGTCTGATGGCGCCTCACAGCTCCACAGGGGCTGAAGCAGGTAGTTGGAACCCCAGGCTCCCTGGAAGGGAGCAGTGGAGGGCGGGCTCCCCAGAGCGTCAGAGGTTGGGCACTTTGCAGTGCTAAGAAGGCAATGTTATATAGAGCCAGTCCAGGAAAAGCAGCGTTCACAATCCCCTACAGACTCAACCCTAGCAACAGCAGAGGTTCCTATGGCAACAGGAGATTTATTTTTAGTCATATTTTAACATGAACATGATGTGAGCGGATCTGAGCCTTATTTTATTTTATTTTTTAAATTCTCTCCTCATAATGAGGTACAAATCTCTTGGGGGGAAAAAGGACAAACAACCGGGTTTGAAAGAACTTTGTCTTGGAAAAATGACAAGTGGCCTCTGATGCTGAGCCATCCCCTCCTTCCTCCATGCCTCCTTGAGGGGATGGGTCTCCCTGTTACCCTAATTATAGAGGGCAGATATTGGGGAGCTGCAGGGCTGGGGAGAGTCAGAGAGGACTGAGAAATAAAGGACCAAGCTCATTTGGTGAACCCAACCCAGTTAAGCATTTGAAGGTCTCTTAGGCTCCATGGTTTCACAGCTGGGGTTAGAAGCAAGCTCTGGGGAAAAAAATAATAGCCTAATCCACCAATGGGGGCCCTGTATGCAGCACCTAAGTCTCTGAATTAACAAACGCACATGAAGTGAGTCATGAGGCAGGCCAAATCACCACCTAACCTCTCCTTCCAGGGCTGCCAGTTCTGTTACTTGGTAACTCAGAAGGAAAGGGGGTTTTCATCTCGGGCTACTTCCCACTGTGCCTTTGCTTCCTGAGTCCAGAAGACCCAATGGAACTCTGCTGGTCTCTGAACCAGGGGGCTGTGTGGATCAGCTGGGAAGTTTGGGGCAGCTCTGCAGGAAGGCTGGAGTCAGGGGGCTGCTCCTGTCCATCATCCCCTGCTGGCTGGCAACATGCTTACAATCCTGTCCATTAGGCACTCCTGAGGGTTAAGAGATTGTGCTCACAGAAGGCACCTCCCTACACGTGTTACCTGGGAGGGGTAAGACATGATCTCATTTGGCACCCAGTAATATAAACCAGATCATCAGATTAGCAAGATATCTTTTGGAAAGCAGACAAGATCCACAGGAGGATGGGATAATAGATCAAGAGTTAGAAGGGACCTCCAAGGCTATGTAGCCCAACCACTTCACTTTACAGATGAGGAAATCTAGGTCCAGGAACACTGAGTAATTTGACCCAAAGCCAAACAAGTAGTGACCATCAGAAAGATTCAAAACCAGATCCTCTGACTTCAAAAGTCCTCCAGAGCCTCTGCACTTTCCACTGTACCATGTTTTTTGTTGTTCAGTCATTTTTCAATTGTGTCTGATTCTTCATGACATTATTTGGGGTTTTCTTGGCAGAGATACTGAAGTGGTTTGCCATTTCCTTCTTCAGCTCATTTTACAGATGAGGAAACTGAGGTAAATAAGGTTAAGTGACTTGCCCAGGGTCATACAGCTAATAAGTGTCTGGGACCAGATTTGAACTCTGGAAGATGAGTCTTTCTGACTCCAAACCCAGTGCTCTATCCACTGTACCAGCTACTTATTTCCCTTCTATTAAACAGTTCTTAACTGACCACTACCAGTATCCTGCTAATGAGTATGTATGGGAAATAGGCAGAGGAAGGAGAAATGGGTATAGAATTGTAAGATATTAGGCCCAAAAGGAACCTTGTTGGTGACCTAGTCCATCTCTACTCTGTAGGGAAACCAAGGCCAGGAGAAGGGAGGTGACTAGCCCATGGACAAAACATAGCAATGGAGCTGTAACTAAGGACTCATGAATATTGACTCCTAAGCCTAGTGTCCTTTCCACCAATGTGAGGAACCATGCTATAATCCCTGCCTTCTGAGAACTGCTACTTTTCCTGGGTAAATAAGATGGTCACAGAGGAAACAGAATTCTTAGGTGACATACATTGTACCCTCTCTAAGGACAATAGAAAGAGGAGGTATGTTTTGCTTTCTGGGAGAAGGAGGGCAAGGGAATAAGTCAGGACTAGGATGAGGTAAGCACATGCAGTCTGCAAGCCGTGACTCCTCATTCAAGGGGAGTATCAGAAGAAAAAAGGGGTTCAGAAAGGACAGAAAGAGAGGTGCAGAAACAAACTTCCTTTTTGTGCCTTTGCTCATGCTTCACCCTATAACTAGAGTAGCTATCCTGATTATTAATTCTTAAAATCCAAGCACAGATGCCATTTTCTCCATGATGACTTTTCTGACCTCCACTCCAACTCAAGCTAGAAGGGTTCTGTCTCAACTCCCTTAGCACCCTCACTATCTCCACCTATCCATGGGAGCTCACACTGCCTTTTATTGTGGCTCATGAGGATCGAGTCACATCTCCTTTACTCAATTATGAGCTTCCAAAGGGCAGAGACCACATCTGACTCATCTCCATCTCCCACAGGGCTTGGGCACAGTGTTTTACCTAGAAGTAGGCATGCAGGAAATGTTTGTTGAATAAATGGATGAGCTGTTCTACCTTAATTTTTTTGCTTAGCGTTGGCTGGGACCTAAGAGACCATGAGCCCTGTTGCTATGGGGGAAGCATCCAGGAATGCTTTCTCCTGACAATCCCACCCAAAGAAGACTGAAATTTCCTGTAATCCTCCTGGGTTAACATTCCCAGGGATGAGCAAAGCTAAATGTGTCTGGGTATTGCTGTTGTTGTTTGGTTTTTGTCCTTAGTTCTTGAAGACGACTAAACATTGGGAAGGTGATGTGACCCCACACACACATGTATGTATGTATGTATATGTACCTGTGTGTGTGTATACACACACACACACACATATATACATGTGTGTATATATATACATGTGTGTGTATATATATATATATATATATATATATACATATGTATAAGTATGTGTTGTTGTTTTGTAAAATGAGAGACAGCATGGTGTGGTAGATGGAACTCTGGATCTGGAGTCAGGAAAGCCTAGGTTCAAATCTTACCTCAGACACTTACTAGCTTTGTGACCCTTGAATATATCACTTAATCTCTTGAGAGTCAGTTTTTTTAATCTATAAAATGAGGCTACTAATTGGACCTACCTATGTGTGGGTGTGGGTGAACTCACTCAGAATTCATTTATTAAGTGCTAGGTCCTGGGACTCCAAAGAAGAAAAAAACAGTCCCTGTTCTTAGGGAGCTTTTCAATGGGGGAAACAACTTGTAAATAAAGAGTTATATGTGGAATAGATGAATAGTAAACTTAGAAGGCAAAACACTAGCATCAGGGAGAAAAGCTTCCTGCAGAAAGATGGCACTTGGTCTGAGTCTCGAAGGAGCTCATGGATTCTAAGAAGTGAAGGTGGAGAGGAAGGGCATTCTAGGCATGGGTCACAGCCAACGCAAAGGCACATAAGCAGGAGATGAGCACTGTGTGTGAGGAGCAGCAACAAAGCCAGAATGATGGGAGTAGACAGTGAACAAAAGGGATTAATGAGTAAGGAAGTAGAAAGACAGGAAAAAGCCAGGTTATAAAGAACCATATATGCTCCAAAGAGAAGTTTAAATTTAATTGTAGCAGTAAAAGGGAGCCATTAGAGTTTATTGGAGGGTGGGGAGTGACATAGTTTGACCTGGGCTTTAGGAAAATTACTGTAATACATGTAAAGTGTATTATAAAACTTAAGAGCTACATAAACGCATGCTAAAATTACACAATGCCTTGAGGTTAGAAAAGAACCTTATGTATTTTCTCATTTGATTCTCACACAAAACTAAAAGGGAAGGGCTATTACTAACCACATTTACAGATAAGGAAAGTGAGGCTCAGAGAGGTTAACTCAAAGAGGCATTTACATGGCAAATGAGTGTCAGAGAAGGGCTCTGAACCCAGGCCTTTCCTGGTTCCAGGTGCTCTGTCCACTCTACCATACTGCCTTCCAAGTGAATTGATACAGCTCTTTAAAATTCTCAAAGCGTTCTTTACATATAACAAGCCACTGAAGCAGGTATTCTTCTCCCCATTTTTATAGATGAAGAAGTGAACTCAACAAGGGTGAGTGCCACCTGCCTGGAGTTATACAGATAGCAAATGTCAGAGCTGGCATTTGAACCTAGGCCTCTTACTTCCAGATCCGGCATCCTCCCACAAGGCCCGCTCTGGTCCTTCCTTCCTGAGTCTTGGTATCGCCCACAACTCAACCGCAGGATTGATCAACATATTTTCTCCCTATCTTCCCAGCCCCGGCTGCTCCACCCCAGCACTTTATTTATCTGCAGTGAGCCTAGAGGAAATCATCCCTGGGCTTCGAGGAGCTCATGCTCATATGGAAGGAGGGAGGCCATGGGCCCCTGGCATCTAGTCACCAATCCTGTCATCACAGTTCCCCCAGGGGGCTCATTTTAACTTCTAGTAATAAAGTCTATGGCATATGTTTGTGTCCATTCCTTTCTTCTGGTCCTACAATGATTTCAGGTAGGCTCCTACTGACTAGGGGCACCTAGGTAGCGCAATAGTAGAGTATCAGACCTGGAGTCAGAAAGACCAGAGTTCAAATCTGACCTCAGTACTTCCTAGCTGTATGACCCTGGGCAAGTCATTTCACCCTGTTTACTTCAATTCCTCATCTGTAAAATGAGCTAGAGAGGGAAATGGCAAACCACTCCAGCATCTTTGCCGAGAAAACCCCAAATGGGGCTACGAAGACTTAGACACAACTGAGCGACACTAACCAACTGCCTAGAAATGATTTCTGCTATCTCTCTCGACTAGCTTTTTCCCATATTCCAAATCATGTCCTTCCAAGTCATTTTGAGCCCCAAATCTTCAGAGACACATTACTAGAGAGTATCATGAAGACAGAGAGGCGACACGTCACAGTGGATACAGAATCAGCCTCAGAGTCAGGAAGATCTACGTTCAGGTCACATCTCAGACACGTCTCCCTATATATACTTTACTGAGTTTCAGAGAAGCAATATGATTAGAAAGTTACAAAGCTAGGGCTAGAACCAGCTCTCCTGAGCCCTAGGCCAATGCTTTTATTATGATCTATAATATATGTATGTATATGACATGTTTATAATACCTATGTATGATGTGACTAGGCTGGCCTATTAATTCATACATATGTGAATATAGACATGTGTGTGTATATCCATGTATGTCATATATATTTCTTGAATTGATTTTACAGGCATTAGCCAGGCATGTTGTGTTCATCTACTGCTGAGATAACTATTTCTAGACCATGTGTCAGGTCTCATAGTGTGACCTTTCCAACTGATGCTAACGAATGAATTCCCAGTTGTTGAAGATGCTTGGCTCCTTATGAGGAAAAATGTCAGTCATCAAGAATGACTGCTGTTTTCTCTGTCGCCATATTTGTTTCAGTTCCTTTTCCAAATTATTTCTTTCTCTTGTCTTGAAGATTCTAAAATAAATATTAGTGAACAACAAGCTCCATTGCTGAAATCATCAGTGTGGAAGATGAAATGTAGGAAAAAGAAGAATCGCAGAACAGAGGATGTCAGAGCAGGAAGTCACTCTCAGATACAAAGGGTCAAAGGCAACAATTCAGTTAAATTCAACACGCATTTTCTGAGAATCTAATACATGCCAGGCACTACCCTAGGTGCCGATATACGCAAAGATGGAAAGCAAATAGTCCCTGTCCTCAAGGTGCTTACATTCTACTGGGGAGATTAATAGGCACCCGGGAAAGTCAATACAAAGTATACATGAAGTAATATGGAACAAAAGGAATATCTAATAACTGGGGGAGGTAGAGTGGGAAGGGCGAGGAAAGGCCTTGTGTATTACGTAGCTCTTAAATTGTGCTTTGAAGGAAGACAGGGACTCTACGAGGTAGAAATGTGTAGAGTACATTTCGTACTCTGATGGGGAGGAAGAGTGGGTCACTTATAAAAAGACATGAGGTAAGAAGTGGAATATCATACACTTAACTGAGCATCTGACACACAGTAGGCACTTAATAAATGTTTATTGAACTGAATTTATGCATGGCAACCAGCTATCAGGCCAATCTGACTGGAATAAAGAGACCGTGAAGACTATGATGTCCTAGGAAGGACCTCATAAAACCGGGCATCTTGGGACTCCAGGTACGTATTAGTCACTCCATGAGAAGAATGCTATCCCAGCAACAGGTGATTGGGATCTAGGTGAACAAGGACCCATACCACTATAATATGTTCATGCCAGATTCTGCGGGGTTTTAAGAATGTGATGGTGGTAATTCTTTGCATTCGTCTGATAGACTTAGCTTTTCCAAAGCAGTTTTACACATCCTGTTTTCTGTCCTGACCAAAATTCTGAAGGTCAGAGGGAGAGATGAGTAAGAAGCAAAGCTTCAGATGGGTTAAGTGGTTCATCTGAGGTGTCACAGCTAGTTGATGGCAAAGTCAAACTAGGGTTCAAGTCTCTTGACTACAGCCCATTTCAAATGTATAACATTGATCCCAATTTTGATAGATTGTTTTACTGTTTCCGAAATATATTTATATCCATGTGGATAGATTACTACATTTATCCATGTGGTAAAATGGGAAGAAAGTTGAACTTGGAGTCATAGGGCTTAAGTCTGAATCCAGGGAACTAAGTTCAAATCCTGACTGCTACTTTCTATGTGACCCTGAGCAAGCCCTTAAACCCTTTTGTCTTCAGTTTCCTTTTCTGTAAAATAAGAAGATTGGACAAGATGAATTCTAAGGTTTCTTCTGGTTCTAGTTCTATGATCCTCCAATGTCACATGACTTTCATGAAAACCCAGTGAGGTGGATGGGATGTGAAATCTGTGGCTCAGAGGGGTAATATATACTGTAAAGTGGCTGAGCAGAGGCTAGAATCCGGTTTTCTTGATACCTAGGCTAGGGCTCTTATTTTTATACCACACTGCCTCTCATCAGAGTACAGTGATGCTGTGTGCTAATATGTAGGTTTGTATGCAACCATGTTAGAAATTAAACATTAAATGGAATTTTATCATTATTCTTATTGCTATTTAAATTTAAGGAGGAAACTTTTCTCCCTCCGGGAACATTTTAGCATGATGTCCTGCAGACAACCCATAGCCAGCTTCCTAGCACTCTCATAGAGAGATTCTGGGGGAATCTTCTTACTTCTTAGTATTATCTGTACTCCAAATGTAAGGCATTCTCCCTCCTAGAAGAAAAGGGAACAAAGCTGAAGGAAGCTCTCCAGGAACTTGAAGAGTTCCTATGAGGAAAAGGAAGAATTCCCAAAAAGGGTGGGGATAGAACTTCAATGTGAAAACAAAGAAAGGAATCTGAAGGGTTGAAGGGAAATCTTGACCTGAATTAGGAGGTTGGAGGGCAGAAATATGTATTATGGCTGAGAAAGGGAAGAAGGACCGCTGTTTACTTAAAGCTAAGTCATAAATCTGAGGCTCTTCCCAAAGGGAAGAGAGTGGTTGCATCCCCCTCTAACGAGGGCGCAAACTTTTGTTCTCCAAGAGATGACGAGGTGGAACCATGGGTAAAAGATGACCAAGTAAGAGTTAAAGAAACAATGCACAAGTAACCTTCACTGTTAACTCCCTGCTGACGGCATATTGAGGCATGTCTGCCTGATAACAACAATAGAGATGCTTGTTGCCTGTCTCAGTAGATGTGACAGTGAGCCACCTAAGACTTGTCAAACTGGATGATTACTTGCTTCTGGTGATTCACATGGATAAAAATGGTATTGCCAGAAGAAATAGACTAGAGGAAGTATTGCTAAAGATGATGACGTCTTGGGCAAGAAACTCAAGGCACTACTATCTCTGCTGCTAATCCAAGGTGAGAGTTGCAAAAGGAGAAGGAAGACTGGAGATGTGAACAGCTAGTTAAGAAGTCAATTTGTTTTTATCTTACAGGGAAAGTATCTGGAAAGAATATTTCAAAAGATTCAGAGAAAGCATAGGTAGGACCTTATGGATCAAAAGTCTATGGGGGAGTCAGCCAAGGAGTAAGGAGTATATCCTGATGACATCAAGAGAAATAATTCTGATGAGGAGGGATAGGGAGAGTTGTGTAGAGACTGCTCTACAACATAGGATTCTTTGGAAAATTTAGAATGTTTTTTAGAAGATACAGAATATGGAAGCAAGGGCAGGTTAACAGAGTAAGAAGACAAAGGTATGACACACACCTATAAAAATAGCGTCAGGAGTGTTAAAGCTAAAAATGAACTAAGGCTGGTGAAGCTATCTAAGGACAACAAAAAAGGATTTTAAAAAAGTTATCTTGAGGGAAAGAAGAAGTTCAAAAAAAGAAGATGCCTATCAGTTGGTGTGGGAAGAAGATGGTGATCATGGGCGATGGGGAGAAGAAAGAGTTGCCAAATTCTTAGCTTCTCTTTCTCTGCTGAGGAGAACAATTTTTATTTGGGCTAAAAAACAGAACAAAATGTCTAATAGGGAAGAGAAGCCAGAATTGTGAATATGAATAAATATTAATAATGGGTTTGCCAAGCACTTTGTGTACATTATCTTATTTAAGATTCCATAATAATCCTGTGAGGTGGTACTACAATTACTGTTAAGCACATTTTACAGATGAAGAAACCAAGGCTTCAAGAAGTTAAATTACCTGTCCACAGATAGGATAACCTCATTCCTTAGCTAGGAAGTCTCAGAGTTGGCATTGTGAATACAAGTCTTACATTCTACCCACTAGTTAGGAAGAGAGCACCTCCTGACTCTTCCTTATAAGCTGAAGTCATTGATTCCATCATTTGGTGAAGAATTTTTCAATATGATTGCTAAGTCACCTTCAGTAATCTTTGAAAAATCATGGAAAACAAAAATGGCACCACAGTATTCAGGTAAATGCCCCAGTTTTTTTAAAAAGGGAAGGGAAAAGAAAATTCACTCTATGGGTCAGTAGGCTTGACTTCAATTCTTAGCAAAATTTTAAAGGGAATGGCTAGTAAACATCAAAAGTAAAGAAATGGTAGTTTCAAAGACTCAGCATAGCTTCACTGACAACAGGTCAGACGAGCTTCATTTCTAGTGTTTAGGACAGCAGACGCTTAAAAGCTTATTGATCGATTGATGTCATTTTTTTGGTCACGGTTGCTAGACTGGTGGATCCGGGGAACACTAGAGATATAGCTTTCTCAGATTTGGGCAAAGCCTATGAAAAAGGCTCTCACATTCACCATTAATCCTACTGCTCTTGGATTCCCTGTCAGCTGGAGAATGGCTGAACAAGTTACTGTATGTGAATGTGATAGAATACTATTGGGCTATAAGAAAAGATAAAGGAGATAGTTTCAGGGAAAAAAAACACCTGGGAAGATTTGTATGCACTAATGCAAAGTGAATTGAGCTGAATGAGAACAACTTATGCAGTAACAGTAACATTATAAAGATAATCACCTTGAAAGACTTAGGAACTATGATCAATATAATGATCAACTACAATTCCTTTTTGGAGGACAGTTGGGGTTAAGTGACTTGCCCAAGGTCACACAGCTAGTAAGTGTTAAGTGTCCGAGTCCGGATTTGAACTCAGGTCCTCCTGACTCCAGGGTGGTTGCTCTATTCATCGTACCACTTAGTTGCCCCATCGACTACAATTGCAAAGGACTCATGATGAAACCTGCTATTCCCCTCTAGATAGAGACATGACTCATAGTGCAGACTGAAGTATGCTCTCTTCTCTTTCTCTTTCTTTTTTCTTTTTTTTTTGAGGGGGGGGCTGTTAAATTTGGTTAGTATAGAAATTTATTTTGTCCAACTATACATATTTGTAACGGGTTTCATTTTTCTTTCCTTCTCAATGAGTGAGGGAGAGGGAAAAAGGAGAAAAGGGAGACGAGAATTTGAAACTAAAAATAAAATTAAATTGAATTTTTAAAAATCCCATCCCCTTTTACCTTTGTTAGCAGATTGCCATGCTATCCCCTTTCCCCTAATCTTCACCCTTTTAAAAAATTGATTCCTTCTCTGCTTCCTACAAATATGTTCACATTCCCCCCTCCTTAAACAGCTCTTACCAGATTCTACCGTGCCTGCTATCACCCCTTTTCTTTTTTGCCAAACTCCTTGAAAAAGGCATCTACACCCAGTGGCTCTTCTCCCTCTCCTCTAAACCTCTGCAATCTGGCTTCTTCCCTTCTCATCACTCACACAATCACTATTCTAATTCAGTCTCTTATCGCTTCTCTCCCGGACTATTACAATATGCTCCTAATTGATCTCTTTGCCTTTAGGGTATCCCCACTCTGATCCATCCTCTTGTTGTATCCAACTCTTTGTGATCCCATTTGGTGTTTTCTTGGCAAAGATACAGGAGTGGTTTGCCATTTCCTTTTCCAGCTCATTTTACAGATGGGGGACCTCAGGCAAACAGGGTAAATGACTCACCCAGGGTCACACAGCTAGTAAATAAGTGTCTAAGGTCAAATTTGAACTCAGGTCTTCCTGACTCCAAGCTCAGCACTCTATCCACCCATAATTCATCCTCTATGCAGCTGCCAAAGTGATTTTTTCCTAAAGTCTTTGTCCAACCATGTTATCCCTCTGCTCAGTAAACTCCAGTGGCTTCCTATTTTTTCCGGTACCAAATATCACTTCCTTTTTTTGGTATTTAAAGCCCTTCACAACCCAACCCCCTCTCGTCTTTCTGGTCTTTTTACGCATTTCTTCCCTCCACGCACTCTAAGAGTCAGCCACGATAATGATCTTGCTGCTCCTCACACATGTCGCTCTCTCTCTCATCTCTGTCTTTTTATCAGCTCTTTCCCATGTTAATGCCTTCCCTTCTCACCTCTCTATTTCCTTCTTCATTTAGTTCACGTGCTACCTTCTTCCTGCAGGAGGCCTTTCCCGATCCCCCAGCATCCCCACGCTGCACTCCCACCCTCCTGTCAAACTCTTGCTCTGAGAACAATAATCAAACATATATTATCATTCCTGGAAAAGAATGATTTGCCCTATGGCTCCATTTCCTTCCCTACACAAGTAACTCTTGGTCACCATTACCCTAAAAGCGTTGTATCTCCCTTTTAGAATGCAAACATCTTGAGGGCAGGGACAATTATGTTTGTTTATATTTATATTCTGATTGCTCAACATAGTGCCTGGCACACACTAAGTGCTTCATAATTGCTTTCTATTTCGTTAAGTGTATTTGCATATATACACACACACATATATATGAACATTTCACATCTTAAAGCTCTATATTAATGCTAGCTAGCAATAATAATGGGGCAGCTAGCTGGCGCCGGATAGAGGGCCAGGCCTGGAGTCAGAAGGACTCCTCTTACTGAGTTCATATCTGGCCTCAGACATTTACTAGCTGTGTGACCTTGGGCAAGTCACTTAACCCTGTTTGCCTCAGTTTCCTCATCTGTAAAATGAGCTAGAGAAGGAAATGGCAAACCACTGCAGCATCTCTGCCAAATGGGGTCACAAATGGTCAAACATTACTGAAACATCAAATTAACAATGGAAATTATTATCATTAATCAGAGAACTGAAAATCAGAAGACTCTGGTCCTGTATTTGTCAACTAACCAGCTATCTGTTGGCAGGTCATTTTATCTTTCTGGCTCTGACAGAGAGAATGGAAATCCTGATGGGCAAAGTGAGCAGGAGGAGGTGATTTGATGGACGTGGGGCAGGCCTGACTATGATCCCCCACCTCTTCCATTTTACACAAGACCATGCCAGGCATGTGGCAGCCATCTGGCACAGTGGATATAGTGCCAGGCTTGGAGTTGGGAAGTTGTCTTTCAGTCGTGTCTGACTCTTTGTGACCTGATTTGAATCCTCCTAGCTCCATGCCTGGCACTCTATTTACTGTGCCACCTAGCTGCCTGAGGAGTCAGGAAGATCTAAGTTCAAATCTAGCCCCAGACACGTTGTATCTGTGCTACCCTGGACAAGTCACTTACTTCAGCTTGCCTCAGTTTCTTCATCTGTAAAATGATCTGGAGAAGGAAATGGCAAACTACTTCTGTATCTTTGCCAAGAAAACCCCAAATGAGGTCACAGAGAGTTGGACACAACTGAAAACACGCTAGGCATGCTCTGAGGCCTAGCCCCTTTAATGCCTCAAACTCATTCTTTACAGTTTGTTAAAACTCAGCCCATTTGCACTGCACTCCCCCACCCCCTCCACCATTTAGACCAATCAGAGTCAAACAGAGGCCACCTTCTTTTCCTTCAGTTGACATTATGTGATTGTGGATATGGGTTCTTGAAAACTGGCCGATAGTCAGGTCAGCAGAGAGGGTTTGGGGACTTGCTTGAGTTCAGAGTCTCAAAGCAGGAGAAGCTTCCTGGTCATGGGAAAACTGAAGGTTCAACTCTGGCTCCTGCCTCCAGGGAAAATCCTGGCCCAACTTGCTTTCCTGATGGATGCCCATGTAGTCATGCAGGCAAAAAACCTCCTGTGAGCCATGCTCACATTTGGCAAACTTTTAGGAGCTCTGAGCCAGTGGGATTGCACCCCAGCCATGGGAAAATCTTGATCAAAACCATAAATAGAGTTTCTTTCTTTCCTTAGTGCTTGTCCATTTATAAACACATGGTGAGTCACAAGGCAGCCCCACCCTGGGGACTTCTCTGGATTAAGTCACTGGTGCTATCCATTCTCCCCCACGAGGGCCACCCAGGACAGCTGGCCATAGAGAGAAGTCATCCATGGGCCCACAGGCAGGGACTGCTCTGCCACAATTTCTCCAGGTCGGATGGAACAGATTTACTTCCAATCATAGAGAAACTGCACCCAGGATGATTGATAGCATTGTGTATTAGGAAAGATTACAGAATTTCAGAGTTGAAAGAGTCCCAGAGGCCATCTGGCCTTGGAGACCTTCAGCATACCCAATAAGTGGTCATCCTGCCTCCCCTTGAACATTTATAGTTATGGGGAACTCACTACCTGCTGAAGCAGCCCAATTACATTTTGGGAAGGCTCTAATCTTTAGGTAGTATTTCCTTACATCTATATAAAATCTACCTCTCTGCAACTTCTCCACTGCAACCCTCTACAGTCAAGCAAAACCAGCCTAATTTCTCTTGTCCATGATGGGATGAAGGTTAGAGATAAGGCCTAGACCTATGAATTCATAGGTGGAGGAAACTCCCTCTACCAAAGCAGGTAGGCACCTTCTCTGCAACTTAGTCTTGGAGAGTTGCCCGGAGCCTTGAGAAGTTGAATGACTTGCCCAGGGTCACAGAGCCACAAGTCCTTAAATACTTAGAAAAAGCTATAACATTACCTTCTTGCCCCACTCCTCCACCTGAGTCTTCTTTTCTCAAAGCTAACATTTCCAGATTCTTCAAACTATCTTATATGACTTGGTCTCTAATCCCCTCCTACAGAGCCATAACTAGGGCAGGCCAAGCAACTAGGGCAGACCCCCAAAGGAGTCACATATGAGGGGCTTTTGTCCACTATCTTCATGCCCCAGGGTTCCAGGGTCCCAAGGCCCCAGGGCCGTGTCATCTCTCTCTTAGAGCCTTCCTCCAGCCTCCCCTCCTCATCCCAGGGGTTAGAAGTTCTGGGCCTGTCAGCAGACAGTGTGTATCTGGAATCAGAGCCCTGGGCTCAAATCTCACCTCTGAGACTTATCACCAATGTGACCCTGCATCTCAATTTCCTCATCTGAAAAAGATAAGAAGGTGGGACTAGATGGTCTTTGACGTCCCTTCCAGTTCCAGCTCTGTGATTCTACGATGAACATACCAGGGGCATGATCCAATTCTCCACAACTGACCTCTTTGTCACTCCCCATTCTACAGACGAATTTGTCCTGGATGTGAGGGCTTTTAGTTAGCTTTTAGGAGAGCACAGCTATCGAGATAACGTTTACAAAGCACTAAAAGTTAGCTTTTAGCAGAGCTTGCCTCTGCTCTGCTCTCACCCCCATCATCCTCCTCTCCTGGAAGTGGTTGTCAAGTTGGACCTGGTTCAGAGGAATGTGACCAGCATCATCTTAAGTCCCTCATATGAAGAATTGCTGAAGGAACAACATATGTTTTAGCCTGAACAGCATCTGAACAGCTGTCATGCTAAATAAGAGTCTAAATGCCTAGGATTTCATGCTAGAAGGATCCTTAATGATTCTCCCTTCTAGACGAGACAGCCGAGTCCCAGAGATATAAAGTGTCTCGTCTAGGGTCATGTTTGTATTATCTAGCAAAGACAAAATTCTTGGTAGCTCACAAGCGCAAAATGTGGATCAGTGGGTTGGAGGTAAAGAGAGGCACAACTTAGCCCAAAATAAGGATGAATTTCCCAATAACTGTAGCTATTCCACAAAGGAATGGATGAATTTGTGAAGCAGCGAGCTTGTTGTCACTGCTGGGATTTAAGCAAAGTCTCAATGATCACCTATTCAGAGTGAGCTTCCTAAAGGGCATAGGACAGGGGTAGGGAACCTGCCTGCAGCCTCGAGGTCACATGTGGCTTTCTAGGTCCTTGAGTGTGGTCTTTTGACTGAGTCCAAATTTTACAGAACAAATTCTTTTATCAAAGGGATTTGTTCTGTGAAGTTTGGGTTCAGTCAAAGCACTTGAGGACCTAGAGGGCCACATGTGGCCTCAAGGCCACAGGTTCCCCACTCCTGGCACAGGGAGTTTGAGCAGATCTTTAGGGTCTTTTTAGCTTTGAGATGCTATGATTTTCTGTCCATGGAAAATCATCAGATTGAAGTTTTGAGGTGATGGTCAAGTTGGTTCAGGTGATCAGGACAAGGCACAAATAAAACCAAGGTCATGGATTTGATAGATTCCCCACTGTTCAGTTTCACTATGTCCCATGTCCATAGACAGCATCCATAACCCTGCCCAGTCATTTTTAAACAAATGTCCATTATTAGCTTCATGAGGGACTGGGTAAATGTTGATGGCTTTAGGAGAAATTTATCACTATGAATGGCAGAAATAAATGTTTTCATTGCTTGGAGGTCAGTAGCGTACCCTTGGTATGAGAAGGAGCCTGGTCGTTGAAGAAGTGAGTTAAAGTCCCAGTTTTGCCAGTTACTAGATAGGTGACCTTGGGAAAGTTGGTTAACCCTTCCGAGTCTCAGTTTCTTTATCCATAAAATGGAGATAATAACTTTTATCTCTTCCAATATCCGGAATACTGTTTAATAGTGATATTAATGATTTAATTGCTTAAAATCTGCAAAATGTTTTGCATACATTATTTGATTTGATTATTACAACCACCTTGAATTTGTTGTTGTTCAGTTATTTCAGACTCTTCATGACCCCATTTGGGGTTTTCTTTGTAGAGACACTGGAGTGGTTTACTATTTCCTTCTCCAGTTCATTTTATTCATTTATGACAGACTGAGGCAAGCAGGACTAAATGACATATCGAGGGTCACCCAGTTAGTAAATGTCTGAGTCCAATCTGAACTCATGAAGATGAGTCTTTCTGGCTCCAGGTCAAGCATTCTATCTGCTGTGTCACCTGGCAGCTCAAAGACTTGGAGAGGGAGGCAATACCCTTAGCTCCATTTTACAGAGGGGAAAACTGAGGTTTGGAGATATGAAGGGACTTGCCTATTGGTCATTTAACTTGAAAGCATCAATGGGAGGATTTGAATCAAAGTAATCGAATGTTTTACAATTTAATATAATTACTCAGTTTTACTTAACATTTTGAGTTTTTCAAAGCACATTCCTCACAATAGCCTTCTGAAGGAAGTAAATGTCTTCCTGAACAGGAAACTGATGCCCAGAATGGTTAGATTATGACCTCCTTGAGGACAGGGACTGTCTTTTGCTTCATTTTGCAGCACTTAACATAGTACTTGGCATGTAACAGATACTTCATAAATGTTAATTGCTTAACTAACTGATGAAGTTGTGCCTTGGCCATGGTCATATAGCTATTATGAGTCAGAGACAAGAATCAAACATAAGTATCCTCACTCCAAATCTTGCACTCTTTCTAACACATCATCACGCCTCTCCCTGTAAAAGAGTCTTGGATTCTTTCGCTGGACCATCCTCAACTCTGATAGCTGAACTTTGGACTCATCTTGCCCATAGGTCTCTACCTCACCTCCCTGCCGTTGGTTGCAAACCATGCTGCAGCAGGGATAGCCAGCCTTTCCTCCTCCTTCCAGTTTCCTTTTATGTGTTATCTTCTCCTATTAGAATGTGACCAACACAGTACCTGACATATAGGCAGCACTTACCAATGCTCTATATCCATCCATCCATCCATCCATCTATCCATCTATCCATCCATTGATCTATCTATTCATCCATCCATCTATCTATCTATCTATCTATCTATCTATCTATCTATCTATCCTTCTATCTATCTATCTATGTATCCATCTATCTATCTATCCATCCATCCATCCATCCATCCATCCATTGATCTATCTATTCATCCATCCATCCATCTATCTATCTGTCTATCTATCTATCTATTCATCTATTTATCTATCTTTCTCTCTAAACTATACTGCTTTCTTTACAATAATCTCAAGAGATAAGTAGTGCAAGAATTAATCACAGTAATAACAATAAAAAAAAATCCAGTATTGAATTAGGTCTCTCTTATCAGAATAACTTCACAAAGCTTGTTTTGTCCTTGAAAACGAGGTTCTCTTTCATAATGCTACTCTGCTGATCTGCCTGGTTTCAGCTCCATGGAACAAGATGCCTTTGTGCCCAATACCCCCTGGTTTCCCATCCTCTCTCCTCCCCGACTTTCCTGCTTCCTTTTGTACATTGTCTCCTCCCATAGAGTGTAAACTCCTCCAGGGCAGGGACTGTCTTTCTTTTCATTAATTGTATCCCATGATTATTACCACAGTTCCTGGCACATAGTAAATGTTTATTGAATTGGATTGGACTTCTCCACTGGGGAAAAGATGAGATCCTTGATGACTTCTCTCCTTGGTTGTACAGGTATTAATGTGAGTCTTTTAATCTGGGCATCTATCACAATTGATTTAGAATTACAGAACATAAGGGTGGCAAGAAATCCTCAGGATCTCATGGTCTATTTTTCATAGGAGGAAATTGAAACCCAGAGGGGTGAGATAACTTGGCCAAGGCACACAGAGGAGCCTAGACTAGAACACCGATCTTCTCCTATCCATTCCAGTACTTACGACACTCCAACATGCTGCTTTTGGCCCAATGAGAGTGTGTTTAAGGGAACCTAGGTGTATGGGCTTCCAGGTGGCACAGCAGATAGAATTCTAGAATCGGAATCAACAAGACCTGAGTTTGAATCCTGTCTTGGACATTTATTGTGTGACCTTGAGCACATCACTTAGCTTACTCAGTTTCCTCCCTGTAAAATGGGAATTTTAAGAACAGCTTGTTGTGAGCATCAAATAAGTTAACATATGAAGCATTTTGCAAACTTATGCCAAATGCTAGTTCCTACTGGGACAGAGTAACATGTTGGTCACTTTCAAGCATGGAAACTGATGAGGAAGAATGACACTTTGGCTTGACTTGGGTGACTTCAGCTCCCATTTTCCATCTAGAGCAAATCATTTGAACCAGCTAGGGCCAAGACATCAGGGCAAATACTGTTGTGCAAATCGTGAACAAAATCCCATCAATGAAGTGCATGGAGCACAAGTGGGTCCAGAAGATGTGCTCAATGGGGGTGAGCACCAATTATCTCAGGGCCTTTCCTTTCTGCACACTACCTCTGTTGGGGCAATGGCCCAGAAAGAAGGCAGAAGCAGTACCCATTCATTGTCTATGGTTCTAGAGGGGTGCAGTGTGAGCAGATCGAACCCAAGTGTAGCACAGTTCATTGAATTCAGGGTTAGAAGGCTCCTAGTCCAAATCAATCACTTTGCAGATGACCATCTAGTCCAAATCAATCACTTTGCAGATGAAGAAACTCAGGCTTGGAGAGGGAAAAGATTAGCCCAACACCATACCAACAGCAAATGGCAGAGCTGAAATTTGAGTCCATTCCTCAGCCTCCAGAGCACTGTACTTTCCATCATACCAGACCTCCTAGTCTAAAGGAACAGGTTTCTTAGACAGGCTGGGATTCTATAAGATTTGATCATCTTTAGTGTAAAGCCATACATGAGCAGCTTTCCAGAGGACTGCTGCTGTGAACAGCTTTCAAGGTTCTGATTACATAGTATAGTGAACACTCTATTCAATAATGAATCAGAGCAAAACATTCACAGAAAATCAAGGTACAGCATTCACAATGTTACAACTTATCACAGAAAATCAAAATACAGTATTCACAACAACTTATCACTAAAATGGCTACATAGTTTTCACCACAGTGGTCACATAGTTTTGAACAAAATACAACCATTTAGTCAAAGCTTGCCTCTTAAGTGTCACAAAATACAAAGTCCAAAGTTCTCATGGGCACACTAAGTTACAATATTAGTCACTACTCAGCACCCTCTTAAGGGGGAGTGTAAAATACACAGGCCATCAATCCCTCAGTCACAAATAAGTTACAATTTCAAGGTCATAAGTAAGTTACAACTTCAATCAGTTACTACTCAGCATCCATGGAGAGAGCTCTTCATCTTGACCCGAGATGGGCTCTCAGATTCCTTGGATCCTTTTCTATGGTCCCAGCTCCTACCTGGATTCACCAAACTGTCACCTGGGTTCAAAGGCAGATAGCCCCCAGATCCTTGTCCAGCACTCCGTGCATTCCCTGTTCCACACTGAAGCTCACAGTGTCCAGTCCACCTTAAATCCTTTACAGTCTCTGCTCTCAGAAAGTCAAGGCTTAACAAAGCCACAAGCAGACAAAGTACTGACGCCACAGTCATGCTTCCTCAGTCTTCTCCAGCCCTGGCTGTTCCTAGGAAATCCTCAGCAGCTCTCGCTGGTCCTCAGACTCAGCAGAAGTTTCAGCTGTTTCCCCGAATCAAAATCACTTCATCCAGGTTCTCAAAATAAAAATCATTCTCTCCAGCCTGGGCCTCTTTTCCTCAGCCTCTAGAACCTGGCTCCAAGATCTGTCTGACCCAGTAGGGGCTTCTCCCTATATATACACATGGCATTAGCTACTTCCTATTTCAGCCATTTCCTGTTTCAATCCCTTCCTGACTCCCTTCCTTTCAGCAACAAGGGTTTATACCTTCTGTTTTTTTAACAAGGGCTTAATGTGAAACTAGGTGCTAAGTACCTCTAAGCTTAGCAATACAAAGGGATCTTCAAATTTCGTTACAATTACACTTAGACATCTCACAATCATTAGGAGAACAATCAAAACTGAGCAGAGAATTAGTGAGAAGGCTGCTATCTATTGTAATGGAAACAGTAATTTGAAGATCTTTCCTGCTCTGAAGATCTTCCCTGCCCCTTAATAGGCCAAAAGTAATCACATAGAGTCTGTGGTGGGAGGAGCTTGCTGAACAGGTAGAGCAAGAAGTTGGTCACAGGACACTTAGAGCTGGGGGAGAGAGAGTACTCAGGTAAGGCAACAGCTAAGTTTGTGAGTATTTGTGGGAAGGCTTTGGGATGGTGTTACTCTCTGTTGTGTTATGGTGTATTAACTTCTTTGTTGCTATGATGGATTCCGTTTTCTGGTGTTGGGATTTGGCTTTCTGGTGTCTGAATAAATGTTTTGCTTCTGTCTTCTATATGGAGAGTCTGTTACATTTTGTGCTTCAGAACTACACTAGCATATTCATAGTTGACATTGGTTCTGTGAATATCACATTGGTGCTACATCTATTTAATATATTTCTAAGAAATAAATTTGTTCATTTCTGATGCATGAGATGGGAATGGTTTCTGAAGTGTGATATCATTGGTTCATAGGTTGATCATTGGTTCTTGTGAGAGAATGATAGAGGCAGGAGGGGGGTCCATGCATACCTCTGTAATGGTAATAGGAATTTGAAGATCTCCCCTGCCTGTTAAGAAGCTTAGGTGAATTTGAGAACCTTTCTTGATTTGAAAATACACTCTGTCCCCTAAAGTATGTAAAGTCTACCTAGGAAAAAGGAAGTGGTGGGAGGCTTGTTTTTCAGGAAGGCACAACTTTTGTTACTTTGTAGTCAAGTGGGTCATGAGGCTTGTGATATTCTCTGACCCTGGAGAAGTCTATATATACCTCTGAGGCAAGGTTTTGCTTTGGAGCTCACTTTGGGAAGAGTTGTGTGATTTGACCAGATGAGACTCTGGGCAGCCAGCTTTGAAAATCCAGATGTTGGTGCTTCTCTCTCTGGTGACTAGGTATGGATGTAATGGTCAGACAGCTAGAAGCCCTGTCTGCTGAATTGTGTTATTTTCTCTGTCTGTACTTTTGTCTGCTTGTAACTTTTGTTTGTATTCTCTGAAGTTCAGAGTGCTGACTTTTCCCCCTGAACTAGGTAAATGATATGTATTTTATTGATTAAAGTAAGATTGTTAACCCTTTTTTGGGTTGCTTTCCTTTAGAAAAGCAGATCAAAGAAACTGTGCTAGCAGCCATCCTGGGTATGCTAGGGTGCTTGCTGCTACAACCTCCTGGATACACTAACTGGACTCCCATCCTCTCTCTGCCCCAGATCCAGATCCTGATGGCAGCCCAGCTCTATTTGGGTTATTCATATGTGGAGAACATCTGGGGAGTAACTCCTGATAAAAGAGAGGGACTAAGTAGTTACTAAATTCCACTTCAATTATACACCTATGATCCTATAACTTCCCAAGGATGCTGGCTAGATGACCTCCAAAACCCTTCACAGCTATGATCCTAAGTCCTCATACAAGACTTACTTCTAGTATCTTTCTCCTGATTATTTCCTATTCATCTTGTATAAAACTTGATACATAGCTGTATTCACGCATCTCCCCCATTACATCATGAGTTCAATTGTGAGTTCTCGATAGGTTTTTTTGGAGGGGTGGGAGAAGGATCCTATGCCATGATGATAATCTTATAGTTCACTAAAACACCAACTTATTTAAATTTGGTGAAGAGGATTGGGCTTAGGATTTCTTAGAATATTGGACTCTTGTAGTGAAAACTTTTTCTACCAGTACTGGCTGGCAACTTGTCTGCAACTTGCAATGATAGAAAGTTTCTGATTTACTTGTGATCACATAGCACATATTCAACGGAGGGACTTGAATAGGAATGCCTGACTCTAAGGCTAGCCCTGTAACAACTATGTCACCATGCCCAGCCTTTCACTGAGAAGTTTAGGACTTAATTATTATTTTTCCTTTTTGTATGTAGTTTCTCTAATTATTATACTATGAATTACTTGAGGATATGAACCTTATTCATAAGGGACAGAATACACGTGAATGGCTTTAGGAGAAGCCTCATTATGAATGAAAAAATTCATGTCCTTATTGCTTGGAGGTCAGTAGTGTACCCTTGGTAGGAGAACCAGCCTGGTACAGTGGAAGAAGTGAGTTCAAGCCCCTGTTGTGCCAGTTACTAGATAAGTGACCTTGGGAAAGTTGGTTAACCCTTCAGAGCCTCAGTTTCCTTTTCCATAAAATGAAGAGACTAACATCTATCTCTTCTAATACAGGAATATTTTTTAAACAATGGTCCTAATTATATAATTGCTTTAAAATTCATAAGTTTCATACCCTTCTTGAAGTGGAAGAGATACTAGAGATCAGTTAGCTCAGTCCTTTCATTTTAAAGAAGAGGAAATTGGGTGCCTAACAAGGCTCAATGATTCACTCGAGGTCACACAGCTAGTTAGTGACAGTCAGTTCTGTGTAACTCTTGTCTGTGTACTAAAAAAAATTATCTGTGAAGGGTCCAACTAACACAACAGAGCCCTCTTTCTGGTTTCGAAAATATTTTGTGGATCCTGGTGCATCACTTGAGCTTGTCTGTCTTTTGTCCTCACTCTCGCCCACTTCTTCACATCATCCATGTCCTTGATAATGCCTTTTAAATGACTCCTCCAGCATAAGACATCCTTGGATCAATGCTGCTGCCTCCTTTATCCAGCCCACTCTCTATTTCCAGACATTATTGAATTCTCAGTTGAACTTATTATCTATGTGAAGTGCCTATCTAAAATACGTGGACTGATGAATGAATTCAACAAGTTGCCTTCTAACTCCATGAAATGGTCTGAGCAGCATCCGGTCTTCAAGCACTTCCTTTTTCCCAGGTAGACTTTACATGTGTGTATGTATGTATGTATGTATGTATGTATGTATGTATGTGATGGCTGTTCAGCATGTGACTATCTTCCAGCCTGGGGGCCATCTCCAGTTGTCCTGATCTGTGTCTTGCCATCAGACCCAGATTGCTCTGGAGGAGAAAGTGAGGCTAGTGACTTTGTACAGTCCTTCTTCACTTATATCCAATTCACTTGCAAGTCAGAGCATCTTCTTTCTGATGTCACAGTCCTCTTTATGAAGGAAGGACAAAGAATAACAACAATCTTCCAGCCTAGGCCACACTTCTCATAGTCCCTGCTCAATGTGGTTGAGGAAAGCCAGGCAGTCTAGACATGAAGAAGGAAACTGACTGAAGACTTAGAAACTCGAATTCTCTTTGTCCCTAGTCACAACCTTCAATAAAAAGAAAAATGGAAGAATGAGAATGCTAAATGCTATAAGAGGACAGGGAAAAAATCCCAAATGACTGGAGGAATCACGGAAGCCACCCTGTGTGAAGATAGGACTTGAGCTGGGCCTTGAAGTATGGGTAAGATTTGGAGAAGTAGAGGAAGAAACACCTCAGCAAATCATTTCAAGCAAGGGGAAAGGTATAAGAAAAGGTGTGCATGGGGGAAAGTTCAAGGAAAAGAAATAATAATCAGATATCTTTGACTGAAGTGGGGAGCCCTCATTGCAAACCCAGGGAAATGAGATTCAAGAGGAAAGAGAGGGACCAGATTGTGAGTTGACATTGAATGCCAGGCTAAAGAGTTTGGATTTAAGTGGCTGATGTGGGGAGTCCTTGAGTCAATCAACAAGCATTTATTAAGTGCCTATTATAGTATACAACAAATACTGTGCTGGGCACTGACGATACAAATACACCACATCTCCCCTCAAGGAGTTATATTTTTCTTGAAAGTTTTCGAGTAGGCGATGATCAGTACCCAGTGATGTTTAAGGAAGATCGATACGGCAATCTGTACAGAATAGAACAGAGCAGGGAGAGACTGGAGACATTTAAGCTCTAATTGGGCATGAAGCTATATTATGTGTCCCCACTGCCCAGGGCTATAGATGTTTGACTAACAGGGAATCCATTGAAAGGATGGGCTAATAAAGCATTGGAAAATGGTTGGTATTTTTATAATCTCTGAGACAAAAGGCATCAGGAAATACCAATTTGTCACTGAGCAAGCTAGAAAACCTGGGTCATCCTCTTAGTTCTCATTCAGCCTCATTACAAGGCAGAAAGTGAGGGATAAAACCCACACTGGTTTCTCTGCATCCTGAATCCTGACTACTTATGGGTCTATCTTCAGCTTTGGTAATCAGTCCAGGCAGTTTGCATAGACTTACAAATCAGCCTGCTAACTTGGACTAGGCCAACACGAAGGCACGTGGGTAGATTTGAAAATCAAAAGGCTGGCATTTCAATTTCACTTCTGCTGCTTACTAGTCATCAGTGAAGTCCAAGGAGCACAACTGACCCCAGAAGACATGTTCAACAGAGGTTGACACAACCATAATTGTGTCTTTTAATCTCACTGGGCATCAGTTTTCTCACCTGTAAAATGGGTTGGACTAAATGAGGTACAGTGGAAAGACCACTGACTCTGGAGTCAGAGAATAGAGGTTCTAATTCCATCTTTGACTCTTACTATATTTGTGATCTTGGGAAAGTCCCATGCATATTTTCCCCCTCTGAAAAATGAGGGGTTCAACTAGATGGTCTCTCCAGTCCCTTTTGTCTCTAGATCTAGGACTTATTAGCTCTAAATCTTGTGACCTTATTATGGTCCCTGTTCCTTCTGTCTGACTTTTCTCTCCTGCTGCTAATACCTTCATACTGCCCAGGTCAGGCTTATGAGAAGAAATTGAGCTTGTATATTCATCCAAGCTAACATTTTGGAGGTTTATATACTAAAGTATCAACAGTGTTTTAGTTACTAAGGTCAGAAGCATCTTAATTTTTTTTTTTTAAGAAAAAGCCTGAAAATACAGAAAAGTGTGGTGGATAGAAAGTCATGCCTACAGCCAGAAAGATCTAGATCCAAGTCCTTTTCTAACATATTCGAGTTGTGTGAACCTGAGCAAGTCACTTAACCCCTTGGTATACCTGGCAAATCCCTAAAACCATAAATTAAATAAATACTGATTTGCATTGTAGAGGGAATCTTCATACTGGGAATTCCCTAAATCAATTAAATCATATCTATTCCCCTTTCTCCCCCCAAAATAGAGTATGGACATTACAGTTATCCCTTTCACATCACAGGGATTATGCATATGGCACCCCCACGATCTGAAAAGTCCACATAAAATCTTTTTGCCCTTCCTTCATAAGAGAAGAAATCTGAATTATTGTGGTTTTAAAAGATAAAATATGTTGATGTTATATTATATATATATACATATACATAAAATGCATTTCTGAGTTTCTAAACTTTTTCTGTGTCATCTGCTGGTTTTGCAGCTTTGCAAAACTCTCAAAAAATTCCCATTTAATTTCTTATGCTGCCCTGTGATATATTGAAACTACAATGGGGAAAGTCACAATGTGGAAGGGATAACTGTAGAGCTTAACACAAAGCAATTAATCACTAGTGGTAGGAATTCTAGGCATTAGTAGGGAGAGATTTGGGGGCAGAAGAAACTCCTAGGAGTCCTCAAAATATATTCTCCACGTGTTTTCTGAGACCAATAGTCTCAATAAAGATTAAAATCATCACCAGAAGAAAAGAATTGTTGCTCTCCTCCTGAACTCCTGAAGTTTTACTGAAAACAAATGGCTTTTGGCCAGAACATGAGAGCAGATGCAAACCTTGTGAAGCAAGGAGAAGGAGCAGAGCCTCTGCACAGCTATGATGATCAGTGGCCAGATTTGGGATCTTGGTCTGTATTACAGTGTCATGCAATATTTCCCTTAGTGAGTTAGATTTTCAGACAGGAAACCAAGAACTTTCCAGCTGGACAGTATCAATTTCTTGGCTAGTTCCATCCAAACTTCAGCAAGAACAATGAGGGCCGGGGTGGGGAGCAAAGGCCTTGGGGTCAAGAGGCTGAGATGCCAGTGACTTGCTCTAGGACCAAAATGCCTCTCTCTGGGTCTCAGTAAAATGTTAGGATCATATTCGATGAGCTTTAAAGTCTCTTACTATAATATTCTATAGTTTTAATGCTGAAAGGGGCAAAACTATGTTTCAGGAAGATTATCTGGCAACAGTACATAGAATGACTTTTAAGGACCAAAGTGCATACTGAATTATTTTATCAAGTACAGTCAAGGGTAACCTGCTGTACCTAGAAATTCAGGGGCCTTAAGTAAAATGCCTAAAGCTGAATTGGGGCTATACTTGAAAGGATTAATTATTCCTCATTTAATCAGGAAAGTTAAGATTTTACCATATGGGCAATATCAAACTGGGTCTAAGCTAAGTCATAAAGACTTTTATGAGCCAAAACTAATCCTCAGAGATGATGGAGAGAGGTTACAAGAGGCTTAGTACTTAGTTTTGTTTATAGCAAAATGTTCACTGCATTCTACCTCCACTGCCCTTTAAAGGTTTTTAGTCAGATTCCTGGAGTTTCTAGCACAATGTGGTGCTTTGTGCTTGAAGCCACAAAGGCACAGGTGAATGGAGATGTGTAGGGCTGAATTTAGCTACCTCTATATTCTAATGCAGTCCTGAAGAGAGGTCCCTGTTTCTGTATTATGTAGGAATGATCACATGATATCCTATAGCTGGAAGGGACCTCAGAGTTCAAATAGTCCAACCCTCTTATTTTACAGATAAGGAAACTGAGGCTTAGGAGGGAGTGACTTGTCCAAGGTCACACAGCTAGTAAGTAGCAGAGCTGGGTTTGGCATCCAAGCACTCCAATTCTAGAGGCGGCATGCTTTTCTACGGTTAAAATCACTACATAACTTCCAAAACAATAAACTCAACCAAAAGAACAGATGGTGTGAAGGAAAAGGACTGGGAAGAAAGAAACAGAAAGGTTATTCCTTTACTATGAGCCTGAAGAAGGAGAATAAAGGAGTCCAGGTAAAGTGATTTCTTAGCCTCCCAAAGTTAAACATAATGAAGACCATCTTGACTGGGGGTGGGGAATTTGTGGCCTTGAGGTCACTTGGCCCTGTAGATCCTCAAATGCAGCCCTTTGACTGAAGCCAAATTTCATAGAACAAACCCCCAATAAAAGGATTTGTTCTGTAAAACTTGGACTTGGTCAAAGGGCCACACTTGAGGAACTAGAGGGCCGTGTGTGACCTTGAGGCCACAGGTTCCCTACCCTTGATCTTGACTATTAGGATTAAAAAAAAAAAAACCAACCATGTTAGGAGAGGTTCTGGCGGTTTTGTTGTTGTTCAACTGTTTTAGTTGTGTTAGACTCTTTGTGACCCCCATTTGGGGTTTTCTTGGGAAAGATTCTGGTGTGGTTTGCCATTTTTTTCTCTAGCTCATTTTACAATGAGGAAATGGAGGCAAACAAGATTACGTGACTTACCCAGGGTCACACAGCTAGTAAGTGTATAAGGCCAGATTTGAACTCAAGAAGATGAGTCTTTCTGACTTCAGGACTAGCATTCTAGCAACTATGCCACTAGCTGGCCCCAAATCAAGCCTTTCCTTCAAACCAGAAGTGAATTTCATCATCCAAGATATTCAAGAAGAAAACAGACAGTTCTCTGTACCAAAGGATTGGCAGTTACCTAGCAAACCTATTAATCAACCAGTCAAGAAGCATTGGGGATACAAGGACAAAAATGAACCAAGGAACTTACATTCTACTAAAAGACAGAAGTATTTAGTATGTGTGTGTCTACATACATTACAAGGTGATTTGGGGTGGGAAGTCAGTCGCTGCAGGAGTATGAGGAAAGGCCTCATGAAAGACACGTCCACTGCGCTGAGCTTTAAAGAAAATTAGGCTGAGTATTATAAATACTACCACAAGATCAACTACAAGGACCTATCCACAACCAGAGAGAGAACTGATAAGTAGAAGTCTGCATAGTGTGCTTTTAGCCTTTGCTGGGGCAGGATGGGTAAAGAGGGAGAAAAAAATAAAAGTACACAGCAGAGAACAAAAGAAAACAAAAGGAAGCGCAGAAGAGCACAGTTGATTTGGAAACAGCATCTAGTATTTGTCACATAGTTGTTGTTTTTTTAAAATAAATTCTATAAAATGGAACTTCATGGGTTTACATTGCACCCTCTCTGTTTATGTCATGTGGATACATGGAGATGTTGGATTATTTTGTTTGTTTTTTTTGTATTTAAGTTCAAAATGGAAAAAAAAATCTTAAAAGAAAGCTAGGGCTTCTAAGAGGGGAGGTAAAAAAGGAATACATTCTCTAGAAACGAGGGACTGTAGAACAATAGACATGGAGAGAGTACCGGGGATACCATGTTGGACATATGAAAAATAGAAAGAAGGCCACTTGGGCTGGACTGTAGAATGCACAAAGGGGAGCGATGTCTAATAAGGCTAGAATGGTAAGTTGGAAAGGTTGCATAGAATTTTAAATGCCAAACAGAAAAGTTGGTATTTGATTCCAGAGGTAACGGAACCACTGGAGCTTATTAAGCAGAAGAGTGACATGGCATGGTCAGGTCTGTGCTTTAGGAATATCACTTTGTGGCAGAAGGATTGGAATGGAGAGAACTTTGAAGAGAGAAGGCTATTGTAATAGCCCAGTCAAGAGGTAATGTTATCTCAAACTAGTGTTGTGGCCACATGAATGGAGAAACAGAGGCATATGAGTCATGTTGTGGAGCTAGAATCCATCTAATTGGGTACTAATGCAGGGGATTGGTCCAGATCACTCTTTAAGGATCCTCTAACCTCTGGAATTTTAGTGTTAAATATCAGAAGATAACAGGGAACTACTTCCAAAAGTATGCAGATTTTCTTCTTATAACATTCATTTCCTGCATGTGCCTCCTTCCTGTGATTGAAGGACTGTGGGACTATGGGTTTGAATGTTGAATACCCTGTCAGGGACATTCAATATATCAGTTGGTATGGATTAACTGATATTTTTCTTTTGGTCTTTGTTATAAGGAAAGGCTCTCAGGGCTAAGAGGAAGGGATGTAGAATATATAAAATATATAAAAATAAAGGTATCAATTTTAAAAAATAAAATGCATTTCCAACAAGTACCTAAGAACTAAATGGTGATTGTACCTTTATTTGCCAAATCTCTGTTCCCTTAATAGAATATGACTTGTTTTTGTCTGTTTGTTTGGTTGG
Organism: Pseudochirops cupreus; assembly: GCA_028627135.1. Classification (NCBI taxonomy): domain Eukaryota; kingdom Metazoa; phylum Chordata; class Mammalia; order Diprotodontia; family Pseudocheiridae; genus Pseudochirops; species Pseudochirops cupreus. The sequence goes on from CM053581.1 coordinate 291,095,465, forward strand.
TTGTTTAATGAAAGGTCCATCTAGCCAAGAGTGTGACAACTTGGAAGGAAGCTTGAAAAAAGACAGATTCCTACAACTGAGTCACTCGGTTCCCCATCTTCCTGGTATAGTT
>CM053581.1:291096076-291125920 GCA_028627135.1 Pseudochirops cupreus
CAAAGGAGTAGCAGCCAAAAGCAACTGGTACTTCCCTTGTCCTAAGGCTAGGGCCTCCTACTTCCCTAATCCCTCTAACACAGTCATGGTAGACCAAGACAAAAACTCCTTTCTTCTAGTATTCCTCCACAGCCTCCTCCTCCTCTTCTTCATCCCCATGTTTTCATCTTCTTCCAGCTCAGCACTTCTTTCACAATCCTGGTCTTCTACTTGCATTGTACCCTATGGAAATCCTGTTCTTTCACTACCCTTTACCCACATCTCTTCCTATCATACCATTTTCATCTTCTTGTGCTTTTGGAAAACTTGCTCTCCCAAACAGGATAATCATTACTCTGTGACCTTTCCCCCTTCAAGATTAAGTCTTTAAAGGCAGCTAGGTGATATACCTCGTTATACAGTGGATAGAGTGCTGAACAAGCAATCAAAAATAACTGAGTTCAAATCCTAGTTGAGACATTTAATAGTTATGTGACCTTGCAAAAATTTAATCTCATGAGTCTCAATTTCTTCATGGCAGTGATGATAATGGCACTTACTTCACATAGTTGTGCTGAGGACTAAATGAGATAACATATATAAAGTACTTTGCAAACACTATATGATATATGAATGTAATACAATACTATTGTGCTACCAGAAATGATGAAAAGATGGTTTCAGATAAACCTTAGAAGATTTGTATGAACTGATTCAGATTGAAATAAGCATAACCAAGAGAAAAAATTTCTACTATATTAGCATTGCAAAAATGAACAATTTTGAACAACTCATGAACATTAATACAAGGATCAGCCATGATCCAAGAGGACCGATGATAAAGAATGATACCTACTGCTTACAGAGAGGGGATGTACTAAAATTCAGAATGAGACACATGTTTTTGGATCTAGTTAATATAGGAATTTGTTTTACTTGATTATACTTCTTTGTTACAAAGGCTTTGTTTTTCTTTTTTCTTTTCTGTTGGTCTTTGGGTTAGGGGTAGAAAAATCATTGACAATTGAAAAGATAAAATTTAATTTTAAAAAGTGTGTTGACTTATTGCCTGTTTCCACATGAAAAGTTATTATTCTAGTGTAGGGAATAAAGATGTTCCCAAATAGCTATCATACGATTTTTCTGAAGCTAAAAAGAGACAGTGAGGAAAATGAGGCTGGAAGGAATGGAGTCCTTTACTTTCTTGGCACATGATCATTCCAGTCATTGAGCTGACTGGCTTGGTCTAGACTTAGCTGAATTGGCCTGCGTTCCACAAGTGCCAGGGTATCAGATATCACACTCACAATTCTGTGAGGCTGTTAGGCTTCTGGCAAGAGAGAGAATCACATATGCCTAGCCCAAGAAAGATAGCACCCAGATTCCCACATTTGGCAACATGGTACCAAGCAAATATAGACCTACTGGCAGCAGTCCAGAGGAAAGGAAGAAAAATGACTGAGGGAATAAACAGGATGACTTATGAGGAAAGATGAAAGGAATTAAGTGAGCAGAACTTGTCTCAACAATGGACTAAAGGAACACAGCAGCAGCCTATAAATATGGGCTGATGACAAACGGCAAAGGATGACAGACATTATTTAACCTGGCACGAGGGTATAACTGTGCCTAATGGGATGAAATTAGGAAAGGAGAAATTGAAGCTGCATGTCAGGAAGACAGGGTTACCAGAAGACTTAAATTGTTAACATTGTGGGATAAGGTTCAAAATGAAGCAATTCTCCCTTAAATAGCATGGTGCTATCTGGAGACTGAAGACCTGGATTCAGATCCTGGCTGCCCTAATTACTATCTATGTGACCTTGGGAGCTTCCCCACTGCTGACTTAAATTCTCCAGGACTTCTTTTGAAGCTCTAGACTGTAAGCTTATGGAGGACAGTGATTGCCTTGTGCCTTTGTAATCTTAGTGCACAGCATAAAATAGGTACTTAATAAATGCTTATTGACCAACTAACTAGTTTTACTCTGAGGAAGCTGAACTAGATGACTCTAAAGTCCCTGGAAGCTCTGAATCTATGATCCTATCACCTATGCAAATTTCATTGACCAACTATCTAAAGGAGAGGTTCTTAACCTTCTTTGGACCTTGGCAGTCATGTTGAATGGGCATTGCCTCACTCTAAGAGAATATATAAAAAGGCCTTAGCCTAAAAGGGCCAGGGTCTCCCATTGCATCCTGAGTCATCTCCAGTCATTCTGATGAATATCTGGTTACTGGACCCGGATGGTTCTGGAGGAAAAAGTGAGGCTGATGACCTTGCACATCCCTCCCTCACTCAAATCAAAGTCAACTGCAAGTCATGTCATCATCTCTGTGAGGCCATGGTCCTCTTCAAAAAGGAAGGACAAACACAACAACAACAACCTGATTTACCTCCACAATATCTTTCCCATATGTCCCTTTCTCTCTTCTTACACGGTATCACCTTAGTTCAAGCCAGACGTGTGCCAAAATCCACTCTAACAGCTTGGGAGAGCTAATTGTTAAATTTTCAGTGTGCACATTTATAGCTCAGAAATCAGCAATCACTACAAATAAACACTTGATTTATTGTTTTGTTGATTGTCTAGGTGAGAAGTTGCCAAATTTATTTGGCTTACCACCTTTTTTGCAAAAAAAAAAATTACTTAGCATCCCCCTGGAAATCTATTTTCTTTAACCTTTTAATGTTTTTTTAAATTTGCATCATTCAAAAATGTATAAAATATATATCTCTAAAATGACACATCTCAAATTTAATAATTAATAATTCATTGTAAATTAGTGGGTTATTTCCTGCTTTGAAATTTTGATGTTGTAATATGGGGTCATGTAACCATATAGTATTATATTGTAAACAAATCATTACACACACATATTCCTGCTGATGCGTGCTGAACTTCTCAACAATATGCAACAGGCTCACCTGCCAATACTCGCTTGTTAAGACCTGTTGGCCAGCTTGACCACTGATCAGTTGTAACTTGCATTTTGTACGTTTATTTGGAAAGTAACATAATCACTACAACTTAGTATACTTGTACACAATAGACGAAACACATACAGTTTTTCAAAATTTTCTTTTCTTCTTTCTTTATGCTTCCAGCATGTACTTATTTTTATTCAGTGCCCCCCCCAATTGCACCCAAGGCTACTACCTCACCCATCATTCCAGCACCCCCCAGAGGTTGATATCTCCCACTTAGGGAGCCTATGGTTCTAAGAAAGTATTATTAATGCAGACTCAACTTAAAAGTGTATATGCATCCTTTTTTTTTTCCTCTGCAGAGTCTGGTTGTTAAACATTTACTAGTATACACCTATTTTGCTCCATAAACATTGCTGGGGCCCAACAGGAGTCCGGGAGAAAGCTCAGGGAATGAAGTCATCCCCAGACTGGATGCTTGGAAACCCAGGCCAATCATCATCATCATCATCATTATCATCAGCAGCAGCATTTACATAACACTTTAAGGTTTGCAAAGTACTTTTATCTCATTTGAGTCTCAAAACACCCCAGTTCAATCATCACCTCTCACAATACTGGAGTACTGAAATAGCCTCAAAATGGTCTCCCTATCACTAGCATCTCCTTTCTCCATTCCACCCTTCACACAGCTGCTAGAATTATCTTTCATAAGCACAGATCTGACCATATTACTTGCATACTCAAAAAGGTCCAGTGGCTCCCTACTGCCCGTAGGATAGAATGCAAATGTAGCCTACATTTAAGACTGTCCCCCATTTGGCTCCAACCTATCTCTCCAAGTTCATTCTATACTATTTCTCTTCCCAAACCACATTCCAGTCAAAATGAACTATTTGCTATTTCCCTAATTTGATGTGCTAGCCACTTCCTGAGTTTTTACAAACCACCCCCCAGACCAAAGATGCACTCATAGGCTTATACTAATTATTCTATAATCATTGATAATTGAAAAGATAAAATTTAACTTAAAAAAGTTTGTTGACTTAATTTCATGTCTCCACATGAAAAACTATTATTCAAGTGTCACTAATTGTGCTGAAGGGACATCATCCAACCCTTCACTGTAGATATAGAAACTGGGGTACAGAGAGAAGTGACTTGCTCAAGGTCACACAGATTGGAAGGAACAGAATCTGGATTCAAATTCAGGTCCTCTGACTCAAAATCCAGCACTCTTTCCCTTATACTTTACTCCCTTTTTACCTTTTAGAATTCTTATTTTCCTGTGAGTCTGAGCTCAGGAGCTACTTACTCCACGAAACTCATGCTGATCCTACCTGATCTCTCCCTTCCTCAAATATTTTAAAGCTCTTTGTCTGGGCTCTCCTTTCCCTTCTTTTGCTCCTTGCCCTGTGTCTTTGCCTTTGTGCATGTTGTACACACACACACACACACACACACACACACACACACACACACACACTGATGTACCCAGGATGGCTGCTAGTACAGGTTCTTAGATCTGCTTTACTAGGAAAGACAGCTGTTTAAGGAGTCAAAAATATGTTTTTAATTATATTCACTAGTTCAGGAGAAAAGTCAGAACCCTGAACTTCAGGGGAAATACAAACAGAGAAAATACAAGCAGAGAAAAAAAGACCAACAGGGCTCTGACTGCCTCAATCAACTATACACTTTACAAACATCCCTGGATGGAGAGAGCCTTTACATCTGAGCAGGCAGGGAGATCTGAAAATACCATCACTCAGAACCTCTACCAGAGGATCACAAGATCCTTCTCATAAGTAAGCCCCCAAAGCAAAATACCAACTCAGAGTATATGTACACTTCTTGGAGCCAGAATGCATCCCAAACCTCCTGACTCAGCACCTAATTAGAAATTAACAAAAGGTGTGAAAGCTTTCCTAACAAAAGATGCAAAAGCGTCCCCTAAGAAAGCTTCCCTTAATGGGCTCCACTTGAGGCTTTTTAATGGATGGGGAAGATCTTAAATTCCATTAACATTACACACACACATACCATAGGCTTCCAGAGATAAGCGAATATTTTAATTTCATCTTTCTACCTCCAGTGTGTAGCACAGCATATTATATACAATAAGTACTTAATAAATACTTATTGAATTTAATTGAATGATGCTGGCAAGTAGATGTAGTATAGAATAGAATTGGGGGAGGCTGGTGGCAGAAAAAAACTTGAGGAGGGGACTGTGACAACAATACAGGCATAAAATAATGTAGGGCTGATCTAGTGGTGGTCACCAGAACTAGGGAAAGGGCAAAGCAGAGAGAGAATGAAGAAATCACTCACTAGGCCTTAATAATGATTTCTATGCAAAAAGTGATAGAAAGAACAAGCTGAACACACTTCACTAGTAGTAAAAGTTGGAAAAGATGGTGATGCTCTTGATCATGGACAGATAAGTGGTGCAGTGGATAGAACGCTTCACTTGGAGTCAGGAAGACTCCTCTTCCTGAGTTCAAATCCTGCCTTAGATACTTACTAGCTGTGTGAGCCTGAGCCAGTCACTAACTCCTCTTTGCCTCAGTTTCCTCATCCGTAAAATGAGCTAGAGAAGGAAACAGCAAACCACTCCAGTATCTTTACCAAAAAAACCCCAAATGGGATCACAAAGAGACAGACACAACTGAAAAGACTGAACAAGAAGCTATGGATAATATTGGCAGCCTGGAAGTAAAGAAACAAAGATAATCCTGTTAGAACACGAAGAGCTGAGCAAGAGGTCTAGAGAGGAGAAAGATGCCCAGGCTGTCCCTCAGGCCTTCAATTTATGCCCACTTCACTGTTGCCTGAGAATCTTTGTTTCCTTTAAGACTCAATTCAAATGCCCCGTCTCAGGTGAGGCCTTTTCTAATATCATTTACTGCTAGTGCCCTCCCTTTCAAACTACTTTGTATTTATTTTGCAAATATTTTGTATTTAATTATGTGTGTACAAGCTTTCTCCCAGTAGAATGTAAGCTCCTTGAGGGCAGGAGCTGTTTCATTTTTGTCTTTACATCCCCAGGGCCTAGCACAGTGTCTGGCACATAGGACATGATTTCTAAATGCTTAAATTCAATGGACATTTGTATGAGGAGGCCTATCAATATCCTGGAAAAAAGTGAGGAGTCAGGACTAAAGTAGAGTGTGGAGCACCTACCGTATAGCTCCTATGAGCTCTGGGCATATGTTACCTCTGCTATTAACCAGACTGCTCTTTGTTGGCTCAGTCCCCTCATGCTTGTGTTGCTGCCTGGGCACCACAGTGCCTCTTATGGAAGGGGCTGTTGTCCTTGTCAGCTGGCTAATCTGATGCTGAACTCAGTGGTTGGGGGTGGGGAGACAGAAGGATCACTTTAAGGTAGAGTCCATCGCTGTGTCTAAAATCCCTGTATCCCTGACCTTCTCTACTGCCCCTAGAACATACTGTCCTATTACCAGTTTCTTCCTCTGGCTACATGAACCTGGCCCAGAAGCATCCAAGAATGAACAGAACAAAAGAGGGTAAAGTTCTGTAAAGGTGCCGCAGATTATACAGCAGCAACCTCTGGAGTCAAGCTTCCTATCTCTTTCCAAAGAGATCCAGAGGCCTATTCAGAGGTTAATCCATCTCCCAAAGTACAAAAGCCAGGGTCTCATCAGACACTCACCATGGAAGGAGAGGCCAGGTGGGTGAGTCTGGGTGAGCTACTGGGAAATCTAAGGGAAGAAATGTCAGGAAGTAGCCTTTGTTGGCTTAATCCCCTGCCTTTTTATAAGATGGCCCTAAAAGCAGTAGAATTAACCCATGAACAGGTTTTCTCAAAAAATCACTTGACTAGAGATCTTTTTTTATCCAAGAAATACCTCTAGTCTTAACTATTGCTTGACCCTAGCCTATGTATGCCTCTTGATTTAAGGGTAGATCATCTTCTGTCTAAAATAGGACACACTGTATTTCTATGTCCTCTTCTCCTTCTTTTCCTCCTCCTCCTACTTCACATTTTATATTATTTTAAGATAGTGCAAGCATGATCTCATTTTTTTCAGATGAAAACCAGAGGCTGAGAGCATTTAAGTGACTTGCCCATGGTAACACAACTAATAAGTGTCTAAAGCAAGATTTGTCATCAGATCTTCTGGTTCCAAGTTCAGCACTCTTTCTACTATACCTAGTTCTTTTGCCTTAAGGGTGGCTCCCTAGCTCAGACACAGAAGAAGAACTGGTGGTTTTTGTACAACATCAAGGGTCAAAACCTAAATCACCAGATAAGAGGCTTCACCAGCCTTCCTACCTTTTCAAACATCAAGGCCTCTGGCATTTGCCCAAACTGCCCAGTGGCCATTTTAAACTGCTAATGGTAGAAATATTAAAAAAATATTTTAGTTGGGGCGGCTAGGTGGTGCAGTGAATAGAGTGCCGGCCCTAGAGTCAGGAGGGCCTGAGTTCAAATGCGGCCTCAGACACTTGACACACTTACTGGCCGTGTGACTTTGGGCAAGTTGCTTAACCCCAATTGCCCTCCAAAAAGCAAAACAACAACAACAATAAAAGAGATATTTTAGTTTGTGAAAATCTTGCCCATATTTCAGAGCTTGTATAGCCCATTCTTAAAGTTAGAGAAGCAGATATGGTTGAGCAGGAAGAACCCCAAGTTTAGATTCAAATACAGGCTGCGCTATTTAATATCTCTATGAACACAGTCATACTACTTTCCCTTCTGGGCCTCAGTTATCTTCTCTTTATTATTATAATTATATTTTATTATAATTTTTAAGGTCCCTCCCAAACCTAAATTCTATGGTGCAAAACCAGAATACAAGTCCTATTATGCTGAAAGTCAGTACCATGAAGTTTGTAATAAGTTCTCATATTTATCTATCTATTTTTCAACTAATTGATTGATCAGTAGTTATATGTATGTATCTATACCTACATGTATATGTATAGAATAGTGTTACCAAAAACATGGTCATAGGATTTAGAGCAAGGAGAGTCCTTTGGTCATTTAGTTCAACCTCTCCATTTTACAGAGGAGGAAACAGAGGCCCTCTGAAGGGCCTTTGCCCAAGGTCATTAGTAGCAGATCTAGAAGTCAAACCCATGTCTTGTGACTCAAAAGCTAATCTTCTTCCCACTACTTCCCAGTCATCTTCTCCATGCACACTTCAGCAAGTGCATGCATGTACACACATACATTCACATGCACATGCACACACACGCACACACAATCTTGTCCAACTCTTTCATTTTACAAAGAAACTGAAGCTGAGGGAGGTGGCATGATTTGCTCATGTTCACACAAGTAGTAAATGGAAGAGTCAGGATCTGAATCCAGGCCTTGTGGACTCCTAATCCCATGCTCTTTCCACTGTACTGTTACCTGCCCAGCTTGTTTTTAAGTTGTTAGGGAAAGGTGTGTCCTCACTCTGTCCCCTCGGGACACATAACTTACTTTGCCAGTGTAGATGCTCAGCTCAAGAGTCCCCTCCTCCAGGGGGTCTTTCCTGATTCCACTCAATCTCCTCCTCTCCCCCCAACTACCCGCCAGAATCACCTGGGATTAGCTTTGCATTATTCTGGATTTATTGATTTGAGTAAATGTCATTTTCCCCCAATGGAGTTTAAGTTTTTTGAGAACAGGATCTGTTTTATTTTCATATTTGCACCCTCAGAACTGATGCAAAGCATCTGGCACATAATAGGTACTTCAGAGTGTGGTGCATGTTTGTGGGCAATACACATACAACTACATGTGTTTATACATACATGTACATGCACACACATACACAAACACATATACATATATGCACACACTCATACACAAAAACACGCTTAATAGTATGGTGTGTATACACACACACATACACATACCATACTATATGTAATATGTAAGAGTACACTCATACATGCATGTACCGATAGATGCAGCTACAGATCTCTCTATATACACATATACACACACACATACGTGCATGTGTCTATGTGGCTATATGTGAGACCCAACGGTGTGACCCTGGGCAAGACACGTACCCTCTCTCTGCCTTGGTTTCCTTGTATATAAAATATGAACGATGACAGCACCTACTTTATAGGGTTGTCGTAGGGATCAAAGGAATTGGCCCATGCAAAGTACTTGGCAAACCTCACAGCAACACGGCCTACTAGCTGTCATCACACTAGCCAGGAATAAATGCTTATTACTTCATTATTTGTTACTTGGTTAATGATCCTACTTCCCTCCCTTCACCCTCTAACCCCAATCTCTGTTTTCTTTTTCTTTTTCTCTTCTCTCTCCGAGAGGCTGGTACTAATTGTTAATACTAACTCAGAGTTTCCTTCTCTCTTCTGGGGCCCCAGGCCTCTTGAATTTGGGGTTGTGAGCATTTTTTTCTGTCTTTTAAAATCTATCCCTTCTTTGAAGTGTCAGAATCAATGTTCTCGGTCTTTAAATGGGAGCCTCCAAAGAGCACTGAGTTTAATAAATAGTCTGCTTGTTGGCCGGTTGAGTCATTTACCCTCAAGTGCCCAGTAAACATTTGATTACAGTATCTACTACTATTGTAATCAAATGGGACATCTTCCAGGAAGCTGAAGAAGGAAAGGAAACACAGCTCCATTGTAACGGACAGCATCTGGCAAGGCCCAGCTGGGTGTATGAAAGCATCTTTCCTAGTCCATACATGGGAATCTGGTGTCCAACTGTAGTGTGTACTTTGTGAAGAGGCTTTGCTTTCAAGGGAACCAATGACAGAGGCTCCAAGCAACGTAACCTGACCCTGGTCCTTCCAATTTGAAAGAAAATGAAGCCTGAATCTACAGATGGGGAGAGAGAAACAGACAGAGAGAGACAGACAGAAAGACGCAGACACACCAACAAGAGACAGACAGACAGAAAGACAAACAGAAAGACACAGACACAGACACAGAGAGACAAGAGACAGTGACAGACAGACAGACAGGAACAGACAGAGGCAGACAGAAAGATACAGGGACAAGAGACAGAGAGATGGACAGAAAGACACAGAGACAAGAGACAGACAGACAGAAAGACACAGACACAGAGACAAGAGACAGACAGAGACAGACAGACACGGAGACAGAGACAGACAAAAAGATACAGCCATAGAGAGAAGACAAGAGACAGGCAGACAGAGCCAAAGACACAGACAGAAAGACATAGACACAGGGAAAGAGACAAGACAGACAGAGACAGAGAGAGCTGAATGATGTTTGGCTCAGCTCCCTTGGCAGGGTAAGTCTGCCTTCAGACAAGACTCAGCTGCCCAGCTGAATATCTGCACTATGGACTCCCTCCATTTAATAGGATAGGAGAAGGCAAGATTTCTCTCCCAAAGAGGTTCTATGTTCAGTCTGTTATTTCAGAGGCTCCAGAAACTTCTTCTACCCATAGGAGCCCTCACTAAACTTATCATGGCTTGGGCTTGGCATGATGTCATGAAATAAGTTAGATGAGAAGACCCAGAGAAAAATATGTCTATTTAAACCTATGAAGTAAAAGGGGAGTGGAGGCCCCAGATTTAGAATCTGAGGACTTGGGTTTGAATCTTGGCTATCTTATTTACTACTCTATGATTCTCAGTTTCCTGTTCTCTAAATGAAGGGGGTTGAACTAAATAAATCCGTTCGCATCTCTCCCAGCTCCAAATCCTGTGTTAATTTCTTGTTGATCACATATTGACTGATGTCTCCAGGAGAGAACAAAATTTAGCATGTTTCTGAATGATCCTTTCCTTTACACTTCAATTCTAACAGCTAATCATTAGCTCAATCTTTGTATCTTTTTCTGAATATACTTCGTAATTTTGCACCAAAGACTCTGGGCTCATACAGATCAAGTCCAACTTTGGGAACCAATTCAAAAATCATATCTTTCTGGCTCATGTTGCCCCCACTCAGAGTTCCCTTTGGGAAATTTCATAACATTGCTTAAATATAGCTTATGTTTAGATCTCCACAAATATAACTAAAAAGGTCATCAGATACCTGTCAATCACTCCAAGTAACAATGGAAGTCTGGTACAGGACAACCTTTATTCTACCCAACTGAAATTGCAAATTGCAATTAAAAAAAACCTCTCACAAATAAATAATCATTATAATTCTCTGTCTCTGGTGATTCCCACCTTTCCCTAGTTTCCTATATTCCTCCAGATTTATAGTACCACCCAGAGGTTTGAACTCCCATTGGAAAGAAACAAACTTGGATTTGCCTGAGAGACAACCCCCTAACATGACACTTCATCTCCTCCAGAGCAAGTGCTGGTGTGTACATGCACACACACACACACACACTCACACACACATGCACACATGAATGACAAGTGTGGGGCTTTATGGCTCTATCCTGAGAGCTTAGGGTGCCTGTGATAGGGAAAAAAATTTGGTAAACCCTTCTTCTGTAAGACCTGCATTGTCCAAATAGATCATAGTATTAGAAGAGATAAAAATCCAGCTACTTTGCATCACCTACATATCATGACTTTAGTCCTTTCTTGAGGCTCCAGCTTTGGTGCAGGAGATGAAAGCAGGGAGAAAAAGACCACATATATGAATCCCTTCTCTCTCCAAGAGTCTGGTATTAGTAGGGATTCACTTTTTCTTACTGGGTGTCAGACCTCTCAAAGTTAGGGCCACTCTCAAACCCCTAGGTATGCATAGCCCAAGAACACTGCCTTCTCTTGGTAGAAGACTAGATTCCAGCACACATCTTGCTTATGTGACAGATCCTTTTCTCCTGGTTTCCAGTGAACCAGTACACTCAGGGGAATAGACCCAGAGGGTTAGTAGGAGGTAACCAAAGCTGCAAAGTGATAGAACTGTCACTAATTGTCTAGATGACAAGACCTTAAAAAATGTCAGCCATCAATGACTTGGGAACATTATACCACACCTTGTGGCATGAGAGAAAGGTAGGCTAAAGGGGTATAAGATCTTCCCAGCCCATTAATAGTCCTCACATGTAGCCCATTAAGAGAAGTTTACCTAGGGGAGGCTTACTTGTATGAAGGCTTTCACACCTTTTGCTAATTTCTAATTAGGCACTGAGTCACACAGGTTGTGATGCCTTCTGGCTCTGAGAAGTGTATATATACTCTGAGTTGGTATTTTGCTTTGGGGGCTCATTTATGGGAATGTTCTTGTGATTCCCTGGTCAAGATTCTGAATGGTGGTAGGTTCAGAGCTCCCCTACTGCTCAGATGTAAAGGCTCTCCCCATCCAGGTATGTATGTAAAGTGTATAGTTGATTCAGGCAGTTGGTGCCCTGTCTGTTGGTCTTTATTTCTCTGCTTGTATTTTCCCTGTTTGCCTTTCCTCTGAAGTTCAGAGTACTGACATTTTCCCTGAACTAGTGAATGTAAATTTAAAAAGATTGTTGATCCCCTTGAATAGCTATCTTTCCTAGTAAAGCAGATGTAAGAACCTGTGCTAGCAGCTATCCTGGGTATGCCAGTGTGGTTGCTGTTACAGCCAGGGAGTCACATTGAATAGAGAGATATGAACAATGCAGTAGAGTAGGGAGATTCTTTCCAAAGTCCTGCATTCCTTTCCTACTTTCCTGGGTACTCTATGGAGTTCAGGTGTGAATGCTACAGTGGTGAAGTTGGTACATTACGGTCAGTGAGGGAAAACCCAACTTGAGCCATGAACAGCATGGGCAATGAGCTTCTGGTATGTTTATGAGATGTGGGGCAGTACCAGGTAATGCTGGAGAGTTCTCAGAGTGGATCTTAGTGATGCTTAGACTGAAGAGCTCATTGGGCTATCTCACAGGGAGAAAGAGGGAGCTAGGTAGTATAGTGAAGAGAGTACTGGACCTGGAGTAGGGAAGACTGAGTTCAAATCCATTCTCAGACAGTAGCTGAGTGACTGCAGGCAAATAAACCTCTGTCTGATTCAATTTCCCCATCTGTAAAATGGGGATAATAATAGTGCCTACCTCCCAGTGTTATTATGAGAATAACAATATTTGTAAAATGCTTTGCAAATCTTAAAGGTTTATATAAAGGATATATGTACATACATAAATATATATATGTGTGTGTATATATATATATATATATATATAAAGGATGTATATGTGTGTGTATTTATATATATATATATATATATATATAGAGAGAGAGAGAGAGAGAGAGAGAGAGAGAGAGAGAGAGAGAGAGGCTATATAGGCTATACAGGCTATGTAAATAATAACTGTTGTCATTTTTATCATTATCTATAGGAATCAGAGTGGGGTAGCTGCTCTTACCACAAGGTGAGACTGCCCCTCTTTTCCTCTCTCTGTGACTATGATGTTGGGGGGGAATAAAGGACAGCTCTCTCCTTCCAATGGCTTCTGGGAACCTTTATTCATCAGGGCAAAGCAAAGTTATAAGCTCAGACATTATCATGTTGCTGCTGCTTCTGGGCATGGGAATGACTGACCATTTCTTTGACCAGCATGAGTTGCTCCTATCTTTTAATTCTGATTTCTCATATTAAAGATAGTCTTAACTTTAATGAGGATGGTTTCCTTTGGGGTAATAGGAAGTCAGGATGCAAAAAAAAATCTTAACTAAAAAGGAAGCTCAAGCTATATCTTTTGCAGATCTTTACGAAGTTCCAGATGGGGACATGATGAGCCAATTTTGTAACAAATATATGAAATATTGCATACAAATGATTTTTTTTTTTTACAACTTAAACCTTATACCAGTTTGAAAGGAACCTGAACTACTCTAGATGCTTCTGTGTTTAGGAAAACTTCCTGACCCATATCTTTCTGTAGCTAAAACATTTGTCCCTTACTTACTTGTCCTTCTACACAGGTATCCCCTTATTCCACATATGATAATTAGGCTAACCTTGCTTCTCAAGTGGGGTATATTCTACAGCTATACTTTCTTCTTCTACCAAGATTGATCTGCCCAAAAAATCCCCGTTCCTCTATTCAGAAGACTGAGTTTCAGGAAATTTTGACTCTCAGATCACGTGGTTGCATTCTTCATATCTGCCATCTTACAGGCTGAGAGATTACGGCATTTTCTGTCCAAGGCTGGAGCTGGGAATTTGGAGACTGGAAACTCTCTTCTTGGACTACTTGGATGAAGAATTCAACTTCCAAAAGCCCCTGTCCAAAGGCACCCATTAGTGGTTCCCAGGGCCAGAGAGTGGGAATGGGAGCTCTTAGCTGTGTTTTTCTTTCAGGATCTCTCTAAAGGACAAAAAGAGCTAAGACTAAACCTGTGGTGAAGGCTCCTTTTTATAAACCTACCCAAAGAGCTTATTCTTCCCATAATAACCCAGCCAACAAAGTCATCTCCCAACAGTCTACACTAAATCAACAATGGATCAAAAGGTCATACCTTCACCTTTGAGAGAAAAGGTTGAAAATTCCAATGGCTCACTTTGCTGTAAAATCATCAAATCAATCAGAGAACTCCCTGCTCCTTCCCCAGACTTCTATTCCCAGCTACGTAGGTATTTTTGGACTGAATCTGAGATTTTTCCCAGGGACATTCCCAGTGAGGAAACTCCCACTCTCCATGCAGAAATGCAACTGCTTCATTAGCTCATAGGACATATTCCATTGGAGCACGAGCCCTAGAAATTTTATTTTATTTTTGAAAGTTAAAGTTGTATGGAATCCTCAATCACAAAAGGCATTATTTCTATTTGTCAAACTAAAGAAATGAAAACAACAAAACAATAACAAGAAAGCCCCTGAACTTTATTTAAAAACACAAACTTGGCAAAGGGATCCTTCTAATCAAACCTTTTTCCTTCCCTTTTCTTTTTCCCTTCCACTAAAATACAGAAAGAGCTTTTTAGCCTTATCTTCTTTGATAAAAAAAAAAAAAAACCAAAACAACTTTACAAATGGACTCTGCTTTCCTAATATCATACTTTGCCATGAAAGGTGAGGGTTGGGGTTGCCTAAGATGTTAGAGGTTAAAGGACTTGCCCAAAGGTCACATATCTAGTATAAACAGCACTTGAACCCATATCTTTCTGGCTCAAAAGCCTGCTCAGAGTCAATTTCTTTACAATTGAAAGGACCGGTGTCAGATTATATTATGATACACTATTCAACTGCTTCTTCTCATGCTGCACAACTCAATTCACTAAATAAGGTATTAATTTATTTCTGTATTTTTGCTCTTTTTTTGGAGGGGAGAGGACAGGGCAACTGGAGTTAAGTGACTTGCCTAAGGTCACACGGCTAGTAAGTGTCTCAAGTGTCTGAGGCTGGATTTGAACCCCTGTCCTCCTGACTCTAGGGCCGGTGCTCTATTCACTGCGCCATCTAGCCACCCCATTTAGGTATTAATTTAATTTAATTCAACATACAATTATTAGGCAGACAGTAATGAGTGGTGTGTCTCTGGGTGAGTAACTTCATCAATGTCTGCCTCAATTTCTTCATCTGGAAAATGGAGATAATAATACTTACCTCCCAGGGTTGTTGACAAACTAAAATAAGATAATATTTGCAAACAGCTCACAAATATTAAAGTGCTAAATAAATGCTAGTTATCATCATTATTATTTTACATATTTGGCTCCTTGTGCTAGGTTCTAGGGATAGAAAAGCAAATGAGCAAATGAATTTCTCTTTGGGTTTGGCTTCTTGATCTGAAATTTAAAATTTCTGAAACTCTAATATACTTGTAAAATCGCTGAGACAGTTTGATTTCTAGGACCTGTTACCCCAGGCAGACCTTATTAGCTAAACAAGTCATTAATTAGCCCTCCTAGTTGAGAGTAAATAAAGGAATATTTCTTCTCTGGAGGCTCTAAGTCAGCAAAGTCTCTGAGAGGAAACACATTCTTTGCTTACAGCCCTTCTTATCATGTAACTGTGATATACAATAGATGCACTGATATCCAAATATGGGAAAATTCCCAGGTTCGCATCTCGGATCCTTCTAACCATGACAAGAATCAACTGCAGCAGAGGTATATGTTCTGGGGCTTTAAACATTTCAGAGATGATAACCCTAGAGAAGCAGGATGCTCTGTGGAAAACTGGCTTGAAAGGCACCAATCTGGGGCTCAGAGCTAACTCCCCTTCTCAGTTTCAATTATTCAATCATCTTCCTTCACATACCATTCTATGAACTGTGGAAAACACAAAGAAATATGACAGTTCCTGCTCTCAAAGGATTTTTTTAAAATAGCACAGGTTTCTTATCTACAAAAGAATTGCTAAAGAGAAAATACTCACAAGCACGCAATAATAGAAAAATCTAAAATAAGTACAGTGACATAATTTCTATTATACTCTCTTGGGAAGTTGAGACTGAAACCTCATCAGAACATAAAACAATTAGTAGGAAACTCACCCACAAATGCCATTGTTGTTTTTAATCTTTGATATTTCATGTTTTCCAATCATGTGTAAAAGTTTTAACTTTGTTTTATACAATTTTGAGTTCTAAATTCTTTCCCATCCTTTCTCTCCTCCCCCCTCCATGAGCAGGCAGGCAATTTGATAAAGGTTATACATGTGCAGTCATGCAAAGCATATTTTCATATTAGTCATCTCATAGGGTTTTAAATCTAGTTAGGCTGACAAGACCAATACATATAGCAGAGAGTTACCAATGAAAGGCTTTCTGTGAATCTGCTTGATGAGTAATAGAAATAATAATGTCCCCTTTGATGATACCACCGTGCCTGGAATCATTCCTGGCTCTGTTCTTTCTTTTTGTCCTCACGCCATTTCAGCACCATTCCAAAGTCTGTGTGAGACTTGGAAGGAGAGAAGCCCTGGATTTGGGTCTTGGTTTATGTTACTTACAATTTGGGTAACTATAGGCAATAATGATAATACTGCTGATAGCTGATATTTATACAACACTTTAAGGTTTAAAAAGTACAGTGTGTCCCTTATTTGGGGGCAGCTAGGTAGTGTGGTGGATAGAGTGCTGGTCCTGGAGTCAAGAGGATCTGAGTTCATATAGGGCCTCAGACACTTACTAGCTGTGTGACCCTGGGCAAGTCACTTAACTCTGTTTGCCTCAGTTTCCTTATCTGTAAAATGAGCTGGAGAAGGAAATGACAAACCACTTCAGTTTCTCTGTCGAGAAAACTCCAAACGAGTCACAGAAAGTGATGCACAACAGAACAACAACAACAAATCGTAGTGCCTTTCTTCTGTTGGGTATCTCCAATTTTTCCTGTTTATAACTTGCTTATGCATAGTTGCTTCCATGTTGTCTCCCCCATGTTTTAGACAGTGTGCTCCTCAAAAGCAAGGCCAATGTTTTTGCCTTTCTTTGTATCCTTGGTGCTTAGCATAGGACCTGATTCATGTTGTTGTTGTTGAGTCTCTTCTCAGTCATGCTGGACTCTGCAAACCCCATTTGGGGTTTTCTTGGCAAAGATACCTTGGTAGTCTGCCATTTCCTTCTCCTGACACATCATAGGTGTTTAACAAACTCTAGTTGACTTCCTGACTATTGTCCATCACACTTTGCCAATGGCAGGGATGCATAACCACAAATTTCTCTGGAATCACAACCGGTCACATTGATCGGTGGCTAGGTCTATTAGTATTGTTGACGAAGATATATCATCACCATTTTTCAGACGACAAAAACAAGGCCTAGAAATTTTAAGGGACTCATCCAATGACACATATTTAGTAAGCAGTAGAGAAGGGATTTAAATACTTCTTATGACTCTGATGAATACTCTTTCCATTACACCACATTGCCTTTTCTAATCCTGTGGAGTCCACCAGATACTACACACAATGCCCAGAAGATAGCAGAACATAGTAGGTTACCAGTGAAAGTCTGTGGGAAGACAGGCAACTCCCCTTCCCATTAGAGGCCATGGGAGTGAGTAGCTTCTCCTGCTGAGTTTCTGTGGCTTTGGAAGGGGCATGTGTATAAATCAGAAGATGAAAATTAAGATAAAATCTACCTAGTACTCACTTCTCTGCCTTAATTTTTTGAGCCCTTCATAATCTGATTCCATTCACCCTCATTTCCCTCTACACCCCAATACATTCCCTCAGGGAGTGACCTCATTGTCCAAAGAACTTACAGCATTGGCTCCCACGTCACTCCTTCTATTTGCTCATGCTATTTCCATGACCTCACAAACTCTCTCTCCTCTCCTCCTTTTCCCTCTGCTCTCTTCTCCACCTTTCCCCTATCTCCTCTCCTCCTCCATTCCTTTCTCATGACCTCCCCTCCTCTCTGGTCCTTTCTCATTCCTACTTCCTCTTTCTTTTCCCCTGCCCTCCTTTCCCCTACTCCCTCTTCCATCCTCCTCCCTTATTCTCCTTTCTCTTTCTCTCTACTCTTCTCCTTCTCTCCAATTTCTACCCCTTAGTACCAACCCCACCCCAACTCCTCTGGAAGGCCTTGCTCTGCTCCCCGAGCCCATCCTTATTTTGCCCCTTCCTGACTCCTGTCGCATCTATTTTGCAGACTACATCATTGTTGTATGTTTTCTACATATTCATCAATGAACAAAAATGATAAGATATCACATATTTAGGTTTTCCCTCAACCAGACAGTGAATATCTAGATATCAGAGATTTTGTCTTCTGTTTCCTTGTATTCCCCTCAGCCCAGCACGATGCCTGGTGCATGGAAGTTACTCATAAATAAAGACTTGCTGACTGACTCTTTTGGGGAATAGTCCATGTCTATCCTCTGGAGAAGAGGGAGCCCCTCTTGCTGCTCTTCAGGGGACCATGTCCACCCAGGTTGCCTTAATTCTCAAGCTCATCAAGAGTGTGTGTCTGTTCCATGCAGTGGCCGTGGGGATAGTGTACATACCTGGTGAACTCCTGCAGCTCTCAGCTTTCCCCTCATTCCTTAAGGTCATGGCACTGTAGCTTCCAGGGTACCTCCCTGAACACACAACTTGACTTCCTCCTCTCTCCATCACCAAGTTTTCCCAGGCCTAGACCCAGGTGAGAAAGGAAGGCCAGGAGCCTGGAAAGCAGAGGAGCATCAAAAGCCTCTTCCCTGCTAACTCAATGTTCCCCTCTCCTCTGTCAGTGTTTTTCTCTGTCACCAAAGGTAACCAATGTACCGGGTCCCTATGCTCTCCTTAAGGAAACTCAAGTGGGTAACCAAAGTAGCTTTAATGCTCAGGGGAGTAAACCAGGACTCCCCTGCCATATGGACCAAGAGAGATCACCTAACAGTGCACACAATGGTTACAACAATAGCAACATGACTTCTATAGATGGTGCCTATCAACAACACCAGCAGCATTGCTCCAACACAAGTTCAGGCTTTGCATTGGTCCCTAGAGTTTAACAGGCTGGATGTTAGGAAACCAGGTTTTTTTGCAGCAACTCTGCCACTAAGTGACTGAGTGTATACCAAGTGACCACATGAAAGTCACTTTGACTCCCCCTTCCCACCTGAAGGTCTTTCATCCTATGCCAGTATTTCACCACGATGTGGAGGTGACTGAGTTCTCGAACGCTATGACCACAGAGCATAAGTGGAAAAGGAAGCCCCTTCTACTGCTGTGAACAAGAGACAGTGTGATAGTCAAATGAACTGGGTTTGATTTGGTCCCTCCTACTTCTTACTATGGGGATGGCACCTCAGCAACACATTTAATCTCTCCAGGCCTCAGTTTTCTCATCTACAAAATGAGATGCTTGCATTAAATGATCTCTGATGCTCCTTTTGGCTCTAAGTATATGATCCTATGAAGACAAGGCTTTGAATAAGGTCCCAGGGATGGTCTGTTTCTGTTTTCTGAAGAGACACGCTTATCGGCCGTAGCCTGGTTATTGTATAATGACTTCTTTGGCCGTGGTAACCCACGGAACAAAGACGTACAAAATGGTGCTCAGTCCTGTGCCACTCACCCATTTCTTTAATGATGATTGGAGAACAGTGGAAAAGAAGGAAGAAGATAGATACTAAGTTTCACATTTATTAGATTACTTTACTTGTTCATAATCTAAATCCTTATCCAATACTGGAAACTAAGGGGTACCTCAGTTTCACATCAATAGTTGAGAAAATTGTGGCATATGGAGGTGACAGAATATTATTGTGCTGTAAAAAAATGTAAAGTATAGTTTCAGAGAAACTTGGAAAGACACATATGTACTGATGCAGAACAATTTATACAATGACAAGACTGTAAAGACAAGCAACTTGGAAAGATTTTAAAACTCTGATCAATTCAATGGATAACCAGGATTCCAGAGGTATACTATATATATAATATATAATATCTAATATCTAATATATAATGAGGCATGCTATCCCCCTCCCAACAGCAAGGGGATGGATTCAAAATGCAAAATAAGGCAGATATTTTTGGATATGGACAATATGGGAATTTGTTGTGCTTGGCTATATATATTTATTACAAGGATTTTCTTTTTCAATGGAGAGAAGGAAGAAGGAGGGAGAGAAAAAATATTTGCTAATTAAAAAAATAAATTTGTACTGTCATAAAAAAAAAAACAGTTACCCAATGACCAGCAGGTTCATATTCTGCTAGAAGAACAAAATCATATTAATATTGACACTCTCACTTTAAATAAAACCAGAAGATATAAGGAAATTAAGACTTAATGGAACCATGGCCAATAAATTCTCTTTGGAAAAGAAAATAAAGAGTTGGCAGAGTTGGATTTTTTTAACTACTAAAAGTAACTTGAAATATTTCTGAGATGCTTGATCATCTAATATTGCTGTGCTTATGACCAAGCAGTATAAAGATAATTGAAGTTTATGAGCCACCATCTGTTACAGAGGATAAGAAGGTGGGAAATTCTATGAAGAATTTGATTAGACCTTCCATATTAAATCAACACATATTGTAACACTCAGTAACTTAGAAGCACAGGAGAGGACTGGGAAAAACAAGCTAGAAAATATGACTCAAGCCATATTTGCAAGAAATGAAAGTGGCCAAAGGCTTGGAGACTACACATATACTCTGCATGTATATGTACAGGGTATGCCAGAAGTGTTAGTTCAGTTTTAAGATATTCAAGCTATCAAAATTTAAAACTGTACTATGACTTTGGGGACATCCTGTGTAAATGAATGGGACAGCTAGGTGGTGCAGTGCATAGAGAGGTGGGTTTGGAGTCAGAAAGACTTATATTCCTGAATTCAAATCTGGCCTCACACACTTCCTAGCTATGCAACCGTGGGCAAGCCACTAGTTACCTCAGTTTCCTCATCCGTAAAATGTGCTGGAAAAGGAAATGGCAAACCACTCCAGTATCTTTGTCAAGAAAACCCCAAATGAGGCCACAAAGGGTGAGACACAACTGAAATGACTGCACAACAAAATATAAATTAATATTTTCTTGAGAAAGTGGCAAGTTCTGGATCAAGTATCAGATGACATCAGAAACAATGAAATTGATTATGTTCTGCCAGAAATGAAATGGGAATCATCTCTGAATCAACTATCTGTGTGCTGTTAAGTTATTGACTTGTTAGAGTGAAAAAACAAAATATCAAATTAAAATGAAGAATTAAATGAGAAGGTATAGATTACAATTAAAACAACTCCAACCTAGCCCATTTAAATAATCTTTTGGAGCAGCTCTTTTTGTGGTGGTGAAGAACTGGAAATTATGGGAATACCTATTAACTAGGGAATGGCTAAACAAGTTGTGGTATATGAACATAATGGAATATTATTGTTCTATAAGAAATAATGAGCAGGCAGATTTCAGAAAAACCTGGACTTACATGAACTGATGCTGAGAGAAGTGAGCAGAAGCATGAGAATGTTGTACACAATAACAGCAACATTATATAATGATCAATTATGATAGACTTAGCTCTACTCAACAGTACAATGATCCAAGACAATTCCAAAAGACTCACAGTGGAAAATGCCATCCACATCCAAAAACTTATGGAATCTGAATGCAAATCAAAGCATACTATTTTTACTTTTTTTGTTTTTTCTTTCTCATAGTTTTTCCCTTTTGTTCTGATTCTTCTTTTCCAACATGACTAATGTGGAAATACGTTTAACATGATTCTACACATATAACCTATATCAGATCACTCGATGTCTTGGGGAGAAGGGAGGGAGAAAAATTTGGAACTCAAATCTTACAAAAATTAATTTTGAAAACTATCTTTATATGTAATTGGAAAAAAGAAAATACTATTAGTACAAAAACATTAAAATGGGTTTGTCTTTAAAAAATTTTTAAAAATAATCTATTTACACACATACACAAAAACTGGAATTGTATAAAGAGACAGAAGTTGACTAATGCTGATAGTCTTAGCAGCTGATATCCTAAATGGATTGGGAAAATCCTTGGGACCATAGAAGACTGAGAGTTGAGAGGTACTTAAGAGGTTATATAGTACAAACGCATCATTCACAAAGGAAGCTGAGACCCAAAGAGATTAAGCGATTTGTCCAAGGTGACCCAAGTTATGAGGGGCAGAGGCAGGATTTGAACCCAGATCACTCTGAATACAGAATTCCTTTTGCTGTACTATGCTACTTCTGTACTCATTTGCTTGCTTCTGACTGTGCCAACAATAGCCATGACAACCCTTAGTCATGCCATTGCTGGCTTTTACCAAACATTCAAACTCTAGACCAGGGGTAGGCAACCTGCAGCCTTAAGGTCACATGGAGCCTTCTAGTTCCTTAAGTGTAACTTTTTGACTGAATTCTGTAAAATCTGGATTCCATCGAAGGCTGTACTTAAGGACCTAGGAGGCCATATGTGGCCTTAAGGCCGCAGGTTCCCCACCCCTGGTGTAGATTATATACAGCATAAGTAATAGAACATGGACAGAAACCTATAATAGAGAGAGAGAATTAGGTTAGATCCCTTCCAGCTCTGACTTCTGTGATTTCCCTAGTACATGCAAATTTGTCAAAATAGAACTGAGAATTTAAACTTAATCTCTAGCGATGCAACCACTAGTCCAGCTCACCTCCCTCTCTACTTGC
Source organism: Pseudochirops cupreus (assembly GCA_028627135.1). Lineage (NCBI taxonomy): Eukaryota > Metazoa > Chordata > Mammalia > Diprotodontia > Pseudocheiridae > Pseudochirops > Pseudochirops cupreus. The sequence goes on from CM053581.1 coordinate 291,118,944, forward strand.
TGGAATCCTGGACTTCAGCAGCTTCATCATGTCTGTAGCAGCCAACTGTGACCTAACAGAGGGCAAAAGCTTCAGGGAGAGAATGAAGCTTATGCTGTTTCTTATAGGCAAAGATCCCAGTCTCCAAGAACAAGAAAAAAGAACTCCCCAAAGGAGTTGGACCTAGCTGATGATAGATAAAGCAGGATAACACTTTTAAATCTATGAGCCTGTTCCTTGTCTGGGGCTGGGAGACAGTCCCAGTTGGAGCATAAATAATATGTGGTTTTAGTTCAGGGCCAAAGATGCAGACAGTCTCTAAGGGGAACATATTTCTGGATTTTCCTTGATGATCAGGGGAAAGACTTGGGGCGGAGCTACTGAAAATTCATTTAAAGTCAAGTTACAATGGTTGGGCCAGAACTGAACTCAAAAATGAGTTTGTTTCTTAACACTTGCCTCTACTACTCTCACTTCTTGGGGTTCTAAAAAATGACACTGAATAGGGATTGAGTTCAAAGATGAGCCTTAGCATATGAGACTAAGAGAGGACAGTTCCTCCAGCCAGAGAAAGATGCTGAGGATGATGACCAAGAAGATGGAATAGCATTAGTCAGAGTAGGTATCTGCTGTAAGCCATTGTTCCTGGTGGGAATTCCTGGGATGTACTAAAGATAATGAATCTCCCAGTGCCTCACTTGTGCTTCCTATGCCTTCATTTTGGATTTTGTCTGGCATCCTTACATCGGTATGGTTTATGTGGAAAGGATGCCTTGGGCTTGGAAGGGTCTTCAAGTAGCTGCCCCTATTTTTCAAGGATTCTAACCAAGGATGCCAGCTGGTTAAATTAAGCTCCTTTCCTCAGAGGGAGAAGGGCAGAAAGGTACACAAAAATATTTGGAATGCCTGATGAATCTATAGGTGCGGCCCCTGATACCAAAGGAATTCCACCAAACCTCTGTGTTTGCTTATACATTTTTCCTTTTTTGTTGTTCAGTCATTTAAGTTTTGTCTGACTCTTTGTGATCCTATTTGGGGTTTTCTTGGTAAAGATGCAGGAAGGGTTTGCCATTTCCTTCTCCAGTTCGTTTTACAGATAAGAAACTGAGGCAAACAGGGTTAAGTGACTTGCCCAGGGTCACATAACTAGTAAGTGTCTGAGGTCAGATTTGAACTGAGATCTTCCCAATTCCAGAACAATGATCTATCTACTGTACCACCCAGCTGCCCTTTTAGCTTTCTTGATGTTCCTCAAACAAGACCCTCCATCTCTTGACTGAGGGCATTTTCACTGGCTATCTTCCATGCCTAGAATGCTCTACCTTCTTATGCCTGTCTCCTAGCTTCCCCAGATTCCTTGAAGATTTAGCCCAAATCCTACCTTCTACAAAAGGTCCTCCCCTTCCTTCTTTTACCTTTCTAGTGCCTTCCCTCTGAAATCACCTTCAATTTGCCCTGTACACATCTTGTATGCACATAGTTGTTTACATTAGACCGTGAGTTCCTTGAGAGCAAGGTTTGTATTCCCAGAATTTAGCACAAGGTCTGACACAGAGTAAACACTTAAATGCTTCTTCGTTTGACTTGACTAGGTATACTTCAGGTTACCTGGGTTCTGATTATCCTCAATCATACATTTATAAAATGTTCAAGCCCCTTTTGTCCTCATGAGTATAAAACAATGGCTAACATGTTTAACCTCTCTGGGTCTTGGTTTTTTCATCTGCAAAATGAAAGGGTTAGACTAGATAACTTCAAGGCCCCTTCTACGTTTAGGTCTGTGATCCTATGATTGATAGCCACAAGCAGGCTACTCTATAGTTTTGGCTTGAGCTGGTTTTCTGGGTTGGAATTTACGTAGGAGACTTCGCTTCTTAAGACCAGCTCGAGATTTGAGACCCACGGGGGAAGGTGGAACAGAAGCACATGTTTCCTTTTATCTTACTTGTGAGAGAGGCAGGGAGGAGGACTAGGGAGTGCATAAGTATGACCAGTGGTTTGTCTTCTGTTGATAAACCTGAGAGAGAAAAGTAATGGTCTCTCTGGAGATTCCTTGAAATCCTCAGCTGAACTGTTTTTTAGTGGTATTAGAAAGTAAACTCCATTGAGTAAATACAGGTAGAGTTAGGAAATTAATCCTAACAAGTAAGAGGAGAGGCATTCTTATTAGACAATTAATCCCAACAAGGGAGCTTTTGTGTCATTTTGGCCATCTGGTGAAGCCATCTTGGAATGAAGTTTTTAAAGAATTGAAAGAATTGCCAAATTTCAGCTAGAGATCAGTAAAAATAAAGATATATTTTTTTTCCTGTACAAGTTCACAGACGCCCCTAAATCTATCCATAGATCCCTATGGATAAGAATCTCTGATGTAGATCCAGTGTAGTGAAAGCAAATAAAGAAACCACGTCCAATTAACCGCAGCTCCTTTTGAATGTAGAGCCTGGAAGAGATTTTCATGGAGGTACAGAATGAGGTTGCAAGAGAAAATTAAGGTACATGCAATAGCCGTGATACCTCTGGATGTCATGCCAAGAAAAACATTCTTTGCTATTATGTGTTAGTATGTTTTAAATCTCCTGTATCTTAGCAATTTTGAGTAACAACAGGGCTGGTTTGACACACAATACCTATGTTGCATGGTTTGAGGGAAACCAGGAAGGCTTTAAATGCCCCTAAATAATTCCCCTGCCCAGGCACTGTGGGGGAGACTAAAGTGTCAGTCAAGGGTTAGAATGGTGCAAGCTGGTCAAACTAGATCCTTTTCCCCAAAGGGAGGAACAGGGAGAATATGTACAGAAACAATTGGAATGACTGGTAAATCTATGGGTACAAAATTCAATACCAAAATGAATTTTTGTCACACATTTCATCATTAGACATTCACTCCTTTGGATTAAGCATATGCCACATTAAACTTCCCTAGTCATGCATACCTAAGTAAAAATGAGTCAGTAGATCCTCTTCTGAAAGCAGACTTTGATGAGAAAGGAGCCTCTCTAGAGTAAGACAGAGAATGAGACTTGGGGCATTGAAAGAATGTGGAGAGGAGACGCTGGGTTGCAAGAATTTGACTTCCCAATTTAGCTCTGGCTGACCCTAACTGGGATACTACTCCCATTGTGGTGGCTGCTGTTACTACCATTACTCCTACTGCTAGCTGACATTGATATAAGCGTTAGTGATTACAAAGTGTGTGTGTGTTTATGTGTGTGTGTGTGTGTGTGTGTGTGTGTGTGTGTGTGTGTATGTGTAATCTCATTTGGTCCTCAGCCATATTCCTATGAGGGCAAGAATGTACCTCTTGCTGTAAGAGAAAACTGAGGTTCAGATAGTTGAAGAACTTGCCTAAGATTACACAGCTAATAAGGAACAAGACTGGGACTTGAACCCAGGTTTTCTGACCCCAAATTCTCACCTCTTTTGACTATGTCATATTGCTTCTGCACTGTACTAGGGCATCCTGATGTCATGCCAGGGTTTCTGGCCAAGGCTACCATCATCTTTACTCATCATCCTCAAATTTACCCTTGTCTGGTAGGAAAATGCCAGCAATTCCTGGACCACTCAGTTTTATGGGTACTCACACCTTTTTCAGGGTGTCTATGTAGACCTTGGGCTAAGACATTTGGACAAACAAGTAGTCAACCAGTCTACAACGCCTCTCTAACTCACCTTCACACCCCTCATGACAAAATTTTACCACCTTTAACATCAGGGTGAACTGCAATATCAAGTAAAATCCTGCCACATGGAGTATTGCCAATGTCCATCTTTGCCACATTAAAGTTCCAGGAAGTGGCTTATGGATTGCCATGTGTATAAGTGAGTGAGTGAGTGTGTGTGTGTGCGCGCATGCGTTTGCTTATGCTATTTTTCAGGGATTCTAACCAGCTTTGGATGTTGCCTGATGGAACATAAGCATGTCTGAAAGCAAAGGCAAAGAGGGAGGAAATGGGAGAGATGGGAGAGTGGGAAGAAGGAAGGTCATTCATTAACACTAAAATGAAGCCATCATTACAGAAGTAAGAAGTCCTCAGGGACATGCATGACCTGAAAAAAATAGCTCATTTTCAAACACATTGTAAAATGAGGGTCAATACTGGTCCTACATCAACTGCACCATTTTCTTTCTGCAAACCTAATGGAAAGATTCACTACCGTAATTTGGAGAACTTTCCTTGACTTTTTCCTTCAAACCTCACAAGTTTCTGGTTGCAGCCTCTACAATCAGCACCTTGAATGTTTCAGCTATATAAGTGAGTGACTACAGAATGACAGAGGATAAAATCTTTAAGAGTTAAAATGTTTTTATATCTTCAGTTTGACAAGATAATTCCCTAGAGTCTTGCAACCCTAAGGGTCAAAGTTCTCTTAGAACTTACCTCTAATATGGAAGATTAAGACTTGTGGGACCATGGAACACTCCTAGCAATATGGCAACCCAAATGTCCCATGACTTAAGATTCAACACAAGGATATTTAATGTCCAATTAGGTTTAAGATAGCTGCTAGTATCCCTACCCCACCTCCCCCACAAAATTATCAGGGCCATGGATAAGGGAAGACCTGGATTCAAGTCACCTGGATTCATTAACACATACTGACTGATGGCCATGGACAAATCACTTGACTTCCTAGTGACCCAATTACTGACTTGCTTTGATAGAGTGAGTTCCCTAACTGGGAGCTCCCAACACAGGTACCAAGTCAGAGGGGGGAAAATGTAGATATAGATATAGACAAAGGTGGAATCTCACAATTGCTTATTTTTCATTTCTTTAATTAGTAGTGATTTGGAGTATTTTTTCATATGACTACAATAGCCTAAGTTTCTTATCTTGAGAACTGCCTATTTATATCCTTAGACCATTTATCAACTGGGGAGTAGCTCTTATTCTTATACATTTGCATCACTTCCTTATATATCTTAGAAATGAGAAACTTGTTGAAAAGTTTTTTTCCTAGTTAATTGTTTACCCTTTAATCTAAACTTTACAGGAATGTTTGTGCAAAATCTTTTCTTTTTTATGTAATGAGAATTATCCATTTCATCTTCTGTGGTCCTGTATATCCCGTGCTTGGTTATAAACTTTTTTCCTATCCACAGATTTCATAGGAATTTTTCCCATGTTTCCCTAATTTGTTTATGATGTGACCTTTTATATATGGGTCACTCATCAATTTGAGCAGCTTATCTTGGCTAAGGTAGGAGGTGCTGGTCTAAATCTAATTTCTCTCATACTGCTGTCCAATTTTTCAAGCAATTTTTGTCAAAGAGTGACAAAATACCCCAGTAACTGGGGTCTGTGTGTTTATTGAATATTAGGATAGTAGATACATTTGCTTCTGTCAGATTTTTGTAGCTAATCTGTTCCATTGATTGATTTCTCAACTTTTTAACTCATACCAAATTGTTTTGAGAATTACTTCTTTGAAGAACAATTTGATACTGCTGTGTTTATAATGTAATTCAAAGTATTTCATTTTTAATTGAATTTTTTAATCAACAGAAATTTATTTTCTCTCCCCACATTGGGAAAATAAAAAAAAATTCTAGTAACAAATATGAATTGTCAAGTGAAAAGAAATTCCTACATTGGCCCTGTCCAAAAACATGGCTCATTCTGCACCGTGAGTCCATTACCCTCTATCAGGATGTGAGCACTGTGCTTCATCATTAATATGGCAGAAGCATGGTTGGTCACGGTGCAGAGCAATGCAAAGTAATTTCAAGAGGGAGAAAGTATTAATAACTAGGGCTATCAGGAAAGCCCTGGCGTAGGAAATATCTACTGAATTGCACTGTGAATGGAATTTGACATTCTGTGAGTTAGAGGTAAGGGGCAGTCTAGATATGAAGAGACCAAACATGCAAAGATCCAGAGCTGAGAGATGGAATGTTGATTCTACATCATGTTTGGGGTGAAAAGCAAGCAGGATAATTTGCCAGGAAGGGAGAGTGTATAGTGGGTTTGCAATAGGGATTGGACTTGTAATTTCATTGAAATGGGGAGCTTCCAGTAAGGAAGGAAACTTGATTTAACAATGCACTGAGAGGTTAGTTACTCACCCAGGATTACACAGTATGTCAAGAGAGGGATTTGAACCCAAGTCATCTGTCTTTCTCCTACCTTACTCTGTCTCTCTGTAGTGTGGGGAGTGATATGAAATAAGACTGAAAAGGTAGATGGGAGACAGTTTTAAAGGGATTTAAATGCAAGGTTAAAGATGTTTCTTTCAATCCTAGGGATTAAATAGGGAACCATTGCAGATTTTTGAATGGAGTGATGCAGTCAGAACATGAATCTGGCAGGTAGGCCAGATTTTTACTTTTTTTTGTGAGGCAATTGGGGTTAAGTGACTTGCCCAGGGTCATACAGGTAGTAAGTGTCAAGTGTCTAAGGCCAGATTTGAACTTATGTCCTCCTGACTCCAGGGCTGGTGCTCTATCCATGGCTCCACCTAGCTGCCCCAGGTATTTTACATTTTTTTTTCCGACCTGATGTCTAAAACAAATGAAAAAGGGCTTGTTAAATTCTTGCTTAACCCATGTTCCAAACACTGTGCTAAGTGTAAAGGACATAAATTCAACAGGGAGATAGTTCTTCCCCTCCAAATCCTCCTTAAATTCTTTTTGAATAATAAATTTTACTGACATATTTTATTTTCATGTCACCTACATTTCTCCATCTATCCCTCCTCCTTCTCTGTACCAGAGAGCCATGTCTTGTAACAAAGAATAAAAAAGAAGAAAAATTATCATTCAGTGAAACTAGCCACTACATCAAAAAAGATAGTGTCGCATTCAGGGTTCTAACTTCTTAATCCCCCACCTCTGTTGTAAAGAGAAGGACATTCCTTCTTATGGCTGTTCTTTGGGACCAAGCTTTGTCACTATATTTTTTTCTACGCTTATATTCTTTTTTTTTTTTGATATGAGATTCTTTATTAAATTTTTTTGAGTTACATCTTTTCTCCCCATCTTTCCCCCGCCC